>CAUJCB010000366.1:0-111081 GCA_963082715.1 Harpalus rubripes
AGCAGTTTGGGTGGGCATTTTGCGTGAGCATGTTGCGTGGGCATGTTGCGTGGGAAGTCTAAGTGGGTTGTTTGGGTGGGCATTTTGCGTGAGCATGTTGCGTGGGCATGTTGCGTGGGCAGTCTGAGTGATTAATGTATTAATTTGTTAATTTATTATTTTGTTAATTTGTTAATTTGTTAATTTGTTAATTTGTTAATTTGTTAATTTGTTAATTTGTTAATTTGTTAATTTGTTAATTTGTTAATTTGTTAATTTGTTAATTTGTTAATTTGTTAATTTGTTAATTTGTTAATTTGTTAATTTGTTAATTTGTTAATTTGTTAATTTGTTAATTTGTTAATTTGTTAATTTGTTAATTTGTTAATTTGTTAATTTGTTAATTTGTTAATTTGTTAATTTGTTAATTTGTTAATTTGTTAATTTGTTAATTTGTTAATTTGTTAATTTGTTAATTTGTTAATTTGTTAATTTGTTAATTTGTTAATTTGTTAATTTGTTAATTTGTTAATTTGTTAATTTGTTAATTTGTTAATTTGTTAATTTGTTAATTTGTTAATTTGTTAATTTATTAATTTATTAATTTATTAATTTATTAATTTATTAATTTATTAATTTATTAATTTATTAATTTATTAATTTATTAATTTATTAATTTATTAATTTATTAATTTATTAATGTATTAATTTGTTAATTTATTAATTTGTTAATTTGTTAATTTGTTAATTTGTTAATTTGTTAATTTGTTAATTTGTTAATTTGTTAATTTGTTAATTTGTTAATTTATTAATTTATTAATTTATTAATTTGTTAATTTGTTAATTTGTTAATTTGTTAATTTGTTAATTTATTAATTTATTAATTTATTAATTTATTAATTTATTAATTTATTAATTTATTAATTTATTAATTTATTTATGAATTTAATTATTTATTTTTTATTTATTTAATTATTTATTTATTTATAAATAAATAAATATATCCTCAAGGCTATTGCGGGGGGTGCCAATTATTGTATCGTACTAATAAAAAATCTTTTAAATTACATAAACATACAGCATGAGTCAGAAAAGAGAGTGTGAGTGAGCAGTTTGGGTGGGCATTTTGCGTGAGCATGTTGCGTGGGCATGTTGCGTGGGAAGTCTAAGTGGGTTGTTTGGGTGGGCATTTTGCGTGAGCATGTTGCGTGGGCATGTTGCGTGGGCAGTCTGAGTGATTAATGTATTAATTTGTTAATTTATTATTTTGTTAATTTGTTAATTTGTTAATTTGTTAATTTGTTAATTTGTTAATTTGTTAATTTGTTAATTTGTTAATTTGTTAATTTGTTAATTTGTTAATTTGTTAATTTGTTAATTTGTTAATTTGTTAATTTGTTAATTTGTTAATTTGTTAATTTGTTAATTTGTTAATTTGTTAATTTGTTAATTTGTTAATTTGTTAATTTGTTAATTTGTTAATTTGTTAATTTGTTAATTTGTTAATTTGTTAATTTGTTAATTTGTTAATTTGTTAATTTGTTAATTTGTTAATTTGTTAATTTATTAATTTATTAATTTATTAATTTATCAATTTATCAATTTATTAATTTATTAATTTATTAATTTATTAATTTATTAATTTATTAATTTATTAATTTATTAATTTATTAATTTATTAATTTATTTATGAATTTAATTATTTATTTTTTATTTATTTAATTATTTATTTATTTATAAATAAATAAATATATCCTCAAGGCTATTGCGGGGGGTGCCAATTATTGTATCGTACTAATAAAAAATCTTTTAAATTACATAAACATACAGCATGAGTCAGAAAAGAGAGTGTGAGTGAGCAGTTTGGGTGGGCATTTTGCGTGAGCATGTTGCGTGGGCATGTTGCGTGGGAAGTCTAAGTGGGTTGTTTGGGTGGGCATTTTGCGTGAGCATGTTGCGTGGGCATGTTGCGTGGGCAGTCTGAGTGATTAATGTATTAATTTGTTAATTTATTATTTTGTTAATTTGTTAATTTGTTAATTTGTTAATTTGTTAATTTGTTAATTTGTTAATTTGTTAATTTGTTAATTTGTTAATTTGTTAATTTGTTAATTTGTTAATTTGTTAATTTGTTAATTTGTTAATTTGTTAATTTGTTAATTTGTTAATTTGTTAATTTGTTAATTTGTTAATTTGTTAATTTGTTAATTTGTTAATTTGTTAATTTGTTAATTTGTTAATTTGTTAATTTGTTAATTTGTTAATTTGTTAATTTATTAATTTATTAATTTATTAATTTATTAATTTATTAATTTATTAATTTATTAATTTATTAATTTATTAATTTATTAATTTATTAATTTATTAATTTATTAATTTATTAATTTATTAATTTATTAATTTATTAATTTATTAATTTATTAATTTATTAATTTATTAATTTATTAATTTAATAATTTATTAATTTATTAATTTGTTAATTTGTTAATTTGTTAATTTGTTAATTTGTTAATTTGTTAATTTGTTAATTTGTTAATTTGTTAATTTGTTAATTTGTTAATTTGTTAATTTGTTAATTTGTTAATTTGTTAATTTGTTAATTTGTTAATTTGTTAATTTGTTAATTTGTTAATTTGTTAATTTGTTAATTTATTAATTTATTAATTTATTAATTTATCAATTTATCAATTTATTAATTTATTAATTTATTAATTTATTAATTTATTAATTTATTAATTTATTAATTTATTAATTTATTTATGAATTTAATTATTTATTTTTTATTTATTTAATTATTTATTTATTTATAAATAAATAAATATATCCTCAAGGCTATTGCGGGGGGTGCCAATTATTGTATCGTACTAATAAAAAATCTTTTAAATTACATAAACATACAGCATGAGTCAGAAAAGAGAGTGTGAGTGAGCAGTTTGGGTGGGCATTTTGCGTGAGCATGTTGCGTGGGCATGTTGCGTGGGAAGTCTAAGTGGGTTGTTTGGGTGGGCATTTTGCGTGAGCATGTTGCGTGGGCATGTTGCGTGGGCAGTCTGAGTGATTAATGTATTAATTTGTTAATTTATTATTTTGTTAATTTGTTAATTTGTTAATTTGTTAATTTGTTAATTTGTTAATTTGTTAATTTGTTAATTTGTTAATTTGTTAATTTGTTAATTTGTTAATTTGTTAATTTGTTAATTTGTTAATTTGTTAATTTGTTAATTTGTTAATTTGTTAATTTGTTAATTTGTTAATTTGTTAATTTGTTAATTTGTTAATTTGTTAATTTATTAATTTATTAATTTATTAATTTATTAATTTATTAATTTATTAATTTATTAATTTATTAATTTATTAATTTATTAATTTATTAATTTATTAATTTATTAATTTATTAATTTATTAATTTATTAATTTATTAATTTATTAATTTATTAATTTATTAATTTATTAATTTATTAATTTGTTAATTTGTTAATTTGTTAATTTGTTAATTTGTTAATTTGTTAATTTGTTAATTTGTTAATTTGTTAATTTGTTAATTTGTTAATTTGTTAATTTGTTAATTTGTTAATTTGTTAATTTGTTAATTTGTTAATTTGTTAATTTATTAATTTATTAATTTATTAATTTATCAATTTATCAATTTATTAATTTATTAATTTATTAATTTATTAATTTATTAATTTATTAATTTATTAATTTATTAATTTATTTATGAATTTAATTATTTATTTTTTATTTATTTAATTATTTATTTATTTATAAATAAATAAATATATCCTCAAGGCTATTGCGGGGGGTGCCAATTATTGTATCGTACTAATAAAAAATCTTTTAAATTACATAAACATACAGCATGAGTCAGAAAAGAGAGTGTGAGTGAGCAGTTTGGGTGGGCATTTTGCGTGAGCATGTTGCGTGGGCATGTTGCGTGGGAAGTCTAAGTGGGTTGTTTGGGTGGGCATTTTGCGTGAGCATGTTGCGTGGGCATGTTGCGTGGGCAGTCTGAGTGATTAATGTATTAATTTGTTAATTTATTATTTTGTT
The DNA here is from genome assembly GCA_963082715.1 of Harpalus rubripes. Classification (NCBI taxonomy): domain Eukaryota; kingdom Metazoa; phylum Arthropoda; class Insecta; order Coleoptera; family Carabidae; genus Harpalus; species Harpalus rubripes. The sequence goes on from CAUJCB010000366.1 coordinate 4,030, forward strand.
AATTTGTTAATTTGTTAATTTGTTAATTTGTTAATTTGTTAATTTGTTAATTTGTTAATTTGTTAATTTGTTAATTTGTTAATTTGTTAATTTGTTAATTTGTTAATTTGTTAATTTGTTAATTTGTTAATTTGTTAATTTATTAATTTATTAATTTATTAATTTATCAATTTATCAATTTATTAATTTATTAATTTATTAATTTATTAATTTATTAATTTATTAATTTATTAATTTATTTATGAATTTAATTATTTATTTTTTATTTATTTAATTATTTATTTATTTATAAATAAATAAATATATCCTCAAGGCTATTGCGGGGGGTGCCAATTATTGTATCGTACTAATAAAAAATCTTTTAAATTACATAAACATACAGCATGAGTCAGAAAAGAGTGTGAGTGAGCAGTTTGGGTGGGCATTTTGCGTGAGCATGTTGCGTGGGCATGTTGCGTGGGAAGTCTAAGTGGGTTGTTTGGGTGGGCATTTTGCGTGAGCATGTTGCGTGGGCATGTTGCGTGGGCAGTCTGAGTGATTAATGTATTAATTTGTTAATTTATTATTTTGTTAATTTGTTAATTTGTTAATTTGTTAATTTGTTAATTTGTTAATTTGTTAATTTGTTAATTTGTTAATTTGTTAATTTGTTAATTTGTTAATTTGTTAATTTGTTAATTTGTTAATTTGTTAATTTGTTAATTTGTTAATTTATTAATTTATTAATTTATTAATTTATCAATTTATCAATTTATTAATTTATTAATTTATTAATTTATTAATTTATTAATTTATTAATTTATTAATTTATTTATGAATTTAATTATTTATTTTTTATTTATTTAATTATTTATTTATTTATAAATAAATAAATATATCCTCAAGGCTATTGCGGGGGGTGCCAATTATTGTATCGTACTAATAAAAAATCTTTTAAATTACATAAACATACAGCATGAGTCAGAAAAGAGAGTGTGAGTGAGCAGTTTGGGTGGGCATTTTGCGTGAGCATGTTGCGTGGGCATGTTGCGTGGGAAGTCTAAGTGGGTTGTTTGGGTGGGCATTTTGCGTGAGCATGTTGCGTGGGCATGTTGCGTGGGCAGTCTAAGTGATTAATGTATTAATTTGTTAATTTATTATTTTGTTAATTTGTTAATTTGTTAATTTGTTAATTTGTTAATTTGTTAATTTGTTAATTTGTTAATTTGTTAATTTGTTAATTTGTTAATTTGTTAATTTGTTAATTTGTTAATTTGTTAATTTGTTAATTTGTTAATTTGTTAATTTGTTAATTTGTTAATTTGTTAATTTGTTAATTTGTTAATTTGTTAATTTGTTAATTTGTTAATTTGTTAATTTGTTAATTTATTAATTTATTAATTTATTAATTTATTAATTTATTAATTTATTAATTTATTAATTTATTAATTTATTAATTTATTAATTTATTAATTTATTAATTTATTAATTTATTAATTTATTAATTTATTAATTTATTAATTTATTAATTTATTAATTTATTAATTTATTAATTTATTAATTTATTAATTTATTAATTTATTAATTTATTAATTTATTAATTTATTAATTTATTAATTTATTAATTTATTAATTTATTAATTTATTAATTTATTAATTTATTAATTTATTAATTTATTAATTTATTAATTTATTAATTTATTAATTTATTAATTTATTAATTTATTAATTTATTAATTTATTAATTTATTAATTTATTAATTTATTAATTTGTTAATTTGTTAATTTGTTAATTTGTTAATTTGTTAATTTGTTAATTTGTTAATTTGTTAATTTGTTAATTTATTAATTTATTAATTTATTAATTTATTAATTTATTAATTTATTAATTTATTAATTTATTAATTTATTAATTTATTAATTTATTAATTTATTAATTTATTAATTTATTAATTTATTAATTTATTAATTTATTAATTTATTAATTTATTAATTTATTAATTTATTAATTTATTAATTTATTAATTTATTAATTTATTAATTTATTAATTTATTAATTTATTAATTTATTAATTTATTAATTTATTAATTTATTAATTTATTAATTTATTAATTTATTAATTTATTAATTTATTAATTTATTAATTTATTAATTTATTAATTTATTAATTTATTAATTTATTAATTTATTAATTTATTAATTTATTAATTTATTAATTTATTAATTTATTAATTTATTAATTTATTAATTTATTAATTTATTAATTTATTAATTTATTAATTTATTAATTTATTAATTTATTAATTTATTAATTTATTAATTTATTAATTTATTAATTTATTAATTTATTAATTTATTAATTTATTAATTTATTAATTTATTAATTTATTAATTTATTAATTTGTTAATTTGTTAATTTGTTAATTTGTTAATTTGTTAATTTGTTAATTTGTTAATTTGTTAATTTGTTAATTTGTTAATTTGTTAATTTGTTAATTTGTTAATTTGTTAATTTGTTAATTTGTTAATTTGTTAATTTGTTAATTTGTTAATTTATTAATTTATTAATTTATTAATTTATCAATTTATCAATTTATTAATTTATTAATTTATTAATTTATTAATTTATTAATTTATTAATTTATTAATTTATTTATGAATTTAATTATTTATTTTTTATTTATTTAATTATTTATTTATTTATAAATAAATAAATATATCCTCAAGGCTATTGCGGGGGGTGCCAATTATTGTATCGTACTAATAAAAAATCTTTTAAATTACATAAACATACAGCATGAGTCAGAAAAGAGAGTGTGAGTGAGCAGTTTGGGTGGGCATTTTGCGTGAGCATGTTGCGTGGGCATGTTGCGTGGGAAGTCTAAGTGGGTTGTTTGGGTGGGCATTTTGCGTGAGCATGTTGCGTGGGCATGTTGCGTGGGCAGTCTGAGTGATTAATGTATTAATTTGTTAATTTATTATTTTGTTAATTTGTTAATTTGTTAATTTGTTAATTTGTTAATTTGTTAATTTGTTAATTTGTTAATTTGTTAATTTGTTAATTTGTTAATTTGTTAATTTGTTAATTTGTTAATTTGTTAATTTGTTAATTTGTTAATTTGTTAATTTGTTAATTTGTTAATTTGTTAATTTGTTAATTTATTAATTTATTAATTTATTAATTTATCAATTTATCAATTTATTAATTTATTAATTTATTAATTTATTAATTTATTAATTTATTAATTTATTAATTTATTTATGAATTTAATTATTTATTTTTTATTTATTTAATTATTTATTTATTTATAAATAAATAAATATATCCTCAAGGCTATTGCGGGGGGTGCCAATTATTGTATCGTACTAATAAAAAATCTTTTAAATTACATAAACATACAGCATGAGTCAGAAAAGAGAGTGTGAGTGAGCAGTTTGGGTGGGCATTTTGCGTGAGCATGTTGCGTGGGCATGTTGCGTGGGAAGTCTAAGTGGGTTGTTTGGGTGGGCATTTTGCGTGAGCATGTTGCGTGGGCATGTTGCGTGGGCAGTCTGAGTGATTAATGTATTAATTTGTTAATTTATTATTTTGTTAATTTGTTAATTTGTTAATTTGTTAATTTGTTAATTTGTTAATTTGTTAATTTGTTAATTTGTTAATTTGTTAATTTGTTAATTTGTTAATTTGTTAATTTGTTAATTTGTTAATTTGTTAATTTGTTAATTTGTTAATTTGTTAATTTGTTAATTTGTTAATTTATTAATTTATTAATTTATTAATTTATCAATTTATCAATTTATTAATTTATTAATTTATTAATTTATTAATTTATTAATTTATTAATTTATTAATTTATTAATTTATTTATGAATTTAATTATTTATTTTTTATTTATTTAATTATTTATTTATTTATAAATAAATAAATATATCCTCAAGGCTATTGCGGGGGGTGCCAATTATTGTATCGTACTAATAAAAAATCTTTTAAATTACATAAACATACAGCATGAGTCAGAAAAGAGAGTGTGAGTGAGCAGTTTGGGTGGGCATTTTGCGTGAGCATGTTGCGTGGGCATGTTGCGTGGGAAGTCTAAGTGGGTTGTTTGGGTGGGCATTTTGCGTGAGCATGTTGCGTGGGCATGTTGCGTGGGCAGTCTGAGTGATTAATGTATTAATTTGTTAATTTATTAATTTATTATTTTGTTAATTTGTTAATTTGTTAATTTGTTAATTTGTTAATTTGTTAATTTGTTAATTTGTTAATTTGTTAATTTGTTAATTTGTTAATTTGTTAATTTGTTAATTTGTTAATTTGTTAATTTGTTAATTTGTTAATTTATTAATTTATTAATTTATTAATTTATCAATTTATCAATTTATTAATTTATTAATTTATTAATTTATTAATTTATTAATTTATTAATTTATTTATGAATTTAATTATTTATTTTTTATTTATTTAATTATTTATTTATTTATAAATAAATAAATATATCCTCAAGGCTATTGCGGGGGGTGCCAATTATTGTATCGTACTAATAAAAAATCTTTTAAATTACATAAACATACAGCATGAGTCAGAAAAGAGAGTGTGAGTGAGCAGTTTGGGTGGGCATTTTGCGTGAGCATGTTGCGTGGGCATGTTGCGTGGGAAGTCTAAGTGGGTTGTTTGGGTGGGCATTTTGCGTGAGCATGTTGCGTGGGCATGTTGCGTGGGCAGTCTGAGTGATTAATGTATTAATTTGTTAATTTATTATTTTGTTAATTTGTTAATTTGTTAATTTGTTAATTTGTTAATTTGTTAATTTGTTAATTTGTTAATTTGTTAATTTGTTAATTTGTTAATTTTTTAATTTGTTAATTTGTTAATTTGTTAATTTGTTAATTTGTTAATTTGTTAATTTGTTAATTTGTTAATTTGTTAATTTATTAATTTATTAATTTATTAATTTATCAATTTATCAATTTATTAATTTATTAATTTATTAATTTATTAATTTATTAATTTATTAATTTATTAATTTATTAATTTATTTATGAATTTAATTATTTATTTTTTATTTATTTAATTATTTATTTATTTATAAATAAATAAATATATCCTCAAGGCTATTGCGGGGGGTGCCAATTATTGTATCGTACTAATAAAAAATCTTTTAAATTACATAAACATACAGCATGAGTCAGAAAAGAGAGTGTGAGTGAGCAGTTTGGGTGGGCATTTTGCGTGAGCATGTTGCGTGGGCATGTTGCGTGGGAAGTCTAAGTGGGTTGTTTGGGTGGGCATTTTGCGTGAGCATGTTGCGTGGGCATGTTGCGTGGGCAGTCTGAGTGATTAATGTATTAATTTGTTAATTTATTATTTTGTTAATTTGTTAATTTGTTAATTTGTTAATTTGTTAATTTGTTAATTTGTTAATTTGTTAATTTGTTAATTTGTTAATTTGTTAATTTGTTAATTTGTTAATTTGTTAATTTGTTAATTTGTTAATTTGTTAATTTGTTAATTTATTAATTTATTAATTTATTAATTTATTAATTTATCAATTTATCAATTTATTAATTTATTAATTTATTAATTTATTAATTTATTAATTTATTTATGAATTTAATTATTTATTTTTTATTTATTTAATTATTTATTTATTTATAAATAAATAAATATATCCTCAAGGCTATTGCGGGGGGTGCCAATTATTGTATCGTACTAATAAAAAATCTTTTAAATTACATAAACATACAGCATGAGTCAGAAAAGAGAGTGTGAGTGAGCAGTTTGGGTGGGCATTTTGCGTGAGCATGTTGCGTGGGCATGTTGCGTGGGAAGTCTAAGTGGGTTGTTTGGGTGGGCATTTTGCGTGAGCATGTTGCGTGGGCATGTTGCGTGGGCAGTCTGAGTGATTAATGTATTAATTTGTTAATTTATTATTTTGTTAATTTGTTAATTTGTTAATTTGTTAATTTGTTAATTTGTTAATTTGTTAATTTGTTAATTTGTTAATTTGTTAATTTGTTAATTTGTTAATTTGTTAATTTGTTAATTTGTTAATTTGTTAATTTGTTAATTTGTTAATTTGTTAATTTGTTAATTTGTTAATTTATTAATTTATTAATTTATTAATTTATTAATTTATCAATTTATCAATTTATTAATTTATTAATTTATTAATTTATTAATTTATTAATTTATTTATGAATTTAATTATTTATTTTTTATTTATTTAATTATTTATTTATTTATAAATAAATAAATATATCCTCAAGGCTATTGCGGGGGGTGCCAATTATTGTATCGTACTAATAAAAAATCTTTTAAATTACATAAACATACAGCATGAGTCAGAAAAGAGAGTGTGAGTGAGCAGTTTGGGTGGGCATTTTGCGTGAGCATGTTGCGTGGGCATGTTGCGTGGGAAGTCTAAGTGGGTTGTTTGGGTGGGCATTTTGCGTGAGCATGTTGCGTGGGCATGTTGCGTGGGCAGTCTGAGTGATTAATGTATTAATTTGTTAATTTATTATTTTGTTAATTTGTTAATTTGTTAATTTGTTAATTTGTTAATTTGTTAATTTGTTAATTTGTTAATTTGTTAATTTGTTAATTTGTTAATTTGTTAATTTGTTAATTTGTTAATTTGTTAATTTGTTAATTTATTAATTTATTAATTTATTAATTTATTAATTTATCAATTTATCAATTTATTAATTTATTAATTTATTAATTTATTAATTTATTAATTTATTAATTTATTAATTTATTTATGAATTTAATTATTTATTTTTTATTTATTTAATTATTTATTTATTTATAAATAAATAAATATATCCTCAAGGCTATTGCGGGGGGTGCCAATTATTGTATCGTACTAATAAAAAATCTTTTAAATTACATAAACATACAGCATGAGTCAGAAAAGAGAGTGTGAGTGAGCAGTTTGGGTGGGCATTTTGCGTGAGCATGTTGCGTGGGCATGTTGCGTGGGAAGTCTAAGTGGGTTGTTTGGGTGGGCATTTTGCGTGAGCATGTTGCGTGGGCATGTTGCGTGGGCAGTCTGAGTGATTAATGTATTAATTTGTTAATTTATTATTTTGTTAATTTGTTAATTTGTTAATTTGTTAATTTGTAAATTTGTTAATTTGTTAATTTGTTAATTTGTTAATTTGTTAATTTGTTAATTTGTTAATTTGTTAATTTGTTAATTTGTTAATTTGTTAATTTGTTAATTTGTTAATTTGTTAATTTATTAATTTATTAATTTATTAATTTATTAATTTATCAATTTATCAATTTATTAATTTATTAATTTATTAATTTATTAATTTATTTATGAATTTAATTATTTATTTTTTATTTATTTAATTATTTATTTATTTATAAATAAATAAATATATCCTCAAGGCTATTGCGGGGGGTGCCAATTATTGTATCGTACTAATAAAAAATCTTTTAAATTACATAAACATACAGCATGAGTCAGAAAAGAGAGTGTGAGTGAGCAGTTTGGGTGGGCATTTTGCGTGAGCATGTTGCGTGGGCATGTTGCGTGGGAAGTCTAAGTGGGTTGTTTGGGTGGGCATTTTGCGTGAGCATGTTGCGTGGGCATGTTGCGTGGGCAGTCTGAGTGATTAATGTATTAATTTGTTAATTTATTATTTTGTTAATTTGTTAATTTGTTAATTTGTTAATTTGTTAATTTGTTAATTTGTTAATTTGTTAATTTGTTAATTTGTTAATTTGTTAATTTGTTAATTTGTTAATTTGTTAATTTGTTAATTTGTTAATTTGTTAATTTGTTAATTTGTTAATTTGTTAATTTGTTAATTTGTTAATTTGTTAATTTGTTAATTTGTTAATTTGTTAATTTGTTAATTTGTTAATTTGTTAATTTGTTAATTTGTTAATTTGTTAATTTGTTAATTTATTAATTTATTAATTTATTAATTTATTAATTTATTAATTTATTAATTTATTAATTTATTAATTTATTAATTTATTAATTTATTAATTTATTAATTTATTAATTTATTAATTTATTAATTTATTAATTTATTAATTTATTAATTTATTAATTTATTAATTTATTAATTTATTAATTTATTAATTTATTAATTTATTAATTTATTAATTTATTAATTTATTAATTTATTAATTTATTAATTTATTAATTTATTAATTTATTAATTTATTAATTTATTAATTTATTAATTTATTAATTTATTAATTTGTTAATTTGTTAATTTGTTAATTTGTTAATTTGTTAATTTGTTAATTTGTTAATTTGTTAATTTGTTAATTTGTTAATTTGTTAATTTGTTAATTTGTTAATTTGTTAATTTGTTAATTTGTTAATTTGTTAATTTGTTAATTTGTTAATTTGTTAATTTGTTAATTTGTTAATTTGTTAATTTGTTAATTTGTTAATTTGTTAATTTGTTAATTTGTTAATTTATTAATTTATTAATTTATTAATTTATCAATTTATCAATTTATTAATTTATTAATTTATTAATTTATTAATTTATTAATTTATTAATTTATTAATTTATTAATTTATTAATTTATTTATGAATTTAATTATTTATTTTTTATTTATTTAATTATTTATTTATTTATAAATAAATAAATATATCCTCAAGGCTATTGCGGGGGGTGCCAATTATTGTATCGTACTAATAAAAAATCTTTTAAATTACATAAACATACAGCATGAGTCAGAAAAGAGAGTGTGAGTGAGCAGTTTGGGTGGGCATTTTGCGTGAGCATGTTGCGTGGGCATGTTGCGTGGGAAGTCTAAGTGGGTTGTTTGGGTGGGCATTTTGCGTGAGCATGTTGCGTGGGCATGTTGCGTGGGCAGTCTGAGTGATTAATGTATTAATTTGTTAATTTATTATTTTGTTAATTTGTTAATTTGTTAATTTGTTAATTTGTTAATTTGTTAATTTGTTAATTTGTTAATTTGTTAATTTGTTAATTTGTTAATTTGTTAATTTGTTAATTTGTTAATTTGTTAATTTGTTAATTTGTTAATTTGTTAATTTATTAATTTATTAATTTATTAATTTATTAATTTATCAATTTATCAATTTATTAATTTATTAATTTATTAATTTATTAATTTATTAATTTATTTATGAATTTAATTATTTATTTTTTATTTATTTAATTATTTATTTATTTATAAATAAATAAATATATCCTCAAGGCTATTGCGGGGGGTGCCAATTATTGTATCGTACTAATAAAAAATCTTTTAAATTACATAAACATACAGCATGAGTCAGAAAAGAGAGTGTGAGTGAGCAGTTTGGGTGGGCATTTTGCGTGAGCATGTTGCGTGGGCATGTTGCGTGGGAAGTCTAAGTGGGTTGTTTGGGTGGGCATTTTGCGTGAGCATGTTGCGTGGGCATGTTGCGTGGGCAGTCTGAGTGATTAATGTATTAATTTGTTAATTTATTAATTTATTAATTTGTTAATTTGTTAATTTGTTAATTTGTTAATTTGTTAATTTGTTAATTTGTTAATTTGTTAATTTGTTAATTTGTTAATTTATTAATTTATTAATTTATTAATTTATCAATTTATCAATTTATTAATTTATTAATTTATTAATTTATTAATTTATTAATTTATTAATTTATTTATGAATTTAATTATTTATTTTTTATTTATTTAATTATTTATTTATTTATAAATAAATAAATATATCCTCAAGGCTATTGCGGGGGGTGCCAATTATTGTATCGTACTAATAAAAAATCTTTTAAATTACATAAACATACAGCATGAGTCAGAAAAGAGAGTGTGAGTGAGCAGTTTGGGTGGGCATTTTGCGTGAGCATGTTGCGTGGGCATGTTGCGTGGGAAGTCTAAGTGGGTTGTTTGGGTGGGCATTTTGCGTGAGCATGTTGCGTGGGCATGTTGCGTGGGCAGTCTGAGTGATTAATGTATTAATTTGTTAATTTATTAATTTGTTAATTTGTTAATTTGTTAATTTGTTAATTTGTTAATTTGTTAATTTGTTAATTTGTTAATTTGTTAATTTGTTAATTTGTTAATTTGTTAATTTGTTAATTTGTTAATTTGTTAATTTGTTAATTTGTTAATTTGTTAATTTGTTAATTTGTTAATTTGTTAATTTGTTAATTTGTTAATTTGTTAATTTATTAATTTATTAATTTATTAATTTATCAATTTATCAATTTATTAATTTATTAATTTATTAATTTATTAATTTATTAATTTATTAATTTATTAATTTATTTATGAATTTAATTATTTATTTTTTATTTATTTAATTATTTATTTATTTATAAATAAATAAATATATCCTCAAGGCTATTGCGGGGGGTGCCAATTATTGTATCGTACTAATAAAAAATCTTTTAAATTACATAAACATACAGCATGAGTCAGAAAAGAGAGTGTGAGTGAGCAGTTTGGGTGGGCATTTTGCGTGAGCATGTTGCGTGGGCATGTTGCGTGGGAAGTCTAAGTGGGTTGTTTGGGTGGGCATTTTGCGTGAGCATGTTGCGTGGGCATGTTGCGTGGGCAGTCTGAGTGATTAATGTATTAATTTGTTAATTTATTATTTTGTTAATTTGTTAATTTGTTAATTTGTTAATTTGTTAATTTGTTAATTTGTTAATTTGTTAATTTGTTAATTTGTTAATTTGTTAATTTATTAATTTATTAATTTATTAATTTATCAATTTATCAATTTATTAATTTATTAATTTATTAATTTATTAATTTATTAATTTATTAATTTATTAATTTATTAATTTATTAATTTATTTATGAATTTAATTATTTATTTTTTATTTATTTAATTATTTATTTATTTATAAATAAATAAATATATCCTCAAGGCTATTGCGGGGGGTGCCAATTATTGTATCGTACTAATAAAAAATCTTTTAAATTACATAAACATACAGCATGAGTCAGAAAAGAGAGTGTGAGTGAGCAGTTTGGGTGGGCATTTTGCGTGAGCATGTTGCGTGGGCATGTTGCGTGGGAAGTCTAAGTGGGTTGTTTGGGTGGGCATTTTGCGTGAGCATGTTGCGTGGGCATGTTGCGTGGGCAGTCTGAGTGATTAATGTATTAATTTGTTAATTTATTAATTTGTTAATTTGTTAATTTGTTAATTTGTTAATTTGTTAATTTGTTAATTTGTTAATTTGTTAATTTGTTAATTTGTTAATTTGTTAATTTGTTAATTTGTTAATTTGTTAATTTGTTAATTTGTTAATTTGTTAATTTATTAATTTATTAATTTATTAATTTATCAATTTATCAATTTATTAATTTATTAATTTATTAATTTATTAATTTATTAATTTATTAATTTATTAATTTATTTATGAATTTAATTATTTATTTTTTATTTATTTAATTATTTATTTATTTATAAATAAATAAATATATCCTCAAGGCTATTGCGGGGGGTGCCAATTATTGTATCGTACTAATAAAAAATCTTTTAAATTACATAAACATACAGCATGAGTCAGAAAAGAGAGTGTGAGTGAGCAGTTTGGGTGGGCATTTTGCGTGAGCATGTTGCGTGGGCATGTTGCGTGGGAAGTCTAAGTGGGTTGTTTGGGTGGGCATTTTGCGTGAGCATGTTGCGTGGGCATGTTGCGTGGGCAGTCTGAGTGATTAATGTATTAATTTGTTAATTTATTATTTTGTTAATTTGTTAATTTGTTAATTTGTTAATTTGTTAATTTGTTAATTTGTTAATTTGTTAATTTGTTAATTTGTTAATTTGTTAATTTGTTAATTTGTTAATTTGTTAATTTGTTAATTTGTTAATTTATTAATTTATTAATTTATTAATTTATCAATTTATCAATTTATTAATTTATTAATTTATTAATTTATTAATTTATTAATTTATTAATTTATTTATGAATTTAATTATTTATTTTTTATTTATTTAATTATTTATTTATTTATAAATAAATAAATATATCCTCAAGGCTATTGCGGGGGGTGCCAATTATTGTATCGTACTAATAAAAAATCTTTTAAATTACATAAACATACAGCATGAGTCAGAAAAGAGAGTGTGAGTGAGCAGTTTGGGTGGGCATTTTGCGTGAGCATGTTGCGTGGGCATGTTGCGTGGGAAGTCTAAGTGGGTTGTTTGGGTGGGCATTTTGCGTGAGCATGTTGCGTGGGCATGTTGCGTGGGCAGTCTGAGTGATTAATGTATTAATTTGTTAATTTATTATTTTGTTAATTTGTTAATTTGTTAATTTGTTAATTTGTTAATTTGTTAATTTGTTAATTTGTTAATTTGTTAATTTGTTAATTTGTTAATTTGTTAATTTGTTAATTTGTTAATTTGTTAATTTGTTAATTTGTTAATTTATTAATTTATTAATTTATTAATTTATCAATTTATCAATTTATTAATTTATTAATTTATTAATTTATTTATGAATTTAATTATTTATTTTTTATTTATTTAATTATTTATTTATTTATAAATAAATAAATATATCCTCAAGGCTATTGCGGGGGGTGCCAATTATTGTATCGTACTAATAAAAAATCTTTTAAATTACATAAACATACAGCATGAGTCAGAAAAGAGAGTGTGAGTGAGCAGTTTGGGTGGGCATTTTGCGTGAGCATGTTGCGTGGGCATGTTGCGTGGGAAGTCTAAGTGGGTTGTTTGGGTGGGCATTTTGCGTGAGCATGTTGCGTGGGCATGTTGCGTGGGCAGTCTGAGTGATTAATGTATTAATTTGTTAATTTATTATTTTGTTAATTTGTTAATTTGTTAATTTGTTAATTTGTTAATTTGTTAATTTGTTAATTTGTTAATTTGTTAATTTGTTAATTTATTAATTTATTAATTTATTAATTTATCAATTTATCAATTTATTAATTTATTAATTTATTAATTTATTAATTTATTAATTTATTAATTTATTAATTTATTAATTTATTAATTTATTAATTTATTAATTTATTAATTTATTAATTTATTAATTTATTAATTTATTTATGAATTTAATTATTTATTTTTTATTTATTTAATTATTTATTTATTTATAAATAAATAAATATATCCTCAAGGCTATTGCGGGGGGTGCCAATTATTGTATCGTACTAATAAAAAATCTTTTAAATTACATAAACATACAGCATGAGTCAGAAAAGAGAGTGTGAGTGAGCAGTTTGGGTGGGCATTTTGCGTGAGCATGTTGCGTGGGCATGTTGCGTGGGAAGTCTAAGTGGGTTGTTTGGGTGGGCATTTTGCGTGAGCATGTTGCGTGGGCATGTTGCGTGGGCAGTCTGAGTGATTAATGTATTAATTTGTTAATTTATTATTTTGTTAATTTGTTAATTTGTTAATTTGTTAATTTGTTAATTTGTTAATTTGTTAATTTGTTAATTTGTTAATTTGTTAATTTGTTAATTTGTTAATTTATTAATTTATTAATTTATTAATTTATCAATTTATCAATTTATTAATTTATTAATTTATTAATTTATTAATTTATTAATTTATTAATTTATTAATTTATTAATTTATTAATTTATTTATGAATTTAATTATTTATTTTTTATTTATTTAATTATTTATTTATTTATAAATAAATAAATATATCCTCAAGGCTATTGCGGGGGGTGCCAATTATTGTATCGTACTAATAAAAAATCTTTTAAATTACATAAACATACAGCATGAGTCAGAAAAGAGAGTGTGAGTGAGCAGTTTGGGTGGGCATTTTGCGTGAGCATGTTGCGTGGGCATGTTGCGTGGGAAGTCTAAGTGGGTTGTTTGGGTGGGCATTTTGCGTGAGCATGTTGCGTGGGCATGTTGCGTGGGCAGTCTGAGTGATTAATGTATTAATTTGTTAATTTATTATTTTGTTAATTTGTTAATTTGTTAATTTGTTAATTTGTTAATTTGTTAATTTGTTAATTTGTTAATTTGTTAATTTGTTAATTTGTTAATTTGTTAATTTGTTAATTTGTTAATTTATTAATTTATTAATTTATTAATTTATTAATTTATTAATTTATTAATTTATTAATTTATTAATTTATTAATTTATTAATTTATTAATTTATTAATTTATTAATTTATTAATTTATTAATTTATTAATTTATTAATTTATTAATTTATTTATGAATTTAATTATTTATTTTTTATTTATTTAATTATTTATTTATTTATAAATAAATAAATATATCCTCAAGGCTATTGCGGGGGGTGCCAATTATTGTATCGTACTAATAAAAAATCTTTTAAATTACATAAACATACAGCATGAGTCAGAAAAGAGAGTGTGAGTGAGCAGTTTGGGTGGGCATTTTGCGTGAGCATGTTGCGTGGGCATGTTGCGTGGGAAGTCTAAGTGGGTTGTTTGGGTGGGCATTTTGCGTGAGCATGTTGCGTGGGCATGTTGCGTGGGCAGTCTGAGTGATTAATGTATTAATTTGTTAATTTATTAATTTGTTAATTTGTTAATTTGTTAATTTGTTAATTTGTTAATTTGTTAATTTGTTAATTTGTTAATTTGTTAATTTGTTAATTTGTTAATTTGTTAATTTGTTAATTTGTTAATTTGTTAATTTGTTAATTTGTTAATTTGTTAATTTATTAATTTATTAATTTATTAATTTATCAATTTATCAATTTATTAATTTATTAATTTATTAATTTATTAATTTATTAATTTATTAATTTATTTATGAATTTAATTATTTATTTTTTATTTATTTAATTATTTATTTATTTATAAATAAATAAATATATCCTCAAGGCTATTGCGGGGGGTGCCAATTATTGTATCGTACTAATAAAAAATCTTTTAAATTACATAAACATACAGCATGAGTCAGAAAAGAGAGTGTGAGTGAGCAGTTTGGGTGGGCATTTTGCGTGAGCATGTTGCGTGGGCATGTTGCGTGGGAAGTCTAAGTGGGTTGTTTGGGTGGGCATTTTGCGTGAGCATGTTGCGTGGGCATGTTGCGTGGGCAGTCTGAGTGATTAATGTATTAATTTGTTAATTTATTAATTTGTTAATTTGTTAATTTGTTAATTTGTTAATTTGTTAATTTGTTAATTTGTTAATTTGTTAATTTGTTAATTTGTTAATTTGTTAATTTGTTAATTTATTAATTTATTAATTTATTAATTTATCAATTTATCAATTTATTAATTTATTAATTTATTAATTTATTAATTTATTAATTTATTAA
This sequence comes from Harpalus rubripes, assembly GCA_963082715.1. Taxonomy (NCBI): domain Eukaryota; kingdom Metazoa; phylum Arthropoda; class Insecta; order Coleoptera; family Carabidae; genus Harpalus; species Harpalus rubripes. Next base: position 19,240 of record CAUJCB010000366.1, read on the forward strand.
TTTATTAATTTATTTATGAATTTAATTATTTATTTTTTATTTATTTAATTATTTATTTATTTATAAATAAATAAATATATCCTCAAGGCTATTGCGGGGGGTGCCAATTATTGTATCGTACTAATAAAAAATCTTTTAAATTACATAAACATACAGCATGAGTCAGAAAAGAGAGTGTGAGTGAGCAGTTTGGGTGGGCATTTTGCGTGAGCATGTTGCGTGGGCATGTTGCGTGGGAAGTCTAAGTGGGTTGTTTGGGTGGGCATTTTGCGTGAGCATGTTGCGTGGGCATGTTGCGTGGGCAGTCTGAGTGATTAATGTATTAATTTGTTAATTTATTATTTTGTTAATTTGTTAATTTGTTAATTTGTTAATTTGTTAATTTGTTAATTTGTTAATTTGTTAATTTGTTAATTTGTTAATTTGTTAATTTGTTAATTTGTTAATTTGTTAATTTGTTAATTTGTTAATTTGTTAATTTGTTAATTTGTTAATTTGTTAATTTGTTAATTTGTTAATTTATTAATTTATTAATTTATTAATTTATCAATTTATCAATTTATTAATTTATTAATTTATTAATTTATTAATTTATTAATTTATTTATGAATTTAATTATTTATTTTTTATTTATTTAATTATTTATTTATTTATAAATAAATAAATATATCCTCAAGGCTATTGCGGGGGGTGCCAATTATTGTATCGTACTAATAAAAAATCTTTTAAATTACATAAACATACAGCATGAGTCAGAAAAGAGAGTGTGAGTGAGCAGTTTGGGTGGGCATTTTGCGTGAGCATGTTGCGTGGGCATGTTGCGTGGGAAGTCTAAGTGGGTTGTTTGGGTGGGCATTTTGCGTGAGCATGTTGCGTGGGCATGTTGCGTGGGCAGTCTGAGTGATTAATGTATTAATTTGTTAATTTATTATTTTGTTAATTTGTTAATTTGTTAATTTGTTAATTTGTTAATTTGTTAATTTGTTAATTTGTTAATTTGTTAATTTGTTAATTTGTTAATTTGTTAATTTGTTAATTTGTTAATTTGTTAATTTGTTAATTTGTTAATTTGTTAATTTGTTAATTTATTAATTTATTAATTTATTAATTTATCAATTTATCAATTTATTAATTTATTAATTTATTAATTTATTAATTTATTAATTTATTAATTTATTAATTTATTAATTTATTTATGAATTTAATTATTTATTTTTTATTTATTTAATTATTTATTTATTTATAAATAAATAAATATATCCTCAAGGCTATTGCGGGGGGTGCCAATTATTGTATCGTACTAATAAAAAATCTTTTAAATTACATAAACATACAGCATGAGTCAGAAAAGAGAGTGTGAGTGAGCAGTTTGGGTGGGCATTTTGCGTGAGCATGTTGCGTGGGCATGTTGCGTGGGAAGTCTAAGTGGGTTGTTTGGGTGGGCATTTTGCGTGAGCATGTTGCGTGGGCATGTTGCGTGGGCAGTCTGAGTGATTAATGTATTAATTTGTTAATTTATTAATTTGTTAATTTGTTAATTTGTTAATTTGTTAATTTGTTAATTTGTTAATTTGTTAATTTGTTAATTTGTTAATTTGTTAATTTGTTAATTTGTTAATTTGTTAATTTGTTAATTTGTTAATTTGTTAATTTGTTAATTTGTTAATTTGTTAATTTGTTAATTTGTTAATTTGTTAATTTGTTAATTTATTAATTTATTAATTTATTAATTTATCAATTTATCAATTTATTAATTTATTAATTTATTAATTTATTAATTTATTAATTTATTAATTTATTAATTTATTTATGAATTTAATTATTTATTTTTTATTTATTTAATTATTTATTTATTTATAAATAAATAAATATATCCTCAAGGCTATTGCGGGGGGTGCCAATTATTGTATCGTACTAATAAAAAATCTTTTAAATTACATAAACATACAGCATGAGTCAGAAAAGAGAGTGTGAGTGAGCAGTTTGGGTGGGCATTTTGCGTGAGCATGTTGCGTGGGCATGTTGCGTGGGAAGTCTAAGTGGGTTGTTTGGGTGGGCATTTTGCGTGAGCATGTTGCGTGGGCATGTTGCGTGGGCAGTCTGAGTGATTAATGTATTAATTTGTTAATTTATTATTTTGTTAATTTGTTAATTTGTTAATTTGTTAATTTGTTAATTTGTTAATTTGTTAATTTGTTAATTTGTTAATTTGTTAATTTGTTAATTTGTTAATTTGTTAATTTGTTAATTTGTTAATTTGTTAATTTGTTAATTTGTTAATTTGTTAATTTATTAATTTATTAATTTATTAATTTATCAATTTATCAATTTATTAATTTATTAATTTATTAATTTATTAATTTATTAATTTATTTATGAATTTAATTATTTATTTTTTATTTATTTAATTATTTATTTATTTATAAATAAATAAATATATCCTCAAGGCTATTGCGGGGGGTGCCAATTATTGTATCGTACTAATAAAAAATCTTTTAAATTACATAAACATACAGCATGAGTCAGAAAAGAGAGTGTGAGTGAGCAGTTTGGGTGGGCATTTTGCGTGAGCATGTTGCGTGGGCATGTTGCGTGGGAAGTCTAAGTGGGTTGTTTGGGTGGGCATTTTGCGTGAGCATGTTGCGTGGGCATGTTGCGTGGGCAGTCTGAGTGATTAATGTATTAATTTGTTAATTTATTATTTTGTTAATTTGTTAATTTGTTAATTTGTTAATTTGTTAATTTGTTAATTTGTTAATTTGTTAATTTGTTAATTTGTTAATTTGTTAATTTGTTAATTTGTTAATTTGTTAATTTGTTAATTTGTTAATTTGTTAATTTGTTAATTTGTTAATTTATTAATTTATTAATTTATTAATTTATCAATTTATCAATTTATTAATTTATTAATTTATTAATTTATTAATTTATTAATTTATTTATGAATTTAATTATTTATTTTTTATTTATTTAATTATTTATTTATTTATAAATAAATAAATATATCCTCAAGGCTATTGCGGGGGGTGCCAATTATTGTATCGTACTAATAAAAAATCTTTTAAATTACATAAACATACAGCATGAGTCAGAAAAGAGAGTGTGAGTGAGCAGTTTGGGTGGGCATTTTGCGTGAGCATGTTGCGTGGGCATGTTGCGTGGGAAGTCTAAGTGGGTTGTTTGGGTGGGCATTTTGCGTGAGCATGTTGCGTGGGCATGTTGCGTGGGCAGTCTGAGTGATTAATGTATTAATTTGTTAATTTATTATTTTGTTAATTTGTTAATTTGTTAATTTGTTAATTTGTTAATTTGTTAATTTGTTAATTTGTTAATTTGTTAATTTATTAATTTATTAATTTATTAATTTATTAATTTATTAATTTATTAATTTATTAATTTATTAATTTGTTAATTTGTTAATTTGTTAATTTGTTAATTTGTTAATTTGTTAATTTGTTAATTTGTTAATTTGTTAATTTGTTAATTTGTTAATTTGTTAATTTGTTAATTTGTTAATTTGTTAATTTGTTAATTTGTTAATTTGTTAATTTGTTAATTTGTTAATTTGTTAATTTGTTAATTTGTTAATTTGTTAATTTGTTAATTTGTTAATTTGTTAATTTGTTAATTTGTTAATTTGTTAATTTGTTAATTTGTTAATTTGTTAATTTGTTAATTTGTTAATTTGTTAATTTGTTAATTTGTTAATTTGTTAATTTGTTAATTTGTTAATTTGTTAATTTGTTAATTTGTTAATTTGTTAATTTGTTAATTTGTTAATTTGTTAATTTGTTAATTTGTTAATTTGTTAATTTGTTAATTTGTTAATTTGTTAATTTGTTAATTTGTTAATTTGTTAATTTGTTAATTTGTTAATTTGTTAATTTGTTAATTTGTTAATTTGTTAATTTGTTAATTTGTTAATTTGTTAATTTGTTAATTTGTTAATTTGTTAATTTGTTAATTTGTTAATTTGTTAATTTGTTAATTTGTTAATTTGTTAATTTGTTAATTTGTTAATTTGTTAATTTGTTAATTTGTTAATTTGTTAATTTGTTAATTTGTTAATTTGTTAATTTGTTAATTTGTTAATTTGTTAATTTGTTAATTTGTTAATTTGTTAATTTGTTAATTTGTTAATTTGTTAATTTGTTAATTTGTTAATTTGTTAATTTGTTAATTTGTTAATTTGTTAATTTGTTAATTTGTTAATTTGTTAATTTGTTAATTTGTTAATTTGTTAATTTGTTAATTTGTTAATTTGTTAATTTGTTAATTTGTTAATTTGTTAATTTGTTAATTTGTTAATTTGTTAATTTGTTAATTTGTTAATTTGTTAATTTGTTAATTTGTTAATTTGTTAATTTGTTAATTTGTTAATTTGTTAATTTGTTAATTTGTTAATTTGTTAATTTGTTAATTTGTTAATTTGTTAATTTGTTAATTTGTTAATTTGTTAATTTGTTAATTTGTTAATTTGTTAATTTGTTAATTTGTTAATTTGTTAATTTGTTAATTTGTTAATTTGTTAATTTGTTAATTTGTTAATTTGTTAATTTGTTAATTTGTTAATTTGTTAATTTGTTAATTTGTTAATTTGTTAATTTGTTAATTTGTTAATTTGTTAATTTGTTAATTTGTTAATTTGTTAATTTGTTAATTTGTTAATTTGTTAATTTGTTAATTTGTTAATTTGTTAATTTGTTAATTTGTTAATTTGTTAATTTGTTAATTTGTTAATTTGTTAATTTGTTAATTTGTTAATTTGTTAATTTGTTAATTTGTTAATTTGTTAATTTGTTAATTTGTTAATTTGTTAATTTGTTAATTTGTTAATTTGTTAATTTGTTAATTTGTTAATTTATTAATTTATTAATTTATTAATTTATTAATTTATTAATTTATTAATTTATTAATTTATTAATTTATTAATTTATTAATTTATTAATTTATTAATTTATTAATTTATTAATTTATTAATTTATTAATTTATTAATTTATGAATTTATGAATTTATGAATTTATGAATTTATGAATTTATGAATTTATGAATTTATGAATTTATGAATTTATGAATTTATGAATTTATGAATTTATGAATTTATGAATTTATGAATTTATGAATTTATGAATTTATGAATTTATGAATTTATGAATTTATGAATTTATGAATTTATGAATTTATGAATTTATGAATTTATGAATTTATGAATTTATGAATTTATGAATTTATGAATTTATGAATTTATGAATTTATGAATTTATGAATTTATGAATTTATGAATTTATGAATTTATGAATTTATGAATTTATGAATTTATGAATTTATGAATTTATGAATTTATGAATTTATGAATTTATGAATTTATGAATTTATGAATTTATGAATTTATGAATTTATGAATTTATGAATTTATGAATTTATGAATTTATGAATTTATGAATTTATGAATTTATGAATTTATGAATTTATGAATTTATGAATTTATGAATTTATGAATTTATGAATTTATGAATTTATGAATTTATGAATTTATGAATTTATGAATTTATGAATTTATGAATTTATGAATTTATGAATTTATGAATTTATGAATTTATGAATTTATGAATTTATGAATTTATGAATTTATGAATTTATGAATTTATGAATTTATGAATTTATGAATTTATGAATTTATGAATTTATGAATTTATGAATTTATGAATTTATGAATTTATGAAATTATGAATTTATGAATTTATGAATTTATGAATTTATGAATTTATGAATTTATGAATTTATGAATTTATGAATTTATGAATTTATGAATTTATGAATTTATGAATTTATGAATTTATGAATTTATGAATTTATGAATTTATGAATTTATGAATTTATGAATTTATGAATTTATGAATTTATGAATTTATGAATTTATGAATTTATGAATTTATGAATTTATGAATTTATGAATTTATGAATTTATGAATTTATGAATTTATGAATTTATGAATTTATGAATTTATGAATTTATGAATTTATGAATTTATGAATTTATGAATTTATGAATTTATGAATTTATGAATTTATGAATTTATGAATTTATGAATTTATGAATTTATGAATTTATGAATTTATGAATTTATGAATTTATGAATTTATGAATTTATGAATTTATGAATTTATGAATTTATGAATTTATGAATTTATGAATTTATGAATTTATGAATTTATGAATTTATGAATTTATGAATTTATGAATTTATGAATTTATGAATTTATGAATTTATGAATTTATGAATTTATGAATTTATGAATTTATGAATTTATGAATTTATGAATTTATGAATTTATGAATTTATGAATTTATGAATTTATGAATTTATGAATTTATGAATTTATGAATTTATGAATTTATGAATTTATGAATTTATGAATTTATGAATTTATGAATTTATGAATTTATGAATTTATGAATTTATGAATTTATGAATTTATGAATTTATGAATTTATGAATTTATGAATTTATGAATTTATGAATTTATGAATTTATGAATTTATGAATTTATGAATTTATGAATTTATGAATTTATGAATTTATGAATTTATGAATTTATGAATTTATGAATTTATGAATTTATGAATTTATGAATTTATGAATTTATGAATTTATGAATTTATGAATTTATGAATTTATGAATTTATGAATTTATGAATTTATGAATTTATGAATTTATGAATTTATGAATTTATGAATTTATGAATTTATGAATTTATGAATTTATGAATTTATGAATTTATGAATTTATGAATTTATTAATTTATTAATTTATTAATTTATTAATTTATTAATTTATTAATTTATTAATTTATTAATTTATTAATTTGTTAATTTGTTAATTTGTTAATTTGTTAATTTGTTAATTTGTTAATTTGTTAATTTATTAATTTATTAATTTATTAATTTATTAATTTATTAATTTATTAATTTATTAATTTATTAATTTATTAATTTATTAATTTACTAATTTATTAATTTATTAATTTATTAATTTATTAATTTATTAATTTATTAATTTATTAATTTATTAATTTATTAATTTATTAATTTATTAATTTATTAATTTATTAATTTATTAATTTATTAATTTATTAATTTATTAATTTATTAATTTATTAATTTATTAATTTATTAATTTATTAATTTATTTATGAATTTAATTATTTATTTTTTATTTATTTAATTATTTATTTATTTATAAATAAATAAATATATCCTCAAGGCTATTGCGGGGGGTGCCAATTATTGTATCGTACTAATAAAAAATCTTTTAAATTACATAATCATACAGCATGAGCCAGAAAAGAGAGTGTGAGTGGGCAGTTTGGGTGGGCATTTTGCGTGAGCATGTTGCGTGGGCATGTTGCGTGGGAAGTCTAAGTGGGTTGTTTGGGTGGGCATTTTGCGTGAGCATGTTGCGTGGGCATGTTGCGTGGGCAGTCTGAGTGGGCATGTTGCGTGGGCAGTTTGGGTGGGCATGTTGCGTGGGCAGTTTGGGTGGGCATGTTGCGTGGGCAGTTTGGGTGGGCAGTTTGGGCGGGCATGTTGCGTGGGCATGTTGCGTGGGCAGTTTGAGTGGGCATGTTGCGTGGGCAGTTTGAGTGGGCATGTTGCGTGGGCAGTTTGGGTGGGCATGTTGCGTGAGCAGTTTGGGTGGGCAGTTTGGGTGGGCATGTTGCGTAGGCTGTTTGGGTGGGCAGTTTGGGTGGGCATGTTGCGTGAGCAGTTTGGGTGGGCATGTTGCGTGGGCAGTTTGGGTGGGCATGTTGCGTGGGCAGTTTGAGTGGGCATGTTGCGTGGGCATGTTGCGTGGGCAGTTTGGGTGGGCATGTTGCGTGGGCAGTTTGGGTGGGAATATTGCGTGGGCAGTTTGGGTGGGCATGTTGCGTGGGCAGGTTGGGTGGGCATGTTGCGTGGGCAGTTTGGGTGGTTATGTTGCGTGGGCAGTTTGGGTGGGCATGTTGCGTGGGCAGTTTGGGTGGGCATGTTGCGTGGGCAGTTTGGGTGGGCATGTTGCGTGGGCATCATAAACCACTATCGGCGGAGCCCTAGGGAAAACTCGAAGCGAAGCCGAGGTTACGCTAGTATGTTTCTAAAACATCAAAAAAATTTCGCTTATCAAAACTCACTTGTAAAAATATGACATCTTATTGGCTTAAAGGCTGCGAATTTTTTTTTTGTGACGGTGTTTTGTCGAAATGAAACTTGGTAGCTAGATGAAATTGTGAATTTGGATTGGCTTATAAATTTATGAGTGAAATAGTCATTTTAAAATAAACAATGTATTTTACAATAAGAGACATCCAACAAAATGTAAAGCACATTCTGAAATTTGTTATTTATCAATCATTCCTACCCTAATTAAATTTTAAATACTAACTTAACAAATATAGATGTAGAATTCCACGTGAAGTTTAAATTTTCATAAATCAAAACGAAATTGTTATTCTTTACCTATTACATTTTTTAAACTTTAATAACTACGGCCCTAAGTAATTTTTAAAACTAACTTAACAAATATAGACGGACGTAGAACTCAAAATTCTAATAATCGAAATGATATTCCAATTTGTTTAAGATATATTAAAGAAAATGTATTTTTTCATGTATTACATATATCATCCCTTAACAAATCCTGCCTAATTAATTTTTAAAAACTAAATTAACAAATATAGACGTAGAATTCTACATGACGTTGAAATCGATGCGGAATTCCAATAAATTCGGGTGATATTGGCGCTGGAATGAAGTCAGGATATCAAATATCAAGAAGAACCAAATGAACTAATTTTTGAAAGTAGTAAGCCCTGATCAATAGAGTCAAAAGCTCTAAAAAAATCACTATATATAACATCGACTTGACCTTTTTTATCAACAACCTCACAGACATATTGGGAAAAACAAGCCAAATTAGTTATTGTTGAACGTCCATGTATTAAACCATGTTGGTTAAATGAGATTAAGGATTTTATATTTATAAGTAATGAATTTTATTACTTTCATAATCATTTGCTGCCTAACTATCTATTTGCCCGATAAATTAACCGAATGTGTATGTTGCCTAGCAATGCCCATATACTTTTCACTAGTATTAGTGCTTGAAAAGTAACTCTTTATACACTGTAAAGAGTGGATAAATTATGTACTTTACACACGGTTGTATAAAACGATTTTTCACTGATCGAACATAGATATTCTTTAAGTTCCACTATGAATAATTTTCATATATTTTTACTGCAAATTAGTACAATTTAAGTCTTTATTTCGCTATGAATTTTCTTAATATGGGCTTTTAAATTACAATTTAGTGTAAATGATTTATTACATGCCGGACACTTATATGTTCTACTCGTAATTCCTGTGTGAATTATTTTCATATGTCGGTATAGACTACTATTTTGTGTAAATCGTTTATTGCATATTGTACATTTCAAGTCCTGTCTTCCGTTATGAATTTTCATATGGGATTTTAAACTATAACTTGTTATAAATGATTTATTACATGTCGGACATTTAAATGCTTTAATACCACTGTGAATTTTGTTATGAAGGAATAAACAACTATTTTGTGCATATTGTTTATTGCATATTTCGCACTTATAGGCTTTTATGCCACTGTCACGGTGTAGTATCTATAGGTGAGTGCACAACGTATTCCAATGCATTACGAAGAATGGCTAACTAACTGGGCTAGTTCATACAGTGTGCCGCTAGATGTCAGGATTTGTTGCGACCCGGTTTTTATAAAAATATTAAATTATTCATATATAACGCATAATATTCTATATTTTCAAACATTACCTTTTATCTTTTGTCAGTTCTATGTATGTATTTTGTACAAATTCCATACAGAAACGTTTCTATATTTCCAGTAAAATTATAAAACAACATATGTCAAATGCACCTTTCAATCAGAAATTTATCTTAGTACCTGTTTCTGTAATTATAGTGTAGCTGGCTGCCGTTAAATTGCACATTTTGGCACCTTAAAAAGACTATATTTCTCTTTATCTGATCCATACCCTGTTGTGCATTTTGTGGCAAAGCATTTTCTGTCAAATGGTAATGGGTCGCGTTAGCACCATTTTGTTTCCCAGTTACTTAGCCATGTCAACGCATCTCGTGCTCTCACCTATAGATACTACACCGTGGCCACTGTGAATTGCCATATGTTGTTCTAAATGAGCACGTTGTTTAAATGATTTATTACATGTGTCACATTCAAATTCTCTAATTCCTGTGTGCACCTTCATATGTTTTGTCAACATTGATCTCCACGTAAAACTTTTATTACACACGGCACAACAAAAACCCTTTGATTTAATATTTTTTGATTTCTGAGTATCATTATTTATAGTAATTGGGTTGTCACGTGGTTTGTCAATCTGGTTATCGTCATCAGTTATGAATTCTTCCTTTACAGTTTGCACAACATTTTCATATAATTCATTGTCTTGTAAAATTTCTTCTTTAATAAAAATTTCTTCCAACTTTGGATAATTTTTTATTGTTGCTGTATTCTCGACGTGTACATCACCGCTAACCGTGTACTGTTGAGTGTCCAATACTGCTTCTTGATTCTTAAGTTCTTCTTTAATATAAAGTTCTTCATACTCTTGACAATTAGTTGTTGAATGTTCCATGATTTCCATGATTGCTTTTTGATCAATTAATTAACTATACCTTGTTCCATTTAAGCCATTCAATATTGCGGAGCATAGGTAATAGTTTTGACATCTCTGACTTCAGATCTGCGCTGTTGCCAGTGCCATCTACTGAATGGCTTAAATGAACACAGCATAGTAGTGAAGATTCGTTTCACAAGTGGAACAGATGAACACAAATTCTTTCCAACTTGACAATCGTCTCAAATATAATTTCATAAATTTGTATAAAATCTTCCAGAACTTATATTACCTCTAAGTGAAAGTTCTGTACAATATAAACTTACGTTTCGGAAGTATAGATTTAAAATGTATCAAAAATTACACCACAATTTTATTTTTTAAGGTTATAATATATTAGTATTAAAATTTGCATCATAGATGGCAGTGATAGCGCTGTAGTTTAAAGCTTGATTTACACAATTTTTACATTAGCTGTACAAATTAAAAATGCAAAAGTAGGAGACGATACAACAATAAATCTGCAATATTTTAAACAAGTTTATATTAAACAAGAGGAAAAAACAAATATTCGAATACGTTTATATTAACTGGGTCAAATCACGACTAATCTATACTTCGTTTCATGTAAGAAAATAGCGTTAGTTTAGATAGGAATATAAATTCTGCCCTTTTATTGGTCATAATGCAAACCTAGTTCATAAAAATTATCACCTGTCAGTTGTCAATTATCAAATAAAATCTACAAAATTAAATTATGTTTAACAATGGTTTGTTGTAATTTTCAATAATCAGATGATATTATACATTTTTACAGATAAAAATATTTATTATTGACAGTTTGGTTTCACAAATTTAAATTACTTAATACATATAAAAACGTCTCAGTCGCCATCTATTATGTTCGTACGTGAAACGAAGTATAGTGACACATTGACGGTTCACTCAAGAAAAAAGAAATATTTTACGGATGACTTATTGCGACTTTTGAAAAGAGTGACAAACTGATATGTACATAAGTTCAAATTTGTTCTCTTCTTCTTACTTTTTTTCATACATTTTCATAGCTGTTAACCTATAATTTCGTACCTTTGTTTGTCCTTTAAAATAATTTTTATCAACGACCACAAATATACTATACAGTGTCCCACACTCTATGTTCAGTGTAGGGTCTTATGGAGTACCATGTTGCCATATTTACCTGTTGTAAATCTACAAGATAAAAAGAGCAAAATAGATGCCCAAAAAGAGATGAAATATTCTGGGTACTTCATTGAATGTATTATGACTGGTGTACTTTCAGTGTATCTAAACAGGTGGGTGAAAAGAAAAAATAAATATATAATAAACTGGTCAGTTTTGATTATTAAGCATTATTTTTTTATTTAATTTATATCTTCTTATTTGATAATTTACTAATATTAGACTTTATAGAAATACTGCATATATTTTACATATTTCATAAGTCTTTATTCTTTCTTTATAATCTCCAATTTGAATTTATAATATTTTAATATTCTAATTTCTAATACATTTGATCAAGATTAGTATGCCGAGCGGTTTTTGGTTATTACTAATATTAGAATATAAAAATCTCTATCCGATACATTTAAAAATTTTATTATATCTTCTATAGATTTAGAGATAGAGACACTGAATCTCTCAGCCCATGGAAAACAAGTGAAATAATTAAAATGTTTGTAATTGACAGAGATAAATGTCAGTTGCAAAAAACTAGAGACATTATTGAAGACTTTTTCTGGGAAGTACATTTAATATTTCTAATTTTGTTATTAGTTAAATATTAGATAGATACATACATACATATACATAATACATATACCCTTCAGAAATATCGCCAAGCTCATCAATGAATTGGAAGAATCTCGAACATTAGAAGAATAAAAGGAAACTTGTTCATAGAGTGAATTAAAAAATACAAATACATATAAAGAAGATATATGTTTTGTGTGTACCAGACATGTTAAATATGTACTATACTTATATAGCCTAATATGAAAATTGCGAGAGGTCTTGCGCTGGCCACAACAGATTTTTTATTTAACATATCTTATTTGATAATTTACTAATATTTAGGCTTGATAGAAATACTGCATATATTTTACATAGTTCATAAGTTTTTATTCTTTATAATCTCCAATTTGAATTTATATTTTAATATTCTAATCTCTAATGCATTTGATCAAGATTAGTATGCCAGGCGATTTTAAAATATTGTATTGAAATATTACTTATTACAGGTACAAATAGCTTCAGCATGTATTTTACACCACGGTTCCAACGCATCTTTTCGCGGCTCTGTATTTAAAACTATTTAGAACTGCAGACAAATTTCGGGGGAATGGTGAATACAATAAGCCCTTGGGTAAATAACAGACCCTCATAAAACTTAAATTGTACAGTGTTAACTAATTTTGGTATAACAATATATTTTATGAATGTTTCAATATTACAATTGGTCCATAAGAATAACATTGGCTATCTCCGCCACACTGAACATAGAGTGTGGGACACTGTATAGACAAAACACGCCCTATACCTCATTATTCTTTGTTATGTTCTTTGCCGAACGAAAAAGACAACTAGATATATATATATATATATATATATATATATATATATATATATATATATATATATATATATATATATATATATATATATATATATATATATATAGTCTACTCTAAAGTTTGTCGAGAGATGTCTCTGCGGTCCATATAATGTATTTGTGACATTTTGATCCTTTGTTTGGAAGTTGTGAATTCGTTCGGACCTCGATTTTGTAACTTTAAATTCTGTCTGACTTCAAATTGTCATAATTGGGTTTATCCCACTACAAATTCTACTGCTCCAGACTAGTAGAATTTGAAATCTATCTAGAGAAAGAATTGGGGAAATCTCAATTCTGTCATTTGAAATTCTACTGGTCTGGAGCAGTAGAATTCGTTGTGGGGAAAACCCAATTCCAACAGAATTTGAAATCAGACAGAATTTAAGTTAAAGTTAAAAAATCGAGGGTTGCTTGTTCAAAGTTTCCTGGTTTCATTGTTCTCTATAAATCTGCCTTTTTCAAGTTTTGAAATAAAATGTAGATAATCCTAAAAACTCTTATTAATTAAAAAACAATTAATTAATACCAACATGAGAAATTTATATACGGGAATTTCGGTCGGACTGTATTCCTAACGATATCCTGGAGTACGACCATGGCATTCATTTATTTGAAAATCCGGATCCACCATGAAACAAAAATAAATTTAGAAAAAACTACAAATAGAATAAGAAGCAAGTATATAAACAACATTGTTAAAAAGTAAATAGAATAAAATAAATAATTATATACAATTATTTTCAACTTTTCTTAACACTAATAACAATTTGTTTCATGCATTTTATAATTGGTTTTCGTTAATAATAATTCAAATGTGTCAAATTTAGTTGAATTCATTTCAATAAAACAAGCAGTGACATCTAGCGTGAGGGGACTTTACATATCTCTATCCTTAGTCGTCTCTCTCTGTCCAGCCGAAAACAAAACAAATGCTATGGGTATAATATTATTCGCTGTGATTCAAATAGCCGCCATACTGGAGGAGTAATTATTTTAATACATTCGGGTATTAGGTTTAGTGTTCTTGAAGTAATTCAAATCTAAAATAAGCGGTGGTTCCTTACGATTACTTTTGTGATTAACATGGAAAAATATGTTCTGTGCGTAATATACAGATCACCAAGCGGTACCCACTTGACACGTTTCTTCACCGCGACATCTCAAAATGTCAGTTATTTGTCTAGATATTAACATCCTATTGTGAAGTTTTATATACGTTTGATAAACATCTTTTTAGGAAGTGACATAAGGGGTCTTTTTTGAGATGTAATTTTTGTAACGTGTACAGAATTTAAAAAAAATGATTTTACAAAGATGTCCGTTATCAAACATTAAAATAATCGCATCTATATAACTTCATAAAGTTACTTCTTGTGAATGTCACATAAATGATATCAATGCGATGTTCATGTTGGGACTAAATTCATTCGTTTTAAATCGTGTATTTTCGTGTGATATGCGCATGCTACTTTCAACCTTCTCCTTGTGCGTAACATCGAAGATCGAAGTGTTCCTAGCTGCAGCTGTAGCCTGTAGCTGTGTGCTGCGTATTTGTTCACGCCATTTTGTTTTGTTGAGGCTGAGCTCATACCAGAAATCAAATTGGAAGTATGCATATTTTACAAGTTATAGTTTATTAGTAATTCAGATTATAATAAAAATGGTAAGTACATATATCAATTAGGAAGATTTAACATAAAAGGTGTCTTTTAATTTATCTAATCTACATTTGCAGATTGTCTCACCTGGAATTCCAAGTCAAAAGGACACAGAAACCAGAATTGTAAGTACTCATTTATTTTGTTATTTAGTTTATTGTTGTACTTTACTATTACAGCATTTAAAATACATTCGTAAAATGAAAAATATTTGCAATGTATCAAAAAGGCATCTTAACGAATTATTAAAACCAGCTGTGTGACTATAAATGACGAATTAAAGAAGACTGAACAAAAGTTACATTTATTAAAGGAGGACACACCATCTAAGCCGGTAAATATTATTTCAAATACTAATATTATCTTTAGCGATATCTGTGTACAAAGCAGATTGGCACACCCAGCAATGGGTAATAAGCCGTGATGATATTTTTATTTTTAAATACTAATACGTTGAATCGGATCCTACTTTGAATAATTCAATGAGCTTCGAACCAGGAGTATTTCCATTAATTGATAATATTCATATTAAAGCTGTTGATTCAAATTTAGAAAAATGTTCCTGGACATGAGCTAAACAAAATTATGCAATAAAAAAGTCTAAAAATGTCGATTATTGAAAGTAAGTTCTTGTAGACTTTATTTTTTCAAGTTGTGTGTTAGAAAACTCGGAGTATGATGTGGAAAGTATGTTATTTAGAAGTAATTAATTAAATGTCAGGCTGATAGGAGATATTGTCAAAAATGTTATTTAAAGAAATTAAAGCTTTTTTTCTTGAATCGTTATTGAGAAATAGAAATAAATTAGAATACGGCGAATGCCTTATTCTTTTGCTGAATAATGATTAAACATACGTTTCTTTGTTCATGCCTTTTCCGAATTAGTTTTTTTTTCTGAACAATCTGTATTTTCATTTTAGATGCAGTAAAGCTTAACTTTCCCAATATAAAGGAAAGTGACTACGAAAGCTAGCCTAAGACTTGCCGGGGCTTCTGTGCAACAAGTGTAATTTGCATTACTGCTGTATTACACGGTTCGATAAATCGGACGATTTATTGATGGATAAATCGATGAATTTATCTTAAAAATGTTGAGCATTTCACACGTATCAATTTGTTGTTGAAAATAGACTGCCAACTCCTTAATAATGTGTTGCGTCTTTGAGTGTGATGATTCGTTCGTGTTTTTTTTTTATAATTTCGAAGAATTTTATTTTAATTTTTCTCCTCGAAGTTACGCTCTGAAATTCTGTTCATGACATTAAAAAACGTCAAATACAGATTTAAATATCTAACAAGTTGATCAATAAATCGATTGATTTATTGTTCCGTGTAATACAGCCATCAGGAAATTTACTCAATACTATACTTCATTTATTTATTTATTTTTTTATTTAAATAGTGATCAAACTGCATCTTACCATCACTATTTTCTTACGTGAAATGAAGTATAGTAGTTGTATTATGTATTTTACATATTTATATTTGTTTTCTTTATAAATGTATAGGTACAATATATAATAAAACATTTACCTACACATATTTGTCTTATTTCGTAATTGAAAATGTATGTAAGTATATAATACATTAGAAATAAAACGTATAGCGGAAGTCAATGAAAGGTGTTATTATAGATGCTTTAGATTCGACTTCTTATATACATAATAAGAACAACAGCGTACAGATATGATATAAAAAAACATATTGCGTACATCGCATAAGCAATATCTTTTAAAAGTTGCATGCGCAACAACCTAGGGTAGTTGAAATAGAAAGTCCTTTAGGGCGGACATTAATGGTTCTATAGATGTCTAGGTGACGTCAATTGAACAAACGGAGAAACATCGCAAGTGTGATTTCAACATCTGTGTAACATATATGTGATGTTTTCTTGCCAAGTGGGTAGTGTTCCTGGCTTCCTAACATTTCTTGACAATTGGATTGAAAATTTGGAAGTGAATGACAAAAAATTTATATTAATTGGTGACTTTAATATAGATTGGAAAAATGACAATTTCTATCGAAATAAAATTAAAGAAATCTTCGAAATCCATGGTTATAAAAAACTAGTCAGTGATTATACGCGAATAACTGTAAACTCTAAATCGCTTATTAACTATGTGGTATCTAATGACTTTAGTGTAAAGTGCAAAGTTCTAGTGACACCCAGAATTTGTTAAGAAGGAAAGAAAAATTTATAAAATCAATGAAACGCGTATGATCAATGAATTATTTAATTGTAATTGGTAGTATTCAATAAGTGATGTTAATTTACATTTTGAATTTTTGTACAAAAATATAAATAATTGTTTGCATGCTTGTACAGATTACATAACAGTTACTAATCAGAAAAAATGGTACAATGTAAATATAAAAAAAGCTATAGCAATTAGAAACACTGCTTACAAAAAAAAATAGTTATACAGGGAATATAGACGACTGGAATACTTATAAATATTGTAGAAATACAGTTACCAATACAATTAGAAACGAAAAAAGAAAATATTTTAGTGATATGATAGATAGCAATAAAAACAACTCTGTATTAATGTGGAGAACACTAAAACAACTTATAAATTCTAATTGTAAAGATAGCATAGACTTGGTGGTCCTGAATAATGTTGAGTATATATCTCCTTTTGAGACAGTCCAACAATTTAATAATTATTTTATAAATATCATTATTAACATCCAAAAGTCAATAAATATTGTTACTAATAACCACGATATAGATTTAACATACGTAAATGAAATTGATAATTCCAACTTAACTAAATAATAATATAATAATTTACTTTGAATGAATACAAAAACACTTGTCATTTTTGAAGGTTTGAAGTCAGAGGCGGAGTATGGATAAAACATTTTTTATTATTAACAAAAATAGTTATAACAAATGTTCAAAATTATCACCATTTTGTCTGGGTAAAACTCCCTATAGCGTTTCACAGCAGCACCATTGTTTTGGCGCATTTTTCCGTACATCCAATACATGTCGGTGTATTCTTAGTTAGTGAAAGTGACAGGCATTTCCAAATCTTAAAATATGACAATTGAAAAATATTGTTTTTGGAACAACTTGATTTTTAGATTTTATCTTAATAAGAAGCTGGTTTGTAATTGGTCGACTTTGCGGTCCCATAACTTTTACAACTCGATAGATAGAGCAAAATAAATTTCAGATTATAACTTCTTTCAGTTATCTTTATCATACCATGAACTATGGCACATTACTTATATAACACCCAGTATATATATATATATATATATATATATATATATATATATATATATATATATATATATATATATATATATAAAGCGGGCTATAGGCGTTTAATATAGGAAATCAGTTTTTCCTTGCGCAAAAGTTCCCATTTAGTTTTAAGCAATAAAGTTTTAAATAAAAGTTGTAGATAATTAAATTGTACGCCTAAATCACTAAACAGATTTAATTTTGCACGTTTGGTAACGTGTAAAATCGAATTTAAAATTATAGAAAAATTGCTCATTTGTAGCGATAGTCATAGCATTTTAACAAAATTACAAAGAAACACATATCGTTTGATTTGTCAAAATTTCGATTTTTCAGTTTACAAAATAAAATTTAAATAAAATCTCTGCAGTGAGTTAGATCTACATTATAAAAACAAAATATGTTCAGTGGCTTAGGTGTAGAATATAACTACATGTAATTTTTATTTGAAAATCGAATTTCTGACAGTTTAATATAAATGCATTTCTTCATAACATTGTTTCTATTCCATGGCTATCGCCACAAATAAGCAATATTTATAGAATTTCAAATTTAATATTACGCTATACCAAACGTGCAAAATTAAATCTGTTTAGTGATTTAGGCGTACAATTTAAATATCTACAACTTTTATTTGAAACATTTTTTTCTGAAATTAATTGGGAACTTTTGCACATGCAAAAACTGATATCCCATGTTAAACGCCTATGGCCCGCTTTTTAATTAACACCCTGTGTACATATATATATATATATATATATATATATATATATATATATATATATATATATATATATATATCTTTTCAAGAATTAAATGAGCCTAGAGCAATGAGACGAAGTGGTACATTAATAAAACAAGTTATTAAATTAATTTCTTTTCTTCCATTGTGTTTTAGTAGAAACTATTTTTTACATTTAACACATTTTTTTTAATAAAGTATGTATTTCGATATGTCTGGCTAAGATTGATTCGTCTGAAAACCATTTTTTACATTCCTAACACTGATATTGTTTAAGTCCAGTATGTAGTTTAACATGTCTGGCTAAGTATGATTTGTCTGGAAACCATTTTTTACATACATTACACTGAAAATCTTTTACTCCAGTGTGTTGTTTCATGTGTCTAGTTAACTGATTTTTAAGTAAAAACCATTTTTTACATTCATTACACTGAAATTCTTTTATGTATTTTCTATCATGTAATTTCATATGTTTGGCTAATGCCCAGTTGCAGAAACGTTCATCAAATCTCTCATCAAGTAACGGTTAATTGAAACATCAAATCAAAATCGGGTTGCAGAAAATAAAATAATCTCTAATCAAACTCCAATCACATGATGATCGGCTGATTGAAAGTGAATCTGGCAACATCGCAAAAAGAGCTCTGAGTGGTGCGCGCGCCTTCTGTTTTTAACATCATATGTCAAACTTGAAGTGATATAACCTAATTATTTGTATTTGAAGCATGTAAGTATTGTGTGCGAAATATTAATAAGTTTTATATAATGAAAAATAAACTGGTTTTAGAAAAATGGAATCGAAGAGAAAGAATTATTCAGAAACTGATAAACAGTTACTAATGTCCCTTGTAGGAAAGTGAGTATTTATATTTTTTTTATTTATACATTTATAATTATGTATCTTGCTTGTTGATCACCAAAACATCTTTCAGTTAGCTTAATTTCCCAATTGTCCATTATCATCCTTGATTATCATATCATTCCCTAATCCTTCTTTTAAATGTTACTTCCAGATATAAAACAATAATCGAAAATAAGTCAACAAAACAAATTTATGTCGACAGTAAAAAGGAGACATGGGATAAAATAGCAGAAAATTTTAACTCTTCTGCAGATTCGGGCCCACGATCTGCAAAACAGTTAAAAATTCTATATGAAAATATGAAACGAGAAATAAGAAAAGGTGTTGCTGCGGAACATGTATGTTTGGTCTAATCTATAAATTTTATCCAATAAATCTTGTCATATATTCTGGTACTAAGAAAAAATATTCTTTATATTGCTATTTGTTGGAGTAATATTAGAAGCATAATTAATCTAAACAGCTTATTGATCACACATTTTTAATATGAGGAACTACTTACAAATATTATGTTACACAAATTTGTTCACTAATTGGAAAATTACACATATTGCCTATAGGTATGTGCATTTTGTAACTTCCGTTGGAGGAATTTTTTTTCAACTATTTTCAGAAAATTCTTACATACGTACCGAAAAAGTCTGTAAATTTTATTTTATTTGCTGCTCTAAATAATATTTTTTTTCTTTTTTTGTGAAAATTTATTTTTTAACGTATTAGTAAATGTATTAAATTGTTTTCGGCAATTTATAGCAACAAAAATATTTAGAAAAACTGCAGGCTGTAAAAGCAGCTAAATCTGCTGCGGTTGAAATGAAGGTATTTTTATATCATATATATACATATTTCAATTACTTATTTTCGATTTGATAATTGAAGACAGACATATTCAGAACTGGAGGAGGCCCTTCCTCTTGCTCCATAAGTAAAGAACAAGAACTATTATTAGCGGAATTACAAGGACAAATTCAACCCCTTGAAAATATGTTTGACAGTGCAGCTGACTATATGAGTAATACTTCTTGGGTTTTTTTTTAAATTTTATTTTATTAATTATTTATTAATAGTGGAAGATATACCTGTGATTATCCAGTCAGAAACACAAATCCAGTCCCCAACCCCAGTAGAGACAGTTGCTCCAACTCATCCTGAACATTCCCTAACAAAAGAACTAGTCCATCCATCCAAAAAGAAGAAACGAATAGCTGACTGTATGAATAATATATCTTGCTTTTTTTCATTTTATTTTTTAACTTATTTATTAATAGTGGAAGATATTCCTGTGTATTCACAAATACAAATCCAGTCCCCAACCCTACTAGAGACAGTTGCTCCACCTCATGCTAAACCTTCCCTAGTAAAAGAATCCAGAAAAAAGAGACGAATAGTGAAAAAGAAACTCCAGTCAGCTGAACAATACAGAAGACTCTATTTCAGGCAGAAATATATTAATGCTGTGAGAGAGGGAAAAGAGCAAAAAATTATTAGAAATTTAACTATTAAAAAATTGGAATTAGAAATTAAAAAATTAGAATAGTACTTTGTTATTTTATTTGAGTTTTATTAATTATATATTGATAAAAATATTAACGATTGAAAACAGTAGCAATAACAGCATTCCTAACTGCATAATTCGAGATATCATTATTTTCATCAAGAAAAATATCTCCTTCCGCTTCGTGTATCTCCACATTTCTTTCACCTGCATCTACAATGTCGTTTTGTAATTTGCAGATGTTGTGTAGAACTCCGCAAGCAACTATTACTGCTGGAACAGTTTCCAGTTTCAATCTTAAACCTGATTGTAAACATGGAAATCTTCTCTTCAGTACTCCAAAAAATCTTTCTATAGGATTTCTGGTAGCAATGTGGGCTCGATTGTAAGCCTCTTCGTGTGGACCAGCAGGGTGCAGTAATGGAGTCAACAAATATTTTTTGCATGGATAGCCACTGTCACCTAGCAAAAATCCATTTCCATACATTCCCAGGGAAAATTCAGCAGGGAGAGGGGAATCATTGAAAATAGTACTGTCATGCACTGATCCCGGCCACCGTGCTATTAAATGTAGCAATCTCAGGTTGCTGTCGCAGACTGCTTGTACGTTAAGGCTAAAATAGCCCTTCCTGTTGCGAAATAATTCTGCTCTTTCGCCACCAGGAGACTGTATCTTAATATGGGTGCAGTCCACTGCACCTACAACACGTGGAAAATTAGCTATGCTATAGAAACCAGCTTTAACTGGTGCTAGTTCAGCTTCTGTTCTTGGCATCTTTATGTAATCCCTCGAGAGCGATGCAATCTCTCGCGTAACTCTTCGTATGATGCGACACACAGTTGATTTGTGCACATGTATGTGATCACCTATCACATGCTGAAATGCACCAGTGGCATAAAAACGAAGGCAAATCATTATTTGGGTAGCAGCATCAATAGATTTATTTCTTCTGCTAATGGGATCTAATCTTGCACCAAACATATGAATTAAATTTGTAACAGTAGTTTTCGTTAATCGGAAACGATCTTTAAATTCCTGTTCATCAAATATTTCAAACGGGTTTGTTCTATCCCTGATGTGTCGAATTCTACGGGGTTCAAATTCTAAATCGGAGGGATCTGACAAATCCGAATCCATTTTAAAAAGTAAATTATTGTCTAATAAATTAATAAATACGAGAACACGAAAAATGATACTAATAACTAATAAACAAAACTGGAAATAGGTAGAATAATGCACTAATAATTATTATGAACTTAAATAAAGAACACAGAAAACACTAACAACTGGTAAGATTTATAAAAAATGCGATACTGAAGTTATACAAATTCAAGTGTCAAATTAATTATTTGTTAATTGGACACTGGTCTTCTGTTACAATAATTATGCGTTAACGGAGACTTAATGGTCAGATAATCGAAAGTTGATGTTCGTGCAACCCAAAATGAGGATGATGGCTTGTTAACAAACCGTTAATGGTTCATCAGCGTGACCTTCTGTTACCCGTTGATGAAAGCTTGATTATCCGTTAATGGTCCGTTAATCAGTTGTTAACGGATCATCAACGGATAATTAATTGTGATAAACGTTTCTGCAACTGGGCATAAGTCTAATTTGTCTGAAAACCAGTTTTTACATACATAACACAGAAAATCTTTTACTCCAGCATGTGGTTCAATATGTCTGGCTAAATGTGATTTCTGTGAAAACAATTTATTACATTTATTATGTTGATAATCTTTTTTACCAATGTGAATTTTCAAATGATTATTTTTTAAATATGATAAAGTTTTATAATTTTTCTTACAAAATAAACAAGTATAAATCTTACGACTTGCTCTACTAGCAATTAAAATATTTTCATTAGATTTAATTTCATTATTAAACTACAACGCTAGACTCATCAGAAATCTTATCATTTTCCTCCTCCATGTCAACACTGCTTTCTTCATGTAGATGAGTGTCTGTTGTTTGCTGTAGGCATTCCTCCATCAAGATATCTTGTACAACATTATATTCTCTGTCGTAGAGATTTTCTGGTACCGGGTCTTCTTTAATTAAAATATCTTCTACAAATTTTACTTCCAGGTTATCGCTTTTATCTACCACTTCCTCTTTAATCCAAACTTCACTGACTTTATTAACATTTACATGTCTCTGCTACATCTGTGTTGACCTGTTCCTGCTTGATCCACGTTTCCAGAAAACGTAGGCTATTCTGCACACATTCTTTCTTAAATGTACTAAACGAATGAAGTTTCTTTTCGCAAATGGTACAGACGTGCAGCGGAATCCTCAACTTGATGATTGTCTGAAACAAAATTTTCATTGTCAATAAAGGGTGACACGGTCCAACACCGTACGCGTTTTTTGGCAGGTGGCTTCCTTCCACCTTTAACTCAATCAATGTACGGGTTTTATAAGTATAGACACGACTTTTTAAATAACCCCAAAGGAAAAAATTGCAAATTGGTAGCTCAGCAGATCCAATGGGCCACGGCACATCGCCAAAACGTAAAATGAGATATCCTGGGAACGTGCTTCGATGAATATTCATCGTGCCATTTGTATAATATTTCAAAATAGCCTATCTTAACGTTTATTTATTCACAATATGCTGAAAATTTGCTTAGTACTACCATCTCAAAAACCGTCAGATTCTCGTGTGTCACCTGTATATCCTCATGAAAGATGGGTAATATTTTCCCCTGAATTTTAGCCTAATAATGTCAATTTTAATGTCACACCAGACGATCTAACGGAGTAGGTTTCAAAATAGATTCCAGTTTACTGTTTAATGCTTAAATTAATGATTTACCAGTTCAATGAATGCAAAAACGACTTACCAGTGAGTGACTCAGTGTTTATACAGGTGCTCTATTTAAATGGACAAACTATTTTATCTACTTCAGTTATGACGTTATGAAATGCCACTTTTTACATAATTGATACGAAATGAGTTTTTTAATAGCTATTAACCCCACCTAGGATTGTTATGAGTATCATAACTGCCGCAGATGTCGGTTTGAAATTCGAGCTCGTAGAGCAAGAATTTTAAGGTATATAAGGACTATTATGATTTATAACATCCGTGATTTGTTGAATAGTTTATCGGTTTCAGAAATTGAAAATAACGATATTAATAAATATTATTTAAATTCTTTTATTAATGCTACTTTCAAAATGCTATGATTAACAGAACAATTATTTTGACATATGCAATATGACAAATATTCAAGTTATGTGCTTTATATCTCATGTTTATTATTAAAGAATAAATTATATCGTGTTTTTTTTAAATTTGGGTTGGAGAGAATGCATCATACACACCTAACATCATGTCCTAAGACAGCGGATGCCCCTTAGACCAGGAATAGAGGGGAGACAAGGCATAATCATTCGTATGTTCCCAAATCATCTGTGCGATTTTGAATCTTATTGCAATGTCAGAATCAGCCGCAAAAGGCTAGTCGACCAGTTAAATACTGTTATGTTACAGTTGACCAAATCTAAATAAATACTTGATTATCGATAACTACAAATTATCTTGATTTTGTTTTATAAGGCTCGGGCCTCACTATGCGTTTTAGCGGGACCGGTTTAATGAGACCAGTTGACTGGGAAGACAACAACTTATTGTTTTAAATGAACGCGTCCACACCTGTGCGGTTGCGGTTCGGTTGCCGGATACTGATATTGCGAGCGTTCACAAGGGTCTAGTTTTGTTTTTTAGTAAACAACTTATACTATTTCGGCTCTGCACTGATCAGATGTTGGTCCGACTGTGTCCGAATCGGGTTGTCATTGCTGCCGTCCTGTTTAGCGGGATATACGTGAACGCTGTACGATCCATCCCGTTTAACCGGATGCGGTCTTACCGGTCTCGCTAAAACACATAGGCTGGTAGCACGAGCGTGGTTTTAACACCCGTTTTAACTAAAACCATGCCAACGACATGGCACATACTTCAGGGTTATTAACAAAATCAGTGTTGCCAATATACTGATTAACTCGATAATGTATTGACAAACATATTCAATAAATTTGACTTCATTATTTTAAATTGTTTATATTACAATGAAGCTAAGACAAAAATCATATTAAACACTTTTAAATAATGCCGTCAAATTTATTAAATATGGCTGTCAGTACATTTTCGGCTTATTCAGTACATTGGCAACATTGATTTTGTTAATAACCCTGAAGTACTTGCCAAGTTGTTAGTATGGTTTTAGTTAAAACAGGTGTCTAATTTCCATATCCTCCAAGGTGAAGATAACAGTACCTACTTTATTTATCCAAATTGCGGAACCCCTCAGGTCATGTCATATTGTTTGCCTTCATAGGTAAGTTTTCTCTTAGACAGGTATATTCCGACAATGTTCATAAGATACGCTGGAAAGTACCTTTTGATCATTTCGCACCTTATGCGGTGCTACGGTACCGTATTAAAGGCGTTTCAGATGTCCATAGTAACGAGATATCATAGTCTCCTTGCCTTGCCCTTGCTCACCTCCTCTTGAGCTCTAACCTTTACTAATCACCTACAATTACTAAATTTCTTCAATTTCTTATTAATACTGATAGCCAAGGCATTTGAACAAAATGGCAAACAAATATTTCACATTTTATCTGTTAGAATTCGTTAGCTATATGATATTTTTCATTGTAAATTCCATTTTACAATCAAATTTGCACAAGTTATAAATTATAACGAAATCAGACAGATAAAGTGTCAAACACTTGTTTATCGTTTTGTTCATATGCCCATGGCTATTGGTATTTATATGAAATTAAATAAATTTGATAGGAGTAATTTTCTGTATACTCAATTGTAAACAACTATTTACCTTCTAAGCAACGAGTCCGATAGGTACGTGAGTAGTAGAAGGGGTGCACTTTCCAGCCAGACTTCGTAATTAGGTCATGTACACATGTGTTCGTGTTCTTTACAGGTGTGCGTAATTAATAATTTATTCAGGTCACGTACATGTACTTGATTCCTGGAATTGCATGTGTGCGTAATTATAATTATAATTTTTGGCACGTATTAATCGACCGGAAGTAATAGGTTAGGACATGTTTGTACTTGATTTTTGTAAATGCAGATATGTGTAATTAGGTAATTATAATATATCATATGACTTGAAAAAATATCCGATTATGTGGCAATGGCTTTTAACACAGTGTAGGCTACCTTCGTTGATTTGTTCGTTTTGTAAATTTTATCTACGTATTATGTCTAGATATACCAAATTCTGTACACGCCACTTCTGGTTGCGTTTTTAGTAAGTTTTATTATTTCCGCCATACACAGGGTAGGTGGTTAAAGTTAAAAATATAAAATTATTTCAATAATAACAGCAACTCTTCTTTTGTTCGCTGTGTATATTTTACTCATTAGCATTCTGTGTAGCATAGCTAGCGGTGTGGAACACAGATTTAAATCAGTAAAATATTTTAACACACGGATAGGAACGTGCGTTCAGAAAATGCAAGTGTGCGTAATTAATTATAATTTTTGTCACGTATCAGGGCACCGTAAGTAACATAGGTTAGAACTTGATTTTTGGGAACTCAGGTGGCGCGTAACACGTATGAGGGCGGGTGTACCGGGTTGTAAGCGACAGGAAGTATTCATTTAATTGAAGTTATGACATAAATACAACATTAAAACCATTGTTTCTTACTGTGTATGAACAGAGTAGCGCATGTGTTATTTTGGGAGTCGTCTTTACTCAGGATTTCGGATAACGCATGAATTTCAGCAGAGACGTCTTTTTTCCTATCCTATCATAAAGTTGAATAATTCCGTACACGTTTATTCTGCTTGTCTTTTGGTAAGTCTTACTATTTCTGCTATACAGGATGTATAGAAATCCCTAAAAATTCTTTCTTCAGTATACAGTTTTTCTCCATACAAAACATTTTATATTCTTATGCAAGTAGCTCTGCTATCCCAGAGCAGGTAAGAAAATATTCCACTGTATTTAGATTAATATACTATAAAATATTTTAATTTTAACACACACATATAATGTGTATTGAAAAGAAACTATATTTGCATAGTTGTTGTGATATAACGTAAATGTTATATGGTTGGTAACATTGTAGTGTAAGTTAATTTTGTTGGTTGGGAACACTAGTGACGCTAGGGCATGGTGACATGGCGTTAGTATTGTACATTGCTCCATGATATGTGATTTAATAAAGATTCTAATTAATAGTTTGTTGTATCATTTGTACAAACTAACACATGGTGTCAGGTGTGGTAGATACTTGATAGAAGAAGTATAAGAAAATTACCTACCACGTTCACGTTTGTTGTGAAAAGAAAAAAAATGGAGTCGCAATTCAAACTGCCAGGTCCGCTGGTAATGGACAGTATATTGGCGAGAAATGGAAAAAGTTTATGCAAAGACTTGAACTATATATAGAAGCAGAATGTGATGAGAAGATAAAAGACAACAGATAACTTGCAATATTATTGAGTACAGTAGGAGATGGTGATCTAGACTTATACGTTTATATGTGAAGAAGGAAAAAAGAATTTCAAAGATGTCTTGAAAATGTTTGAAGAATATTGTGCACTGAAGAAGAATATAGTATTTCAAAGATATGTGGTTACTAATATAGTGCAAAAGAAGGACAAAGTTTTGACAGTTTTGTGACTGAACTTAGAACAACAGTAAAATCCTGTAGTTACGAAAAAGAAGAGGAAATGGTGCGTGATAGATTTGTGTTGGGGTTGGGAATAAGAGCCAAACAGTGCAAGAAAGGTTATTAGGAGAAGACGCTTTAGACTTACACAAAGCCATGAAGTATTGTCGCGCAACGGAAGTTAGCAAAACACAGGCAAGAGTGTTTCAAAGTGAAATAAGTGTAAATGCAGTTAAACAAAGAAAAAATCATGAAAGAAGTCAAGAAGACAGAGGAAGAAAAACAGAAAATGTAAATAAAGCAAAGTGCAAATACTGTGGTATTCAGCACGAATTAAATAAAAATAAATGCCCTGTATATGGAAAAACATGTGCAATCTGTCAAAGAAAACACCACTTCGCGAAAGTGTGTAAGAAAAAGACAGAGTTAGTGAAAAAGAACATGAAAGTGAATGAAGTTACAGAAGAATTTGATGATAGTGAACAAGACTTTCATATTAGTGCAGTAGAAAGAAGAAATTTGGATGAAAACTATCGAAGTTAAGGGCCATGGTGTAGAATTCAAGCTTTACACGGGTTGCAGAAATTAGCGTACTACTCTGAAGAAGACGTTCAAGATAAAACCGACGAGAGTAACTATAATATTGTATATAATTTTAAGTTAAAGCCTGTAGGAACCATATATTTAAGTGTTAAATAAACGATAAATGCAACAATATCAATTTTATAGTAGTTAATGTAAAATCACAAATGCCATTTTTTTACAAAGAAGGGCTACACAACAGGACAAATCCCAATAACAGTGCAGCACTAACAACATCAAACATTACATATTGCGAAGTCGAGGCAAAATATTAATAATAAACATATAAAAAGAGTTGTATAAAAATGAATAAGAAAGAAAGTCAGTATTAAACAGTATACAAATAACTCAAATAAAATTTAAGAAATATTTTGAATGTACGTAAACTACAACAAAATAAATCAGGTACATTTGGTGCAGAAGCTAAATTATTGTAAGCATGTACTAATCTAACTAGCGGTTAATTCATTGCAGAGTTCGTTTTACAGTGCTTAACAAAAAATAAATCAGATAATCGAGTAGAATGATGAGATATCCGTAAAGAAAATTTATTTAAAATAACAGGACTATATATAAAATTATTTAAAATTTTAAATAAGAAAGACAGATCCAAAAGTATTCGTCTTTTTTGTAACGAAAGTAACAGAATCGAATTATGTGGATACCTGAAATTCAAAATAGAAATAAATTTTCTTTGGACAATCTCGATTCTATTTATATACACATGATAATGCGGTGACCAGCAAACAGTAGCGAATTCTAATTGAGATCGTACAAGAGAATAATAAAGAAATATGAAAGTGTTATAATCAGTGAAACTTGTACCAATGCTTAAAATAAAGCCAAGCATTTTATAAGCTTTTTTAATATAATCGACATGTAAGTCAAACAAAAGCTTACTGTCTAAGATGACGCCAAGATCTTTAACATGAGAGACACGACTAATATTATTACCGTCAATGGAATAATTGAACGTAAGTATTTTTCTATTACGTGTGAAAGTAATACACGAGCATTTACTAAAATTAAGAGTTAAATCATTCCTTATCAGGTAAGAGCTTAGTCTGTCAAGATCTTCCTGCATCGCAGAACAGTCGGATGCAGTTTTGACAGCGTTAAATACTTTAAAGTCGTCAGCATACATAATGAACTTGGAGTTGGTAAAACAGCTGTTAATGTCATTAATAAAGATTAGAAAAAGGAGAGGCCCAAGATGTGATCCCTGTGGTACACCAGAGGTTACAGGAAAGTACTCCGAGGTGTATCCATTGATAGTTACACATTGTTGTCTACCAGTAAGGTATGATTTGCACCATTGTAGAAACTGACCGTGAACACCGTACAACCCTAATTTCGAAATCAGGATAAGATGATTAATCCGGTCAAATGCCTTACTAAAGTCGGTGTATACTACATCTACCTGTGTTTTATCATCCATTGACTGTAAAATGAAGTCCGTGTACTCAACAAGGTTTGAATCAACTGATCGACCTGAATAAAAGCAATGTTGCTCAATATTTATTATATTTTTAAATGTAGCAAATAAGGTTTTGTAAATAAGTTTTTCAAATAGTTTTTCAAAAATGCAAATTTTAGAGATCGGACGGTAGCTTTTAACCTCATTTTTATTGCCATTTTTGAAAACGGGAACTACTAAGGCTTTTTTCCAGATACTGGGACAGTGACTTTCATTAAGAGATTTATTAAAAATAAGAGTTAGTGGAATACAAAGTGAAGTAGCACAATGTTTAATAAAAAAAACTGGGGATCCCATCCGAGCCTGCACCTTTACTAATATCAAGGGATGACAATAAGTCCAATACCTCACTCTCATCAGTAGATATACTACAAAGATTTATATTAATGTTGTGAGGAATTTGAAAGTGTGAGATGTTAGATGTATGTGTGTTGGAGTTGTTATTACTTAAAAAGACTGAATGAAAGTAATTTGCAAACATGTTACTTATCACATCACCATCATTTGAATTGTGCCCATTAAAACTCATACTAGATGGTATGCCTTGTTTCTTGACAGAAGAAACATAAGTCCAATTTTTTTTATATTATTAGGAATTTCGTCTTCAATATTTCTAATATACATCTGATAACAAGTTCGCGTTAATTCTTTAACCCTTTTTCTCAAAAAGGAAAATTCCTTATAATTACTAGAATTATTGAAACGCTTAAATTTGACGTGTTACTTATGTTTCTCCTTAATCAAGCAAATTAATTCTTCTGAATACCAACAAGGGTACGTTCTTTTGGTGAGTAACTTTATAGGAACAAAGGTGTTAATGGCATTATGCAGTATATCATAAAATTTATTGACTGAATTTTCCGTATTCAAAGAGGAAAATTTTTGTGACCAGTTGATATTAGATAAATGTTCATTAATGGAATGATTCCAAGTCAGCCCTTTTAAATAAAAACAACTCATTGTAATTAAATTTTAAATTTGAATTATATTCACATTCAAAATCAATTGATAAAGGCGGATGATGCTTGGCAACTTTACTTAGAGGGAGATCGCATTCCTTGACACTCACACTTTCAATGTTTGAAACAATTAAATCAAGGCATCTTTTATTAACATTTTGTACACCATTGAATTGTTTCAAATTACAATAAGATATACTGTCCAAAACAATAGAAGTAGTGTTATAGACATTACTTGCAATAAAATGATTATGATGTTTTCTACACTGTAAATATGGCAAATTGAAATCTCCACAAATCAGAAATTTGTCTGGGTTTAAGAGCATGTAAAAAACTACAATTAGTCAAGAGAATGGATAGCTTAAATCTAGATAGTTTAAACGGGAGATTTGAAGAATATAAGCATGTATTTGAAGGATTAGGTAGTTTTCCCACTAAACATAAAAGCACTTTAAAAGACAATGCTAAATCACGTTGTATACCAATAAAAAGTGTTCCTATTAGTTAACAAGAAATGTTAAAAAAAAGAATTAGAAAAGTTGAGATAAAAGGTATAATCTGAAGAGTAGATAAACCAACTGAATGGATAAATTCTCTTGTGATAGTTGAAAAGCGAAACGGGGATTTGTGACTTTGTTATCTAAATAAAAACATACAAAGAGAACATTTCTTAGTGCCTACAGTAGATGACATAAATTATAAGCTAAGTAATAAAACAATTTTTACTGTTTTAAACATGAAAGACAATTTTTTTCTAAAACAGGCGTTGAACCTGATAAATCGTACATAGAAGTAATACATAACTTAGATACACCCAAAGATAAAAAATAATTAGCGCATATGGGAATGACTAAATATTTATCGCGATTTTTACAAGATATTTCCAAAATCTCTGCTCCGTTAATACATCTAATGAAAAATGATGTGACGAAGCTTTGTTAAATATTAAAAATTTACTAATAAATGCGCCTGTACTTAGTTATTTCAAATTCTCAGAATATATTGTAATGCAGATGCATTAAAGGATAGGCTTGGCGCGTGTTTATTACAATATTATCGTCCTGTAGCACACGCATCGCGAAGCTTGACGAACTCCGAAAAAAATAATTTAAAAAGAACTATTGGCAATAGTGTTTGCGGTAGAAAAATTCAATACGTTCATTTACAGTCATAAAAACGTCACGATTTGTGGCGGCTTGTCATGGTAGGCAGGTGAGGCAGTGCAGCACCAGAAAAGAAATAAAGCTGTAAATGTAAAGTAGTATGTAAATTAAATTTCAACTTATTCAATTAATGCTTGTCTTTATAAATATCAAAAGAATAATTTAAGCCACCACGCCACCACCATAACTAATCTGGAATGCAGTTCACCTAATTTACACCCTTTGAAGTGCTTCTCGAAATGAGTAGTTTAATGCTTAATATTGTTTTTGATACGGCTTTCATTCATACGTGCGCTAGACAGCGCTGTTCGAGGCAGTGCTTCAAATACAAAATGCAATGAGAGGATAAAAGATAGTTTCCACACGGCCCTATAGAGGCCGAGACCGTATGTGAATACAAACGCGGCATGCTGACAAATTTTGTAAATAAGTTTACGACATCTACATGTTGCAAGCCCGATTAAACAATATTAATGACATAAACATAACCTGTCTAGCATTTTTATTATAATAGACCCTGGTTTCCGACTTTGATACGTATGGCACGAAGTATTTAATTCTTTTATTTTCCTCGTAGTTTTTAAAATTCACCTACGTACGGTTTTTGCATTCTGAATTTTAGTTGAAAACAAATCAAGTGTAATGGCTTCGACTGGGACTTTTAAAGATAAAAACTTCGAATTAAATGATAATAATATAAGGAATAATTCTGTACATATTATTTTTTTTAATTAACAAAAATCCATTTCATCGACTGTCTTATGAAGATAAACTGTTTGTCAAAGAATTAAAACAAACAGACAATCTCTGCTTTTTTCTGATCTTAGTACATCATTAATAAATATTGGAGAAGGATGCAAGATGCAACTAACACCTGCTATGATAAATATATAGCTTGTCGGCAGTAAAGTACTTAATAAATTATTTTGTTGGCCATGCATACTTTTTACTAGTACTACTATCATACGTAAAGATCACATTGGTTCAACTTGTCAATTAGTACTTTTAAGGAAGCAAAATATTTCTACCGCAATTGATAGTGCAAGATAAATTGAAATTCAAAATTTTAATTCGAAGGTGGAAGAAATTTTTTGTGGCCCGGCAATTTATTTTTGTACATGAAAGGGGAAAAACATGCAGCTGCACATCCCTTAAACATATAACTTTCAATTATAAGGCATTTGACCTTGAATGAAAAAAAATTTCGCCTGCGCATTTTTTCTCTAGATGCCATGCCTCACCAAAGTTTTGATGCACGAGCCGCCACTGGACGATACATAGTGATCATAAATCGCTTCAAAGTATAATAAAAAATATCTGATATGGCCAGCACATTACCTGCCGTCAGCTCTATGTATATTGTAAAAATTCCACATAGAGATTTTCTTGTAAAAGATTCCATATTTTTAGTACATTATCTTCAGTTCTATGTATTTTGTATAAAATCCATACATTTTTGTAAGAGATTATACAGGCTGATCCGCGGCTCGACCGACAAATATACCATATATTTCGAGGGTCATTACGACCAAAAAATGTTATATGACCTGTAGGTGAATTACTCTTTCTTTCGGAGATATCGAAGGAATAAAAAAATGATAATTAAGTTAGCATTGACGAATGAACGTATGTTTGATAAATGAATGATTTTTGTGCTGTCTTATTAATATAAGCCATTATGCGATTTTACTAATGCAGAATACGCCTATATGGTTTTTGGAAGAATTGCCGAATTACATGGAAGATACATTTTGGAAGGCAAGTGACGGTGTTTCTTAATGAAAATTTTCCGGAACGAGGTGGTCCTGTACATTGGTCAGCTCGGTCACCTGACTTGTCGCCTTTAGATTTTTTCTGTGCGATTGCCTCAAATCTTGTGTGTATAGTAATGGTAAACCAAATACATGCGAAGAGTTGACTGGCTGTATAGTTGAAGCTACTAATTCTCTAAAGAATGAATTGGCAGTAATTAGCTGGGAACATTCTATAATTCGAAGGATAGCTGTATGTTTAGAAAATGACGGTTCTCATTTTGAACAGTTGCTGTAATTTTGTGATAATTAGCTATCCACTGATGAATAAATTTTCTTTTAGCATTTGTTTCTTTTTAATTCCTTCGATATTTCCGAAACAAGGAGGAATGCTTCTATAGGTCATATAACATTTTCTTATTATCCATTGAATATGAAGTATAAAATGTAATCACATCTTATAGAGAATAAAATATTCTTTAATATTTATAATAACAATAAAAGTAAAAAATCATATTTAAGAGCGTTTTTTTCAAGAAAAACAGTTAAAATTTTCAAATTACGGTACTTCCGGTCGATCAATTGTAACAAAAATCTAATAAGCTCTTCACATAGATGTAAAGAAAAAGAATACGCAAAAATTATAATTTTTGGAAAGGTGGTATTGAAGTTATGCGATCCGAAAAAATCGTAACACACACATATACATACATACATACATACATACATACATACATACATACATACATAGACATTATCGTAAAAATAGTAAAATCGTATACTAGGGACCCTAAAACGTGCATATTCATTGAAAACTCATCATCGAATTTTTTGACCAAGGACAATACCTTCCTTACCTAAAGGTGACGGAATGTAAAAAGACTTGCACAAAATTTCGAAAAAAATGGAATGTATTTGCTTAAAATTATTGAAATATCCAGACTTAAAAATTGAATATGTACCAGGTAAAGAATTGTATGTAGCAGATACTCTTTCGAGAGCATATTTGAAAGATCATGTAGAGGATGACAGAGACCTGGAGGTAGCTATCTGTTGTAAATCACTTACCAAGGTCATACATGGTTGAAACAGAAAAAGGTGAAATAATGAGGAATAGAAAAGATTTAAAAGAGTCATTTAATGAGATGTAACCGAAATATGAACTTGAACAGGGGTCAGATCAAATTATTGTAAATCCGCAACGACAAATAAAATCTGGGAGGTATATTCTAATTAATAGTTTGTTGTATCATTTGTACAAACTAATACAGTTGTGAGACGCAAATATTTTCACAGTATAGCAACGATTAGTATTAATACGGAGGATATGAAAGTCCTTTGTTCAAATAATTGCTGGACGGACTATAAACACAGACTATAAAAGTTACGTGTGACTCCGCGATGGATAGACCAATCAGTAGTAGCAGTACTTTAAGCTTTTCATAAAAATCTATGAAAAAATTTTAATTAAAATTTTATGTTACCCATCTAGAGAAGAACGAGATTTTAATTGCAGTACATTGTGGCTTTCGTAAAAATTGTTAAAAAGGCACTATAAGCTGCCTTAGAAAAATTGCACACATGATCTTAGACATACGTATACAGTATATTTAAGGTTAATATTTTACGAAATATTTTATACGACTTCGTAATTAAGTTCCTAAGTTATTCAATAGCTTTAAAGAAAAATAAAATATAAAAAGTTACTTACAATTTCCGGCATAAGATATTCTACTTGAGTAACAATATTGTTGTCCACAATGTTGCATTTGTTTTCATTTAAGCACATAAAGCACAAATCAATCATGGAACACATATTTAATAAATTCTTTAATTACGTTCACTAAATAATATCTAAAATATTTATTAACAAACAAATAATTTGTCGTGGTTACAAAAGAGGTTAATATAATATTATCACAGCAAAATATATCGTTTGCATTTGCATTATTGCATTTGACTTTGGACTATGGTTCTAGTTAAAACTGTTTACAATGCCATCTCTTGATTGCTCTAATAAGCCAGATATTTAATATTCAAGAAAGTGTATTCAGTCTGCTAAAAAAGAATAAAATTTGAAAGGAGAGTCTATTTCCATCATATGACAATAATAAAAACAATTAAATCTCTAGTTCAGATCCTAGCGGGCGTGCAATGCACGCAGGTGGGACGGCTGGCGATGGCGAAAAAATTCAAAGTATCTGACATCTGGTGGTGAAATAAAAAAGCTGAGAGCAAAAGCAAAAGACAAAATGTGTAATTTATAAGTAATTGTAATAGTTTAAGTAAATTTGTGTGGACTTTTAGAAGTGCCTGAAAAAGTAACAATAAAATTATAAAATAAAAGTGGAATGTTGCTCCACGTATTGGGAAGAATATTACCAAAGGGATGATGACTAGGATGATGATTTGCTCGGAGCACTTTGAACCTTATGATTTTCATCCAAATAAGTAAACATTTATAATAATTCGAATATGACTTAATATTTTAGCTACTAAGTACACAAAAAAGTGATTATTGAAACAAAATGTAGTACGGTCAAGAAAAATACCCAAATGAAATTTTGATGAACCGTAGCCCAGTACTAGTACTGCTCAACCAGTCTTGGTGACAGTACTCGGTGGCGTGTCTAACAATTTTTTAGCTTTATCAATCGTTTATAGATTATTTTGTAGAAAAATATTTCAAATAAAAGATGCATAGAATTAATTTTTGTATAACTATTATTTGAAGTATTTTTCTCTAAAATAGATAGTCCATAAACAATTGACAGAGCTATGACAAAACTAAAACAATGCTAGTCACACCTGCGAGGAAGGTCTCAACGAGCAGAAGCTAGAGCTATACATACTACAAAGTATTAAGTTAAGTAATATACGTATATTTACTATTTTACCACAAACTTTATTCATTCAAGTCAATACAATATTAGAACTTACACCGGTCTGCTTGAGCCTATATATTAAAAAATGTCACTTAATTTCACCTCCACCTGCTTCATATTGCACCACCAAGCACTTATTTTTAAAAATAAAAAGTATATATTTGAATATAACTTAACAATAACGCGTAACGCAACTAACATTCAACACTTGTCATACGAATACATTCGTTTGTTTTTCTCGGGAACACACGCTCCGACATAATGTACATATATTGCCCTATATATCTCCTGTCAAACACTGCGGCATAACGTACAAATCTAGCCATGTACACAGATCTCCCTGTACATTGTCTGCCAAGCACTGTTTCCGAACGTACAAATCTAGCCTATGAAGTTGGCGCGTATCAAAATCGCGCGCTTGCAAATTTAAAAAGTACACCCAGTCCTATAAATTGAATAAGTTAATAGTTATAGTAAGCACTGATAGATGTCATAACGTAATAAATTATAAAAGTTACAAAAATTTAAATTTATATTATAAATATATGGAAATGGTATATAAATGTTTATAGTATGAATTAATTAATAATATAAAAATCCCCTAATCTGTATATACAATAAAGTTTATAGACAATATTTGTTGTAAGAAGCTGATAATTACAAGGTTAATATATATTTTTATAAATGGCACAAGACAAATAAAACCCTTTTATATTTTAGTAACTTTAAAATTAATTTTATTTTAAATTGCAAAGTTATATAACGTAAGATATAATTGTTCAAGTGTAAAGTTATATTGACAAAAAATAATTCCAAAAAATTTATTTAAAAATAAGGAAATCCATGTGCAATAAAAATTAAAATCAAGTCATTCATTCAAGCTACAACGTCGTAAAGAATAACAAAAAAACAATCATACACATAAGTCTAATGAAAATTGCTACATGATTTTTTACCTTCCGTGACCTTTAGGTAAGGAAGGTATTGTCTTTGGTCAAAAAATTCGGTGGTGTGTGTGTGTGTGTGTGTGTGTGTGTGTGTGTGTGTGTGTGTGTGTGTGTGTGTGTGTGTGTGTGTGTGTGTGTGTGTGTGTGTGTGTGTGTGTGTGTGTGTGTGTGTGTGTGTGTGTGTGTGTGTGTGTGTGTGTGTGTGTGTGTGTGTGTGTGTGTGTGTGTGTGTGTGTGTGTGTGTGTGTGTGTGGATGTGTATGTGTAACAAAATTTTCGTCTGCGATAACTCTAATACTACAATTCCAAAAATTATAATTCTTTCGTATTCCTCTTCGTTGCATCCATATGAAGAGCTGATTAGATTTTGGTTATAATTGGTCAACCGGAAGTATCCTCATTTGAATATTTTAACAGTTTTTCTTGAAAAAACGATGTTAAACGTCATTTTTTCACATTTAATGTTATTATAAATATTAAAGAACATTATATTCTCTATACGATTTGGCTGCATTTTAAACTTCATATTAAATGAATAGAGAGTTATAAAATTATAAAGAAATTAAATTTCATAAATTAGCCAGCTATGGTAGAAACAACTATATTAAGAAAATTCTGATTGAAAGATGTCAGTGTCAAGTGCAATTGACATATTCGTAGTATTTTTGTGTTATAATTTTAGTCGAAATATAGGATCTTTTTGCCCGAAATACATACAACTGTCGAAGGTAATGTATATACAAGAAACTTAAAATCTTTTTCAAGGAACTTTCTGTATGGATTTTATAGAAAATACATACGGATTTACGAAAATTCTACCGGTAGATACCGCATCTAGCGACTGTGTTTTAGAGTGCCTTCAATGAGAGTGATGACATACGATTGTGGCCGCCATATTTGTTCCAATTTAACATGCATAGAATACAAGCATAACACGAAAATATTTTATTACAAACATATTACTTGAAATTAATATATATTTTATTTAAAAATTTATAGTATACACATATTTCAAAATTTTAAAAATATATAGACCCATGAAATGCATGTAAAATCATTATATTTAAATAAAAAGAAAACTTACCGTCAGAAGAGACTTCATGCGTAAGATGAAATATTTCATTTCAAATCATTTGCATACAAAATTAGTATTTAATTTAAAAGGAAGAGCATTAATAAACAAAATAAACCAATAAATTTTACATGAACAAAAAAAAAATAATTTATTGTAGGTATCAAAAATGAGTTCATCAAGATAATATAAGTATATTGAAATATAGGAAAAATGGTTCTTACTGTAAAAATATATTTATAAAAAGGTTACAATAACAAAAAAAAAAACTCAAATTACAAAGTGGAAGACATTAATGATTTACTAGCATGTAATATTTTCTTACGTTCTAGTTTTTTGCTTGCAATTTTCAGCCTAAATAAAACAAATCGTTTTATTATTTTTTGTTTTAAATTATGGCAATTTAATATAAAATCGACTCCTGATATTTCATTTAATTTCTCAATAAAAAAATCTTTTAAATTGATATTTTGTTTAGAAACAATATTGTAGTACTGTCTAAAAGCAGATTCTAGATTTAAAAAAAAGTTAAATGTTTCTTCGTTACAATAAAATAAAGTGTCTTTTTTGAAACTTTTGATTTTAACATATTTACTGCACTGAAGTTTTATATAACTTTTTGACCCTACTGAATATATACAATTATCACAAATTTTTCAAGTTTTTTTAATACTCATAATTAAATATCCTGCAATACTGTATAAAGAATTTTGTTCTGAAATATTCAAATTTACATTTTGTAATTGAAAATTAGAAGGGAAGCTTACTATATCATATGTTGGTGCAGTATTTGTTGCTACCACGTCCAAAAAGTCTGACAAAAATTCTCTTTCATCTTTATCATAACTCGATTTGGAAACATCTTTTAAATATTGTGAAACAGTTATTAATTTTAAGTTATTTTTAAACTGCTGTGCATTTGGTATGATTTGTTTAGATCTAATTGCACTAAATAAATTCTCTAAACAATCTTGCGTAAATCTAGAAGTAAGAACAAAACTATAACCTTTACTTTCTAACAAAAATTCCTGAAGGTTAAGAACGGATTCTGTTGATATTAATAATCCTGTTTGCGATGGTTTCCACATTTTTTGTTTCCCAACTTTTAAAGTAGAAAATAATTCTACTACTTCTTTTAAAAATGAAATAGCCCTGTCATATTCATCAATTTTTATTTTGCTTAATGCAAATAATGGATGGCGTGAAGTCATCAATTTAAACCACTTTTCTAAAGTATCCAGAAACCATGCTGTTGTTTTATATTCTGGTTTATTTAGCTCATCGCTTAAAAATTTTAAACCACTACTAACATCATGGCTTACGACGTGGGTAGACTTCGATACTTTCATCTTTTGAAAGTGAGTCGGAGCTAAATCTTCTTCTGTTAATTTGGGTGCAAGCCGAAGATCATGATCTTTGTCAAAGTCAAAAAGTTCATGAATATGCTGAGCAGATATAACATTTGTTGGTAAATTATGTTTTATTCTGATATTTTCGGATATTTCTATTGTTTTATTCGTCATAAGCATATTCTTGATGTTTTTAAATAAATGTGGAACATCTGCAAAAATGTAATTTTTTTTCTGTGGATTAGTTGGATGCACAATAAAATTGCGGGTCTGGGAATATCTTCCTGCTGTTATTTGCCACAGTTTCCATAAGGCTTGATTAGACGCGCCCATGTCAGATGTGATGCTTAAAACATTTAAACCCAGCTGTTCCGTTTTATTAATAATTTCAAATAAAATATCTTGGTATATAGCACCATTCACTGAGTCTCCTGTTAAATAGTAAGCCACTGTCTGTTTCCAACGTGCAGTAATTCCTCCAATCATAACTACCAGAGCGTGAGTTGCTGTTCCTTCATGTTTTGGTAATGTTACAGTACCCAAATATTTCTTTAGTCCTGTATCATATGTATTTCCTGGTGTTATTGCCATCTCATCCAAAATTAGAGCACAATCTTTTTCGTGATCTTCTTTGAAACTTTCTATCTTTAACTTTAGAAATGAAAAAACTTCATGTAATATACCACTATCAAAATGAATATTCTGCAATCTCCTGCTTATTGTTCTAAGAGATGGTAAAGGTATTTTTTGCCGTAACAACTCTTCATATCCACTAGTTCCACAAGAAAATTTTAGTTTTATAGCTCTCATCATGGTACTGTTGGACCATTTCATAAATTTTGTGGATTTCCTTCGTAATGTCAAAATTTGATCATCATTAAAAATCTTGCGTAACAATTTTTCATCTTCAGAATTAGAACGTTTAGTTTTCCGTTTCAAAGCCCGAACTTGATTCTTATATTTTATTGTTTTATGAACTAATTTCCTATACGATGTCTCATATTGGCGTAATTTTTTATTTAATCGTAGTTTTTCTTCCATTGGTGATAATGATCGTACTGGCGATGAACTTGTTGAAGAGGAGGATCCTTTATTTTCAGTTCTTGCTGTAGACGTGCAGGGTTGTGGTTCAAACGTTGCTACATTTTCAGGGGCAGGTAATTGAAGTGTTGGATATCTTCTTTTCACCGGCGACCTTCTTCTCTTCGTCGGTACAGTAAAACTAAATATTGTGGGAATCGCATTATGTTTTAGAATCCTCTTGCCATCTTCTCTCGTCTTTTCCCACATCTCAGGTGCAAAGTGGATCTATAAGTCGAATATTATTATTAGTAAAAAAATTAATAAAACATGAATACACTTTTAATTAAATTTTACTTACTTCACAAAGTCGAGACGAATTAGTTGGTGTCCAACCCTCTCGTTTCACTTTAGCTGGCCATGTTTTTCTGCGATCCGGATCCGTAGGAAATGCTTTCATAAGAAATCCTTTCTCTGACCGATTGGAGCAACCAAAGGCACAGCAGCCAACCATCTATACAAAAAACATTCATTATAATGAAATAATATAACAATTACAAGTAAATCAAATCATTTGCATATTCCATTAAAATTTGTTCTGCGAAATATACTTGTTCACAGTTGTGTACAAAATACACTGCCCATTTATTTATTTATTTCGGGTTTGTACGAACCCTCTAAGTGGGAGATGCGTGATTTTATGTATGTATGTATTTATTAAAGATATTAACGAATTATTTTGTTGTCAACAATAATTAATTTGAAGTATTCTTTAAATGAAATATAAATGTTAAACCGAAATAATGACAGCAGCAAAGATTGGTTATGTCTTACAATTTGGTTTCAATTGGATATAATTCATTTGATAAATACTTAAATAAATTTGCAACTGGCTATTATCGTGTACAAAACTTTACATTCTATTTATTTATTACATAAAATTGGCTTATATTACTTACCTCGTTATTAAATAATCTTCGATGCAGTCACTTATCACAAATTGTGTCCTTATATGCACTTAAACTGCACTAAAACTACCATGTACATAAAAACTAAGGTGTAGTAATTAATATTAAAAGAAATTAAACACTAATAATTACATAAATTCAGTATAAACTATCAAACAAACACGAACTCCTATACAAAGCAAGCTAAACCATGAACAGAATGGAACAAATATGGCGGTCATTGCTGTAGCCAATGAAAATGAAGACCACCATTGGCATCACTCTTATTGAAGGCACTCTATTGGCGGCATACACGTAGCGCCGGCAGAAAGCGTGGCGCGGATGTTACGAGTACTACCACTTTTGTACACAACCTTTTAAGTAAGTTATTTTCTTCTTGATTTAAAAACTGCTAATTAAATAGACTTAAATCACGTCCATCGTGCATCTCCAGAGATGAGTTATTTTTGAAAGTGCTTTTGAAGGTTGTAGACGTTATTTTGTGTGATCTGCTTGATAGTTTTGTGAATTGAAATTTAAGCACTCAGAGTTTTGAGGATTTGAACCATAATTTGTTCTACATTTAGATAATTTTTATTCTCGGGAAAGTTTTGTAACTTTCGGCACCTTTTCTTACACATCAAGCCACTCTCCACCTAAAGTAAAGATTCAAGAGAAAGATTAAAGATTCAAGTAATTATAATTTTATTAGTCAATTCCATTTTAGTCCTTTTTTACATTGAAAAATTCATAATAAAATACAGATTTCTATAAAATTATCCTAGCCGCCATTTTGGCGATGTGCACATCATCACGTGTTGACTAATTCTTTTCTTTCGGGCTTTTTATTTTATTTTGCGTTGTTTTTCGGCGTTAATTTTGCCGCTGCTTCTCCGCATTATCATTATTTCATTTAGATCCGTTTTCCTTGGATCGTCCGTTCCGAATATTTTTGGTATTGGGCTAAGTACGACTGGCGTGTATTCATCCGGTATCATCATCCATATTCATCATCGCCGCTACCTGTTACTGTGTCTCCTGGATTGCTGTGCGTGTTGGGGAATATTTTCCATTGAATGGCCGC
Organism: Harpalus rubripes; assembly: GCA_963082715.1. Classification (NCBI taxonomy): domain Eukaryota; kingdom Metazoa; phylum Arthropoda; class Insecta; order Coleoptera; family Carabidae; genus Harpalus; species Harpalus rubripes. Next base: position 62,455 of record CAUJCB010000366.1, read on the forward strand.
ACCCGCCACAAGGGAACGACCGCCATCTTGTTGCTGCCACCTGCCGCTGTTCAGATAAGAGAAATATTACCATTACCTGTTCATTTTACGTATGTTTCTATTGGTATAATAACTGGTGGGTACATTTACCGCATACCATTGTTGTTGAAAGTCACCCTCCGTAACAGTTCACCGGTAGAATTTTCGTAAATGCCTCATATAACTGACGGAAGGTTATGTGCTGGCCACATCAGATTTTTTATTATAAGTAATAAAAAAATAAATAGAAAAAAATTAAATATACTATTTGATGGCAGCTGTAGATATTTTTATAGTCATGTTTACAAGATACGACTATCAACCTTTATTTTTTAAATAACAACTTTTAATTTTACTTAAATATAAACCACAATTTTCTCTCTTTTCAATAATATATTAGTTTTTATTAATATATTTGAAAAAATTGGAGAAAAACAAGAATTGAGAAATAATTTTTATTCAAATATTAGGTGGCTATATGTAAAAATAAATAAAATGTTACAATGTTATACAACTTAAAAAGCTAAAACAACATTGTTTTTAAGTGGTATAACATTGTTACATTTTATTTATTTTTACATATAGCCCCCTAATCTTTGATTAAAAAGTATTATTATTATTATTTAAGGCTATGGTGTAATTTAATTCGTTAGTTGCAATTAAACCTCGATAACAATTAATAAATAAGTACAAAATAAGTAAATTGGTCGAGCGGTCTTCAGGGCGGATGGAAGCCCCACGATGTCCAAAACTGTTGTAATTCGTTGCTGTCTGACGGTGACGACTTACCAATCATACAATATATACCTCCCTGTCACGTCACTGGCAGCGTTGCCAACCTTTGAAATCTGTAGTGTTGTACGCAGACTCTAGTTTTAGCGCCAAATTTAAAATAAAAAACTTTAAAATTATTTTTAAAGGCCTACATTTTTCGAAAGAATTTAAATTGTTTAATAAGATTAGTGAATCGAAATTAATGAATGAGCATGGAAAATGAATCTGAAACCCAGAGAAGTGGCAACTGTAATTTTACATATGAGAGAAAGCGAGAAAAGTATTTGCAACATTTTTCTCGACTTTAAAAGCTTGACAGTCCTATATTAATTGTAATCATAAGGACGAAAATTCAAATTAAATATACGTAACAAAATATCTTAAAAGTTCGTACATTTATATCGAAATATCGTATGGTCGTACAAGACCCAAAATTGTGGTACGTGTACGATAATTATCGTATGGTTTCCAACACTAGGTCACTGGATATTCGGTCGGATAACTTAAAATTAATTGGGTTCTCAAATAATGTCCAAGCTTTTAGTAAATAACAGTAACTATGTTTATTGTTGCACCGGGTTTACATTTGGAGAACGATTCTCCCGTGGGATATGTCTTACTCTAAGGCTATTCTACTAGATGACTAGCCGCCTACTACCTTGTTCTCTATTCTGCATTCGCCTTTCCACGGTGTTCTACACACACGTTGGTGGTAGGGAAAAGTGCTGATTTTCAGATTTAAACAAAGTATCAAAGAAAGTTCAAGAACCATAAGTTGTAGCAAACAATACTAAGAAAGGTTATGAGGATAACAGAAGAGAGCACTTGAGCATGAATTATATGATAAATAGTTGCAAAATGCTGAATTACGTCTGAAAGTAATAATGAAAATTCTCGAAACTCAAAAGACAAACAAGATGAAATATTCATGAGAACAAAGAACAAGACGTAAAATGCTAACATAATCACATTTAGGAATTTAACATACTATCTTATATGAATAAGTATTGAATATATACTTATAATGAATAGAATATAATAATATAATATACGTAAATAAAAGATGGACTTTACTACACTACCCACCATGATCAGGTAAACTGGATGGGCGTCTGGAGGGATCTGCGGGTCATGAATCAACACCAGTTAGCCGACTTCGATGTTGGTCTGCGTTCCACGCCAACGCGAACGCTATTGCAGGTGATGGATGTAGTGTGCTGCCCACCGCCGTCAGAAATGTTGTGTGCGTTGCTGCACGTGCTGCCATCGGATTACGAGGTTGGACGGTTACTCTAGTGGTCGGTAGCGGCTAACCCATCAGCTGGTTGTGAAACTGTGGTTGGCCACGCCTGCATTGGACGCAGGCTCGAAGTAGGTGGTTCACCAAGGCTCGCCCACATATGACCCAAACATGGTTCTGTAAATATAAAAAGGTCAAGGAAAGGCCTGCATGGTGCATGCGGCATATGCTCTAGTGGACGAGTCTGCAAACCTATGGAGTTCAACCCTGGTATTGGCGGGAGACAACCGTGTCCACACTGGTATGCGGATGGTTTAGAAGTAGCCAAGGATCTGCTGGTTCGACGTTGGAGGCGGGAGGCATCGTGTTGGTATAGTGGCCGGACTGTCTGGTTGTGGTTGTCCCCGGTGGCGAGGTCGGAACGGCATAGGAGCCACAATACGAAGCGTCTGTTGACAGATAGAGGCGAAGAGCTCTGCGCACTCTCGCTCTTCTGGAAAGAGTTCGATGGTTGTCCTCGGAAGATTTCCGATTCTCTGCGGAGTGTTTAGTGAAGGTCATTTTCCAGGCGATAGTGTTGACCGTGACCAAAGGGGAACTGCTACCTTGCATAGTGCCCAGCCTGGTGCGGTGTTGATCGTTGCCGCTTTCAAATCTACATTATACTATATACAACTACTAACTAAAGTATTTAAAATGTACAAAAAAAACAACAATAAATCCACCGCTACAACTAATAAAATAGGAAACAAGTAATATCTAAAACAATAATAAACACTAAAAGAAAAGTCAAAATACAAGAAGCATCAAAGAAAAACTACTGACAGCAAATGATACACTTACGACAGATGAACAAAAGTGCTCTTTTGTCGAAGGTCTGGCATATGATGCACAACATAATCTCTACGTAGTGAAATATTCCAATAATATTAAATTTAGATACACGTTAAAGTCTTATCACCGCTTATTACATAGGCATTTAATGTGCATCGACTTATTGCGCGCAAATTACGCAAAAGTGCAAGTTAAATAAATAAACTATGTTTGGGTGTTAAAAACAAGTATTGTGTTTTGTACGTTAAGTTAGGTTACTGTATGAAGTTATATTTAAAGAAATATACCATTTCAGCATATAAATTAACATGCATAAAGGAACACGTAAAATACCTACGTTATAAACGGTGATGGTTTTTTAGCGTGTACCAACATTTCGTATTAAGTATACATAAGAGTGTTTCACAAAACGTCAAAATAGATAGCGTGAACGTTAAAATTCCAAATAACGTGAACGTTATTTCACATGCCTTATTGTAACTGTTAAGTAAGAAAATTTCAGTGAGAAATATTGCAACGATGCCTTAATAAATAGTCAAGCAAACAGCAGTTCAAATAGACATACAGTCCTGCAACGTCTACATTCAGTTGTGCAAAATAAAATGTAACTATAACGTAGCAGCTATTTTTCTCTAAAAGTTAGTGAAGTTTAATATAAATTAGTTTCGCCGGACACTATTTCTGGACAAATAAGTTTAAACGCTATATACTTACTGTAAAAGTTTAGGTACTAATGCGGATTGAAACCAAAATGAGATTTAACGTACATGCTTTTATTTTAACATGTGAAATCTCTCTATTAACGTGTCGCCAGATAGTTGTTTATCAAGTGGAATTATCTCTAGTATGAGTGATCATATGTGTTTTGAGAGTAGAATTTAGTTTAAAAGATTTGTCACACATAGAACACTGAAATTCCCTAATCTCACTATGAGTTTTTATATGTGTGTATAAAGTATATTTTTTTGTAAATTGTTTATTGCAAGTCGTACACGTATAGTCCTTTTTTCCACTATGAATTTTCAAGTGGTCTTTTAAACTAGAATTTCGTGTAAATGATTCATTGCATATTGGACAATTATATTTTATTCCAGCGTGAGTATCCATATGTTTGGATAGAACACTCTTATAAGTAAATTGTTTATTGCATATTGTACATTTATGGTCTTTTATTCCACTGTGAATTTTCATATGGCTTTGTAAATAACAATTTTGTGTAAATGATTTATTGCATGTTGGACACGTATATGCTTTTTCTCCAGTGTGAATTTTCATATGTTTGGATAAAGTACTAATGTATGTAAATTGTTTATTGCATATTGTACATACATTATTTTTTATTCCACTATGAATTCCCATATGGTCTTTTAAACTGGAATTTGTTAAAAATGATTTTTTACATAAAGTACATTCATATTCCCTAATACCTTCGTGAATTTTCAAATGAACTTGTAAGTTCCGCTTGTCTCTAAAATATTTGTTACATATATGACAATGAAATTCTCTAATTCCATTATGTATTTTCATATATATTTGGCAACCTCAACGCTCGCGACCACGCCCGCGAATTTTCCAGTTACATTTACTTGCAAACGCCGAGTTCGGGAACACGGGGACGTACAGCCAAACCAGTTTAACGTGACAGTCCTCGCTTGTATGACTAGCATTGTTTTAGCTCTGTTAATCGTTTATGGATTATTTTAGAGAAAAATACTTCAAATAACAGTTATACAAAAATTAATTCTACGTCGTGCCATGCAGACCTATCTTGTTGGCGTGGCAGTCGCAGTTTGGTCGATGTTAGTGAGGTCACCCGTGACGTTTTGAGGAGCAACCACGATAACCGTGGTTTTAAATGGAACGCATTTGCAAGCTTTGTGTTCTCCAAGTGGAACGTACCCTTTAGTCGCGTTCTTTTTATCATTTGCCTCATCTAATCTCAAAATGAGATGAGTTTGACATGAACTGAGTTGAGATCAAGTGAGATTTTTATGAAGTAAAAAGAACGACAAAAGGCAAATATTGTTGGTAACTTGAACGACTGATGTCGCTGGATGTCTCCTGTTTGTGTACCACGTGTGTACAATTTGAATTTGACAGTAGCTTTTCAACGGCCAACCACGATATTTTCAGGTATTATTTTGGATCGCCCAAAACTATGAGTGGGCATTATTTGGGCTTCTGTTATTCTGTCGATTACATAATAACATGTAGTGCGACATATTCTAAAATGTTGTTTAAATAATACGGTACTATAACTTTCGCATAATTTTCAATTCTATAAAGTTTACGTCTCTTTGCTATATTATTGTCTGCATATTTATTTATTCTTCAAATAATAATAATAATATTTATTAAAGGAGTAAACAGATAATCTTTACAATAACCAAACTATTTGTATGTGATAGCAAAACATTAATCCCCACCATTCATCTAAGATTAAAAACTCAACAAGCACAACGTCCAGGTGATTTAAGTATCGGGAAGGGGAAAGGAACTCTTCTCACCTCGGTCTCACTCTATCTCACCTCCGTTACGTTAAAAAGAACGGTGAAAACTAGTGAGGCAACTGAGATCTCATGTAAAAAATGGTAAAAAGAACGCGAGTAATACTGCAGTTTTGAGTAATGGATGACTGTGATTTATTATTATTATTATTATTATTAAATAATTATTATATAAAAATATATATGTAATGAAGTTATTATGGAATGGTCATGGAAAAGTTTAAGTATCTTATTTCACTCACTTATAGAGTTTGAGGTCAAACTTTCCTATTTGTAAAATAAGGTTCATTTTTACTCATGTTGCACAAATAACTATTAATACGAATGTAGGGTAATACTGATATCCTATTATTAGCAGTTCATTGTTCATTGCAACGCGCAGTAAAAACTGAAAACTTCAGTGTACTTTTTATATTTTTATATTATTGCAACACTTTATCCGATTTTCGTACTAAATTACTAAATATACTTACAATTCAGGTGGTTTCTGGTTTTCTATGTAAAGAAGACGTCCGTAAGAACTTTTCTTCTTAAACACAAGTGAAGCTGTTCATGTTGACAGTGCGATGGAAGAAAGGAGAAATGATGTCTGGAAATGTAGAAACATGTATGATCTACTGCAAGTATAGTAAAGCAATATTAACAAATGGTAAATAATTATAAATCAAGATATATTTGCATAACACGTAACATACATTTGCAATTTAATAACTGTCAAATGTCCAACATTATTATTTATGTCAATAACTGTAGAGGTTATATGGTAATATTGCAATTTGTATAATACATGGCACTGTAGTTTAAAGCTTGTTTTACACAATTCTTACCCGTAATTACATGAAATAAACAGAAATTTTTCTTTAAAATTTACTTCTCCATTCCTTGTACAGATGAATTACTTATTTTTTTTCTAGTTTTTAATACCATTTTTCTCGAAATAATTGTTATACGACCCTATACTATATTTATATCGTTGAAATCAGAAAATAATATTCTATTTAAAGGGCTAAAAAATTATATAGAGTGCCATTTAAAAAAATATAATTTTGTTCTACCGTTTGAGAACCACTGGTTAAATATTCGGTTAGTTCGCGATAGCGGTGAATGACCTTGTCTTCAACCTCAGCAATTCAGTAGATGTGTACCTCTATGTTAATGATCTCGCTATCTATTACTCTGCTAAACGAAATTCCGTACATTTCTGTAAGCTAAACAGGCTACATTATGGATCCTATTTAACTATAAATGGGAAGAGTATAATGTGTAATGAGAGCGTAAATTTTCTTGGAATGACTTTCGACATATTAAGGAGCTCAAGGTGAAATGTCTTCGGGTCTTGAACCTCATCAAGATGCTAGCTAGCACTAGACGGGGTGCAGAACCGAAAACCTTATTGCCCATATACCAATCCCTGGATTTATCTAAAATTAATTATGGTTTCATTGTTTACTCGTCAGTCTCGAGAACACTTCTGAGAACGCTAGACTCGGTACACCATTTAGGCATCCGATATTGTATCGGTGCCTATCCAAGTACGCCAACAGCAAATGAACTTCTAGAGGAATTGCAGGACTTTACTACAAGTCCGGGTAATCCGAGATCTTATCGGAATGGATAAGAGCGAGACCCCTGATATCCTTACTTAACAGATGCTCCTAGTCATACTGGACGATTACAGATATTGTAACGTCCTGTATACTGATGGTCCGAAAACCGATCATGGTATTGAATTGACACTAGTAGGCAAAATGACGCCTCACTCATGGCACTGATACGACACTACCCTATACGTGTGTATTTGAATTTGGTGACCTTCAACAGGCTCGCTTTACGCGCTAGCATAGGCGTACGTAAAATGTCTGCCTAGGTATCTAAGAGGAAAGATTATTTATTTTGATATCAATCTTAGTATAGTACTATGAAAATTTTTAAATAGCATTCTTTTAAAACCTTTTCCGGTTTAAATTAAAAGGTAAACATACAGAAAATATCTGAAACCTAATTCAAATTTAAATGTCCATTAGATAAAAATAAAAATATAATAATTGTTCTAAATTAATAAAACCCCTTAAGAATTACATATAAATTTTAGTGTAACCATAATATACTGAGGCGGTCCATAGAAATGTAAAATAAAATAAATATAATATTTTTCTGGGTCAGTCGGTAATCTAAAAAAACTTTTTAGAATTGTTTTATCTTTATTATTATTTGGACAGCCTTTTACACAACAATATATTATATTAACCGGCATTATGTCTAGTAGTCTAGTCTGGTAGGCGTAATATTCTTGCGCTGAACCGCCCTGCACACAAACGCCGTCACTCCGTTACTGGCAAAACCTGGCGTACCCGAGTACGCCCAATCTTCTTACGTTACCCCTCCCTGGTCCAAGTTCACGCACACATAGCCATGAGCACACGGACGGCAATAGGGCAATACATACAACAGTGTCGCTTCTGTTGACGTTAGTCATATATATATTCTGTGCTCATGGTCAATGCCTCAAGATACCTCCATGTATACCACTGAGGCATACGACATATGGCAAGCCATAAAGTACGCCGTATACAATAGGACCTCTGTCGATTTCCACGTAGTTAGCAACTCTTTTAGCGTACTCACTGCTATTTAGAACCCTTATTCCGATGACCCAATCGTTCAGATGATTTTATCATCCATAAAACATCTGGACGACATCGGCAAACGGATCACGTTTCTTTGGGTCCCTAGTCACGTTGGGTTACAGGGTAATGAATTAGCAGATGAGGCAGTTAAAAAAATGTCTTCATTAAGAGTTAGAGGAAACTATAGGAAAATGACTACAATAAATGTTCATGCTACACATAATAAAAAAAATTTGATGTGGCTAGCACATAACCTCTCGCCAGATATTTTATCTGGTTGTACGAATAAAACAAAAATATTTTTAAATACAAATACATATATTCATGTCTCACTACAAAATAATTCTCACATATATTTGCAAAATCTATGGGATATTTTAATATAAATTATATAGAATACATACATTTTCTTTATATTCAATATCCTGAAATTTTCTTTTTCTACTTTCCTTTTCTTTTTCTTTATATTCGTCATTTTTTGGCAAATTCCTTTTATATTCTTTTTTACGTATATTCTTTTGCGTTGTTGACTTTTTTTTTATTTTCATAATGATGTACAAATATTTTTGACAGGGGCAAACAAATATTTTTGACAGTGACATTTATGTGTCAATTACAAACATTTGAATTTCTTGCATTGATGTAGTTTGATCGGAGATTTTTTACATCAAATTATTTTAAATGCATTTCTTTTTTTCTAAATCTATAGAAGATATAATAATGAATTTTTCTTCAAGCGTATTATAATATTCATATTATGCTCCTGTACACAACTATAGAAGATGTTCATTGTCTTACTAGTACAAAAATGTTGTTATTGTTGTACTAGTAAAAAAATGTTAGTGTTTTAGTTCACCGCTAGCGGCGGCAGTTGTCACAGCAACACATATTATATTGAAAATTGTTATTTGACAGTTGTGTTGTTTTTGTTTTGTAGTGTAAACAGACTGCTTTGGCTGAAATTGCAAACACTACAATTAAAAAATTCCAAAAAAAAATCAAAAAAATCCTTTGAAACACTTGAAGAAAAAATAGTATATGTCATTCGGAGTAGAACGCCCTTTTTGTGTTTTACCCAGCTTGCCTAGCCTCGGCTAGCGCCTCGGCCGCAATAGCTGAGTTCAACACAAAAAGACCGCTTTCTACTCCTAATAACATCTATAATACTAAACGATTAGATTCAATATAGTTATATATATATTTGAATTAATCAAAAAGCCAATCGCCAACCTTTGAACACCTCTACAGCCTGAATGGTACGACCGATTTTCGTGAAATTTGTTTAAAATTGTAGGTTTTGATTGTCTCGAGTGCCCTCGTAATAACATAAATTTCTGTAGGATGCATAGTTTTCGAGTAAAAAATTATTAAAGATTCAAAATTGAGACAAAAACAATAGGTCACAGTAACGATCACAGTTCTCATTGAAAAATTTAAGAAGATAAACGCTGTCATGTCATATGGTATGTCAATGTCAATGATTACAAATTATCGGTTTTCATAGTTTTAAATGCAAAGAAATGTTTCAATAATATGTAACATTAAAGAAAAGATGATGAATTTAACGAGGTAGGTATATGTAATGATTTTAAGCCATGTTTTATGTTAATTTATTATATATTTTATTTTTTTAATAGAATTTTGGAAAATGTATAAGGAAACACGTCGAAAAGGATCAGAAAGGCAGAATTATTATCACAATCGATCGGAGTACATATGCAAAATTAAAAAGATAAACATTGTCATCCGTCATATTGGATGTACGTATAGTCTATCACAAAACACTATCGGCGGAGCCCTAGGCTGAACTCGGCGAAGCCGAGTTTAGGCTAGTCCTAATACTAAACGATTAGATTCACTATCTATAGTTCTATTTCTTTAATCACGACGATCGCTCAACTTTAGACAAGGCTACAGCTTAAACGGTGCGACCGATTTTCGTGAAATTTGTACCAAGTTGTAGGAAATGATTGCCTTCAGGGCCCTTCTAATGGGACGAATTTCTGTAGGATGCATAGTTTTCGAGTAAAAAATTATTAAACGTAAAATTAAACAATGGATCGTAGAATACATGTAAAAATTTAGAAGATAAAAATACTGTCATGTGTAACATTTGGCATGATGTCAATGTCAATAATGACAAATTATAAATGTCGTATGGGTTGTCGACCATTTCAATGCTAAATATAAATAAATATATTGTGTAAAATTGAAGAAAAGAATGTGAATTAAACGAGGTAGGTACACGTAATGAATTTAAGCAATATTTATTGTTAATTTAGATTTTATTTTGTAAATAGATTTTACGAAATGTCAGAAGTTACTAAAAACTACGAAAACGTTGATAAAGACTAGACGAGTTTCACAATCGAACGAAGAATACATGTATAATATTAAAAAGATAAATACGGTCTTCTGTCACATTTGAAATGTTAATGACAAATTTAAACTACAGAAAATAGTTTAAAATTGAAGAAAAGAATGTGAGAATTAAACGACGTACGGTACGCTATGAATGTAAGATATGTTTATTCTTATTTTATAATTTATTTTGGAAATAGATTGTTGAAAATGTTCGAGGTTATTAAACGACGAAATGGACGAGAAATGTAGGAAAAGCATCAACGACAAGAAAGACTGGGAGGACAAAGTGCACAGTGTACAGAGAGAATGTCAAGGATTGTTTTCTGTGCCGGTCAGTGTATTAATTTAAGATATCTTTATTTATTTTTTTATTTTGTAAATAGATTTTACAAAACTGACAAAAAGAAACTGGTAGTATTTGGGTTGGCAGTCCAGCGTGTTTTATTCGCACGGCTTTACCCATACGTTCTAAACCTAAACCGTACACAAATAACGGAGTTTGGGTTGCGTGGGATGTTGCGTGGGTGGTTTGGGTGGGCATGTTGCGTGGGTAGTTTGGGTGGGCATGTTGCGTGGGTAGTTTGGGTGGGCATGTTGCGTGGGTAGTTTGGGTGGGCATGTTGCGTGGGCAGTTTGGGTGGGCATGTTGCGTGGGTAGTTTGGGTGGGCATGTTGCGTGGGTAGTTTGGGTGGGCATGTTGCGTGGGCAGTTTGGGTGGGCATGTTGCGTGGGCAGTTTGGGTGGGCAGTTTGGGTGGGCATATTGCGTGGGTGGTTTGGGTGGGCATGTTGCGTGGGTAGTTTGGGTGGGCATGTTGCGTGGGTAGTTTGGGTGGGCATGTTGCGTGGGTAGTTTGGGTGGGCATGTTGCGTGGGTAGTTTGGGTGGGCATGTTGCGTGGGCAGTTTGGGTGGGCATGTTGCGTGGGTAGTTTGGGTGGGCATGTTGCGTGGGTAGTTTGGGTGGGCATGTTGCGTGGGCAGTTTGGGTGGGCATGTTGCGTGGGCAGTTTGGGTGGGCAGTTTGGGTGGGCATGTTGCGTGGGTGGTTTGGGTGGGCATGTTGCGTGGGCAGTTTGGGTGGGCATGTTGCGTGGGTAGTTTGGGTGGGCACGTTGCGTGGGCATGTTGCGTGGGCAGTTTGGATGGGCATGTTGCGTGGGTAGTTTGGGTGGGCATGTTGCGTGGGCATGTTGCGTGGGCAGTTTGGGTGGGCATGTTGCGTGGGCAGTTTGGGTGGGCATGTTGCGTGGGCAGTTTGGGTGGGCATGTTGCGTGGGTAGTTTGGGTGAGCATGTTGCGTGGGCAGTTTGGGTGGGCATATTGCGTGGGTAGTTTGGGTGGGCATGTTGCGTGGGCAGTTTGGGTGGGCATGTTGCGTGGGCAGTTTGGGTGGGCATGTTGCGTGGGCAGTTTGAGTGGGCATCATAAAACACTATCGGCGGAGCCCTAGGGAAAACTCGGCGAAGCCGAGGTTACGCTAGTCCTAATACTAAACGATTAGATTCACTATCTATAGTTCTATATATATTTGAATTCATCACGACGATCGCCAAACTTTAGACAAGGCTACAGCTTAAACGGTTCGAACGATCTTCATGAAATTTGTATCAAAATGTAGGAAATGATTGGCTTCAGGGCCCTTCTAATGGGACGAATTTCTGTAGGATGTAAAGTTTTCGAGTAAAAAATTATTAAAGATTGAAAATTGGGACAGAAACAATATTTTTCACAGTAACGATCACAGTTTTCCTTGAAAATTTAAGACGAAGAACGCCATGTTTGTCATGTCATTTTGAACCTTTAAATGGAAATATTTATGAAATGGAGACAATTTGATAGAAGTTTAATTCATAATTATAAATTTTGAGAATGGGCAATTATATCCGCACAGGTAAAAAAGGCCTAAACCATTTTAATTAAAAATTATAAAATTTGACGGTTCATATGTATTTGGACAGTGTTACCAAATGTGTCATAAGTAACTAGGTAAAAAACAAATATTTCTAACTAAACAATATTTTTCACAGTAACGATCACAGTTTTCCTTGAAAATTTAAGACGATAAACGCTGTTATGTCAATGTCAATGATGACAAATTATCAGTTTTCTTCCTTTTAAATGCAATAAAATGTTTACATAATATGTAATAATTAAAGAAAAGATGATGAATTTAACAAGGTAGGTATATGTAATGATTTTAAGCCATGTTTATTATTATGTTACATATTTTATTTTGTAAATAGAATTTTGGAAAATGTATAAGGAAACACGTCGAAAAGGATCAGAAAGGTAGGAATAATATCACAATCGTTGTACAAAATTAAAAAGATAAACATTGTCATGTCATATTTGATATATTAATGACAAATTATGCATGTCGTATCAATACTAAAAACATAGTCTGGAAGTAAACATGCAAAACAGAATATACGTGTTTAAATGGAACCCAAAAAGATTTGGTGCTAAACACAGAACAAAGGATTAAACACTACAGAATAAAAAAATAAAAATAAGGAATGAGCGCACCATAAAGGAACTCTGTACACAATGAAGAAAGGCTATACCTATTTTACCTATTTTAAGACGTATGTTTATTGTTAATTTATATTTTTATTTTGTAAATAGATTTAACAATGTCAGGCTGAGAAAGACATAATAAACATCACAATCGACAAAGAACACATGTACAATATCTAATACGTATTTAGAGGCAAGAATAAAAATTAAATACTACAGGAAAATCATAAAATCTGGAACAAGACTTCAATAATTTTAGATAGTATGTTTTAATCTGTTCTTTTTTTTGTAATTCATTATCTTACATTACGTTTAAAATTATTTCAGATTATACATAAGTCGATATCTATCTTAAAACGGTACAGAATTTAATCTGTATTTTATTTTCTTATATTACGTTAAAATTATCTATATTAAAAAAAAATTATTCCCAATTATTGTATCATACTAATAAAAAATCTTTTAAATTACACAATCATACAGCATGTGCCAGAAAAGTCATCTTATGATTTTTGCATTCTATCCCCTTATTAACAATCCAAACTTTATTGATATATTTTCAAATTCGTTGTAAAAGTTCAGATCTAATGTAATGTAAGTACTTACTTTTCTGCAGTTTGTAAACTGCTTACTCTAGAATTAAAATATCACATCTTTTAGTTTTGTTTGATTTATTTTTATCTTTAAATTTAGTATTGTGTATTCATATACATGTTACTAATACAGGCTGCGCATTTTAAAAGTTCCCGCCTGAAAATTCATGTTTAGGCAATCCATGATACATTTCATAAGTGAGTTGGTTTTTAAAATTTTGTTTTGCTCTTATACCTACTGTGATTATTCGATTTAAAGTACTAATATTATTCAAGTGGCTTATGAAATGTATTTGGTTTTGCTTCTTCTTAAAATTTTAGGCGAAAACATATAAAATGGGCACCCTGTATTATGTTTATATTTATCCTGTAATTTCTTCCTGTTTGCTCGCATAAAATGCGCAGCATTTGTTCATTTTATTATATGTTTTCATCGGTTCCTACCACGGTGTAGTATCTATAGGTGAGAGTACAAGATGCGTTGACATAAATAGCTGGTACAAAAGAAGCTAACGCGACCCGTTACCATTTGACAGGTGTTTGGCAGTTGGTGTGCCGCAGTGTGTCGGTTGCGGCTAAAATAAGTTCGCGTTTAAATAGAAAATGGTGTGCTATAGGATGCGCAACAGGGTATGGATCAAATAAAGAGATATAGACCCGAATTTTCACCTCTTGAAGTAACGTTACTTCGGAAGTAGCGCTATTTCGATTTTTTATTTATATAATTTTATGTAGCAGCCAGCCATGCTATAACCATAGAAACAGGTACTACGATTAAGAAAATTCAGATTGAAATATGTCAGTGTCAAGTACTTGACAATGTTTATTTTATAATTTTACTGAAATTATAGAAGAATGTTGTATGGAATTTGTATAAAATACATACATAGAAGTGACAAAAGATAAAAGGTAATGTATTGAAAATATAAAATATTGTGCGTTATATAGGAATAATTTAATATTTCAAATATTTTTGTAAAAACCGGGTCGCAAAAAACCTGACATCTAGCGGCATACTGTATGAACTAACCCGGTTATTTAGCCATTCTTTGTAATACATTATACATCGTGCACTCAGCTATAGATACTACACTTCCGAAATATTATTGACAATTTTATGCAAAAAAGAATAGCCGATCGAGCTGTCGTATTTTAGACAATTCTTTATGACAGTCCATGAGAAAACATTTCTTGTTTTTCGTATAAATTTGTCAGAAATACAGGGTGTTTCATGTAACTATGTAAGGCTTCGGAGTATGAATTCTAGACACCAACATGAAAAAAATCCCAATAAACATTGGTGCTAGAACGCTTCATAACAGAGATACCGAGGATTTATCTTAAATGAAGCTTAATACTGAAATAGCAGAAAATAGGTGGCTGATGGCATTTAATTCATTTAAAATTTAAATAAGATTTAATTAATTAAAAATTCCACTCATTTCAATCCGATAATTATTTAATTATTACACCTGTTATTTAATATTTTGATATTTCTAATACAAAAAAGTATTGCCAAGCCTTCTGTATTTAATGAAAATGTAATATTTTAATAATTTACAGTAGTATTTTTAAATAATACTGATTTATTTATTGAATGTAATGCCTTTCATTTTGAACACTTGCTCTGGGATTCTTTTTATAAATAATTATTTATGACCCAATATAAAAATAAATAAAACTAACCTGTTTCCTGTTTTTTTTTTTTTTTTTTTTAAATCCTGGGTATCTCTGTTAGAAAGCGTTATAGCACCAATGTTTATTGGGATTTTTCCCCCTTTTGATATCAGAATTCATACTCCTACGCCTTGCACTCTTATATGAAACACCTGTATATCCTGTTTGGTATTAAATGAAAAGTTTTCTGCATGGCTAAACTATAGAACTTTCAAAATTTTGACATCAACTTGACCGGCTTTTGTTTTTTACATAAAGTTGACAAAACCATGTCGTGATTAGGATCAAGTGAATTTTTTTCTGAAGGGCTGTAACATAGAAGTGTCAACAAATAGACATCTCGGTCGGCTTTTGTTTTTGTATAAAGGTGCTAGAAATATGTCGTGTTTGGTATCAAATGAGAGGTCTGGTTACGAACTTTTAGACACAAGTGTGGAAATTTATGACAGGTTGATTGGCTTTTGTTTTATGCAAAAAGTTAATTCGTTTGATAAAAGGGGGAACTTGGGTATCTGATAAGACTGTTGGCGTTACCACTTTGGTTTTAAATTGTGCGTAGACAGATTGGATGTACGCATAAACTATTATAAAACACTATCGGCGGAGCCCTAGGGTAAACTCGGCGAAGCCGAGCTTAGGCTAGTAATATGCTATTTTCTACAGTCTATATACAAAGTAGCCATTTGCGCTCTCTTTTGTCAACGCAAAATGTCACTTTGCCGCTCTAGAGCGACAAAGTAGAAAAAACGCTCGCTCTTCAAATTTCTAACTATACAATTTTGAGAAATGTTACTTGGCTACATTTTTAATGGGAACGTTTAGTCAGGAATTAATGACACTGTAGTTACACATTACCCACTTACATAACCAAACAAAGTGCCGCACTGCTGTGAAAATAAAATAGGGCATTCATTTACAAAAACGAAAGTATAAAATGCTTAGATTAGTTTGAAGCAATAGCTCAAGAAGAATGGAAAATACCGATAAGTAAAAATAAATAAAAAATAAATTATTGTTATGGTGGAGGACCCCATTGTGGCGACTGTAGAAAAAATCTTGTGTGTGTTTCGAGCGCAAATGGACATTGTCGATTTCGAGAGAATGCCTCGCTCCTGCGTCGCGCGGCAACAACTTCTCAATCGACAATGTCCCATTTTGCGCTCTTAATACACAAATAGTTAACTACTACTTCCGGTTGTCTAATTGTTACCAAAACTTAATCAACTCTTCCCATTATTGTTAGATTGAGAAATCCGTAGTTAAACATGCCTTAAGTCTTATATTATTTGAGAAATCGTGCATCTAACATCCACACACACACACGCACGCAAGCACGCACGCACACAAACACACACACACACACACACACACGCACACGCACACGCACACGCACACGCACACGCACACGCACACGCACACGCACACGCACACGCACACGCACACGCACACGCACACGCACACGCACACGCACACGCACACGCACACGCACACGCACACGCACACGCACACGCACACGCACACGCACACGCACACGCACACGCACACGCACACGCACACGCACACGCACACGCACACGCACACGCACACGCACACGCACACGCACACGCACACGCACACGCACACGCACACTCACACTCACACGCACACGCACACGCACACGCACACGCACACGCACACGCACACGCACACGCACACGCACGCACGCACGCACACACACATACACACACACACACACACACTCACACACACACACACACACACACACACACACACACACACACACACACACACACACACACACACACACACACACACGGACACACACACGGACACCATCGTAAAAATGTTATAATCGGATTCTAGGGACCTTAAAACGTGCTTATTCACTAAAATCTGGATATGCGATCTTTAGCATGAATTCAATACGTCTCTTAGCGAGAGGTAAAAAGGCGATGAAAAAAATATATTTTATAAACAGTTAACAAATATAGTAAATGTAATTCCTATATATGATAGTAAAATAATAATGGATCTAAACGCTACAATAGGAAAGGAAGAAATATATAAACATATCTGGAGGAAATTTGTTATTTGTTAATTTGTGACTGTGTTTTGCTGGGTTTATGTAAACAATTAAATTAAAAAATGAAATTAAAACTAAACGAAGCAAGTAGAAAGCATTGCTATACATGACAACTTTTATGCAACTAAACTGAAGAACTAGACAAATGTAACTAAATTAAGAAGTTGGCTATTTTTAGTGTAATTTTATAATTTCTTAGATAAATTTTAACACCTAACCTACGAATATATTCGATGATAACAAAGTTTCTGCAAAGAAGAGCGATGAAATACTAATTGGACTTATTCAATGAATAGGGTATTCTCTGAGGATCACTAATATTAAAAATTTATTAAAAATATTAGTGTTAATAGGTAAACAACAGGGAAAAAACAAAAAATCATAATATAAATTGATTGTTGCAAAAGATATAAAGCATTTAAATTTTGCTGATGTATTAGATGACCTTCCAATGGGAGACCAGTTGAAATCCCTACACCATGTTCGAATGTGATAAGACGCCGCATGAACCACTGATAGCACACCACTGGTACTGTACAACTAGTGCACAGACCACAACTAGTGCGTCACTATCACGTGACACAAAAAAATCAAATTTTAAAAATTAATATCTCGCTTATTAAAAGGATTTTTTACTCGGGTTTTCACAGATACCGTTAGATATAACTGTTCTTTAAGAAAAATAAATAATAAAATATGAGAGAATACCCTATTGTACATCCAGGTATATTTTTTATCGTATTTAAATATAATGTACCGCAATTTCACCTATAAAAGATTATACGAAATGTTAAACATAAACAATTTTACTTTACTTCATAAACGACATTTTCTTAATTTAGTGGCTTAACTTCATTTTACAGTTTACTTGCTGCATAAACCCAGCATTAATTTGTTACTTGTTATTTGTCGTTTGTTATTGTTACTATTATTATTATATTTATTTTCTGGGTAAAGATACAATTCGTTTATAGAATTATTGTACTTCTTCGGTCTGCCATGGTTTTTCTGGAGAACTTCATCCTGATCCAATAAGCATTTAAAACCTTACGCACAATGCGGCAAGTTATTATTATTATTATTGTTATTATTAGTATTATTATTACTTTATTTATCTTTTCAAGTAAGTACAGTTATTATACAACGATCCTAAGGGTAAGTACACGCAATAAGTTGGTAAGTATTTGATATATAGTTTAACAAATATATTTCAGTTAATATAATAGAAACTTCTGTTTTTCCTACTTGGGTCTTTTGGATGGTGAGCTGGATTAATATTATTATTATTCTGCAACATATCTGGAGTTACCGGTTGCAAAATTATATACCGGTCACTGTTCTCGATGTTCCTCAGCATCTTTATTAGCTGATGCCTGAGTAGAGATAGCAAGTGTGAAATGTCATGGTGGTTGGAAATCAACAGCAGTTGCTAAAAATTACATGGAAAATTCAGCGGAAAATATATTAAAAATTTATAACCAAATTTTGGTTGGTGATAGAGAGGTCTCACTTCAACTTCTAACCAAATTCATAATAACACAAAGCAAATACAAGTTGTTCAAGAAGAACATGATAAACGTCCGAGAATCAATATTAATAATTGTTTAAATTGTAACAACATTATTTATTCAAAATAAAAATTAGAGCTTGTATTATTTATTAAATCGCCCTAGGGCCAAAACATCGTACTTTACACCCGCAAATTGAGTTATAAAAGTGTACTTTTTCGTCCGCTCGTGCAAAAATTATATTTTTAACCCTAAAAACAAACTTTAAGAAGCCTAGATTCAATAGATTTGTAAAAAAATCTTATTTTACCTCAGTTTGGCTTAATTTTTTTTGAAATTAATTGATATGTACTCTGTTCTTTAATGAGAATTTTTCTTTAATATTCCTTTATAAGCTGTCCGCTCTCCTCATTTTATATATTTCAGTGTTTCAGCTTCTTTCTACAGCATAAGATAGCATTGGCACAGTATACTGTGGCATTGGTAAGACGTTTTTTTTTTTTTTAAATAAATTCATGTAGCATGTTTTTGTTAGACATGTGTAAGATTTTGTTTATTCTTTAGGACATTGTGAAATGGAGACTTCGTACATTACTTGATTCCATTTCTATTGCATATAGATTTCGTTAATAATCGTGTTTAGATAGTTTTCTGTCAGTATCATTTTCCACTTAAACATTTATATCTATTATGCATAAATATTGTCATGTAAAATAAAATAAATTTTAAAAGTGACTCAAAGGGTTTTATGTGTATTGTGCCATTTAAAACAATATATTAACCTTGTAATACATCCGTCTCATACATTATTCCATTGATATCAGCATCTTGCATCAAATATTGTTTTATAAACTTTATTGTATATATAGATTAATAGATATTTATATTATTAATTAATGCTAAGAACAGTTACATACCATTCCCATATATTTATAATGTAAATACTTAATTGAAATTATAACTATAAACCTATTTCGATTTCAAAATTTATTTTTAGTTACGATATGTAGGACGGAGTGTACTTTTTAAATTTGTAAGCGCGCGAAGTAGATACGCGGCAACTTCATGGGCTAGATTTGTACTTTATGAAACAGTGCTTGGCAGACAATGTGCAGGGCGATCTGTGTACATGGCTACATTTGTACGTTATGACGCAGTGTTTGGCAGGAGATGTACAGGGCGAGCTATGTACATTATGACGTTGTATACCTAGCCAACGAAATATGGAGAGATTTCAAAAGGCAATATTAATATCTTTAAAATCACTGAAAATGCTTTTTAACATAGTCAATGAAAAATATTCTGCAAAATATATATTAACTCACAGATTGAACCAAGATTGTCTACAGAATTTTTTTCTCAATAAGATCTAGAGGTGGTTTATATGATCACCTGTCGCCACTAAATGCTTTATACAGAATAAGAATGATAATATTGGGAAAGAATCCTGAAGTGGCACACAAAAATGTTAATACTATCGATAATTAAACCTGATGAATATATTGTTGCTCAAGTACTAAAAAAGGCGGACATTAATATAAGTAATTTAAGCGTAGAAACTGGAATTCAGGAAGAAAGTGGCAGCAGTACCAGTTTACCTATTTGTTCTGATAGTTCGAGTACAGAAAGATTCTAAAGTGAATCTAATGGTTTGGAGTATCTTGCTAGATGGGTAGCCAAAAAATTGAAACACCCTGGGAAATTACACGTACAAAAGTGCAAGACCATGATTAGACCTTACCATCGTGGTTACAAAGCTTGTCTTTCGGAGGTTTAACTGAGCCTTCGGAAGAATGGCTAACTCAAGCTAAAGTACTAGAAAAAGAGTTCTTGTCTTTTCATAAAAAAGATTAAGAAAAGGTAAAGGGGTAACAAGGCGATTAATAAATAAAATAGTGAAAAAAACCGCTATATCAGAAGATATTGTACGAGTTTTGATTACACACATCACTTTTATCAGAATAAAATATTTTAACATGATTAAAAAGCAGGAATCACTGTCCAAACGAAAATTAAAAAATCCAGAACAAGAAAAAATTATATATATATATATATATATATATATATATATATATATATATATATATATATATATATATACAGGATGTTTCCCTTTAAAACAACCAGCGCTTTTTTGGGCGAACTAATGACTAACAAACCGAAAATTCGACCAGTGGTTCTCAAACGACAGAACAAAATTATATTTTTTTAAATGGGTACCTATATAATTTTTTAGCCCATTAGATAGATATTTTTTTCTGATTTCAACGATATAAATATGGTATATGGTTGTATAACAATTATTTCGAGAAAAATGGTATTAAAAATAATAATTATATTACAATGGGCTATGCAATACACAGGTCTGTTTCCTAGTTACGCTAGTAGTAAACCCATTTTTTATTACATTATTTCTAGTTTTTAATACCATTTTTCTCGAAATAATTGTTATATAACCCTATGCTATATTTATATGGTTGAAATCAGAAAATAATATTCTATTTAAAGAGTTAAAAATTATATAGGGTGCCATTTAAAAAAATATAATTTTGTTGTACCGTTTGTGAACCACTGGTTAAATAATCGGTTTGTTACTATTGATACATTATCCCCTTATTCTTGATCATTTTTGGTATAAAACATTTTTATCTAAAGTTGTTTGTTCGCCCAAAAAAGCGCTAGCTGTTTTAAAGCAAACACCCTGTGTATATATGAAGAAAATCTTTAAATAAATATATGAATTATTATTTTTTAAATGTTAAATATAAATAAACAACTTTTTAAGCACATCCAAATCCAAATAGTACAGGAATCTCCTTTACTGCTTATACGCGCACGTAGCGTTTGGGGCTAGAGCATACGTCACTACAAGTTAACCAATCGTAGTTTTCTAGTCCTATGCGGCAACCTGTATAGTAGAGAGACCTTGGTTGTCATCTACTTAAAGCCTTGTCAATCTCCATTGTCCACCGATCAGTAAAAATTGTATAAATCAACCTTTATACTATAGTGCCATCTGTGACACAAATTACATACAAATATAATATAACCTCAATCTTTATAAAATATTAAAACAATAATAAACAGCTCATGCGAAATTTAGTAGGTTTTGAATATATATTTCATTTGTCTGATTTTTTTGTTAATATTGAGATATATTTTTAGAAATAGCAACACGTCTAAAAGCTTCATTATTCTTAAAGTATTCCATTGATGTTTCTATATTTACGTTGAATTTTAGTAAGACATATCTGGATGTTTGTACAGGCCACTTGAAGTAGTGCATCAATTATTACAAAAATAAGACTCTTTTGAAGTCATCTTTACGTTGTATGTAAGTATATTTCGTTAGAATAGCTAATAGTGTATGTAATATTGAAGATGTTCATTACAGCATTCTTTTCTGGTGATGAAATAAACTACTAATAGATTTGTTCGTTTCACTATTTTACGTCTATGGTTTACTGCCGTATCCATACAGAGTATATGGACGCGACAGTAAACCGTTGGCGCAAAGCAACGAAATGAACAAACCTAATACTAAAAGTTGGGTAAAAATATCATATTATTTAAAAATCAAAAAGTTAAATATATCATCACGGCTTAGTGTTTGCCAATCTGCTTCATACGCAGATATCGATAATGATTATGATATACATATGCCTGATTTACAGATTGTATAGAAAAGAATAGAATAGGAACAGAAATTTTTAAACTATACATTGCTTAGAATAGTTTGGAATAGAATGTCGTCACTTTTGTGTTACTTTACATTAAATTAACTATGTATATTTATTGATGATTATTTCTTTTAAGAATTTCATGTAGATGCGAGAAAAGAATGTCATTATTTGTTTTAGCTATTAAAGATAGTATTTCTGCACAAATACTTGTCTGTATAAGTTTTTAGGTTAGGCGCAAAAGCAATGAAGTCACGAATAGTATCGGAGCAAGCCGGCTGGAATAGAATAAGAAATGAAATTTGTCTATTTCTTATTCTATTCCATTCTGTGCAAGTATAAATGGTTCCATGGATATACATTGGTTTATATTTCTTGTGCTGGTTCTCTTCTATTCTATGCATTCTATAAATCTGACTATATTCGTACCGTGCAGACATCACCATACGCGCACTCATTGCTGACATGGAGACTGCACCAAGGCGCTGCAAAGACGTTCAAAACAGTTTCTGAGAAGTACATTTTCTTATATAATTAAATATTTAAAATTATTAGTTATTAATTAAGTAATTCATACAAAGATATGGACGGAGATACTGAAATATGTATCAAATTCACAAGAGAAAATATAGAACAACATTTAATAAGTTGCAAATATTTATGGAATAGAAAATGAGGCTAAAGTATAAAGTAGGGTCCATACTCAAAATGAGTTTAAATGACTATATATCGGTTCATTAGCCTCCTATACATTAAAATAAAGCAAAATATTTGATGTTTTTTGTAGTAAAATGTATCGTTAGT
Source organism: Harpalus rubripes (assembly GCA_963082715.1). Lineage (NCBI taxonomy): Eukaryota > Metazoa > Arthropoda > Insecta > Coleoptera > Carabidae > Harpalus > Harpalus rubripes. Next base: position 85,683 of record CAUJCB010000366.1, read on the forward strand.
TGTCACGCATGTCACCCTGAAAAAATAACGAATACTGAATGTAACCATCCAAGTTCCGTCAAATTGAGTTCTATGCATTAGGTTATGTTGGGTTAGGTTAGCTCTGTGCTTTCGGTGTTCGGTTACCGTTACATTAAAGTATTTTTTTGCAAATTTGCAAGGGAAGAAGTAATTTTTTTACAAATACAGCCTAAAGAACTAACCTGTTTTCGCGCTCTAATTTCAGGCTTTTCATACGATATTTTACATAAAAGAATAGCGTTCATTAAAAAAACTGCATTTTAAAGCTGGACCCTATTCTATACTTCGCCCAAAAATGATTACTTGACAAACGTCAGTATATCAGACATAAACCAAACGAAAGTGACAAGAAAAACATGAATTTTTACTAACAACTAAGACAAAGTTATGTTTCGTTATATACTAGATATCTCAAGGCATATGTTTACAAACACTACCCCACAACTCTGCTTCAGTTGAAGAATCTTATTCGGCAGGAAATAGCTCGAATGTTGGAACGTGTAGAGAGGAGCTTCAGAAATCGGTTGCAACAGTGATGTTTTTTAACTGCATGATTTAAAACTTGAAATTATATCCTTTCATTACTAAAAAATAAATGAAGTCTATTAGCAATCATTTTTATTAATCGCCTTCCTAAAAAGGAAGTTTCTGGGCCCCATTTTGTATTTCCAAAATTAATTTTCCCATTAATAAAGATTGACATGAAAGGAAATAAAAAATATGGGAAGAATATTTTTCTTATCATTTTAATCAAAGAAAATAAAATCGTGCAAGACCTCATCGGATACTTATTTATGTTGAAGGTAAACATCAAGTTGGGGAGAATTCTAGTGCGACACACACAGTTGACGCTGTTGTGGAGGATGAGGATACAACAACAATAACTAATTATCAAAAGTTTGAAGAAATTTACATTAAAGAAGAACCGCTGGAAGAAAATTGCGAGGCCAGTGAATTTTATGAAAATGCTTTGCAAAGTGTAAAGAAGACAGAATGTATAAATGATAATGATAACCTGATCGACAATCAAATTGCTATAAATGATGATACTGAGAAAACTAAAAATTCAAATAGATTATATTGTGCAGAATGTAATAAGAGTTTTACGGACAAATCACGCTTGACAAGGCATATGAAGATACACAAAGGAATTAGAGAATTTGAATGTAAAACGTGTAAAAAGTTGTTTAGAACAAATACTAGTTTGCAAAGTCACATAATAATTCACACTGCTAGACCACGAGCGTATACATGTCACACGTGTAATAAATCATTTTTATACAATTCTACTTTAAAAACCCATATGGCTGTTCATACTGGAATAAAAGCCTCCAAATGTACAATATGCAATAAACAATTTACATTTAGAACTGCTCTATTCCTCCATATGAAAATTCACTCTGGAACAAAAGCATATAAATGTCAATCTTGTGGTAAATCATTTACACAATATTCTCATTTAAAATCCCACTTGAATACTCATAACCAAATAAAAGACTTACAGTGTACAGTCTGCAATAAATTATTTAAAAATCCTAGAAGTTTTTCCAGACATAGACATCACATAGTGGATTAAAATAATATAAATATGCAGTAATCAATTTACACAACGGAAATAAGAAGTACCAGTGTTCGGCTTATGAAAAATCATTTACTAACAGTTCTGATCGTAAAAAGCATATGGATAAAGTTCATAGCTATGCAAATAATTTCAGTTGATGTATTTATAATGTGTAAAATAAATGATCAAAAATTAATTCGGTGCAGACTTTTTTTTAAGTAAATGGCCTATATTGTATTATTGATACTTTTATAATCGTCTGTAGGTATACAGGTATACAATTTACAAAATGTTTCACTGCTATGTATGTTAGAAATATTAAATAATATGAATATTATAAACTTAAATCAAACAAAAGATAATACCTGACTGATGATTTCATTTGTTTCATTGCAACAACCATTGTTTTTAATCTATAAATTTAGAAATTGTTGTATTTTCTGTGTTTGAAACAAATGAAAATAGAAAAATTACACGTGGTTGGAAAGCTTAGAAAATTCTTTTTTCAATGGTGCAACTTTTCAATATAGCGTACATATAAAAATTAAAACTTTGACATCACAACTCAAAAACTAATAGTGATAAAAAAATTGAGCATTTCCATTCGAAAGAACATAAAAAGGGCCTTAAAATTGCGCAAATTAAAATCCAGTATTATTACACATTTGGAAGATATTTGCAAAAATAAAAAACTCCAAAATTTATATTTTAGCCAATATCTAGTGATCTATGTATTTTGTCTCAAGTAACAAAACACCATTAAAATGGTCTCCTACTGAGGCAACTTTTGTCTAATTTAACCAACTTCGTATCTCTTATGTTGGAAAAGTTATCCTGGACATACTATATATTGATTAATAAATTTAAAACATAATATTTATAACTACTTATAATTCATAGCCTACTCGGAGATTTTTTTTGAACATACTGTATATTCCTGTCACGAGAACATTAATAAAAATTCCATTTAAGATGTTTGAGTGCCATGAAAAATTAAATAACTGCATTATACGAAAAAGGCATTTTGTATTTCTTTAATAATTCTTACCTTAATTTTATTATCATTAAATATAAGATGAACTTATTACAAATGAAAACTTCAATATTTTTATTTTATACACGTCCTAATTAATATTTATTTGAGCCTTCATGTTTATTTAATTTTTATAGTAAAAAATACTGGTCAAAACTAAATAAAAATCAGTACTGTTTAAAACCAATTATTTAAATCATATCGTTTTTTTTCTGAACGAACTTGCAAATAAATGAAAACGGTGGTATTTATTTATTTATTCTCTCCCAAAACAGGATACGTGAGTATCCCAAAAACATGGGAGAGGCAACAATATATACAAAATAAACAGGCAAGAATAGACAGAGTATGGAAATACAGAGAATAAAAAATACAGAAGTTTACAAATATAAAAATATATGAAGTTTACAAATATAAAAATATAAGAAAAAATAAGTGAACTAATGTGTCACTTAGAACTCATTGTAGAGAACAGTTCTAAATTGAGTAAATGTATGATAGAAAATGTCTAGTTCACTGAAACATTTGTTTTCAATTTCATTATAGATAACACACAGTCTTCTAATAGGGTTTTTTAATTCATAATTGTTACGTATAACAGGAATGTAAAAAGTATTACTGGAACGGGAATGCAAACGTGGTACGGAAAAATTAATTTGACTTAAAGCGAAATTATCATCAACCAGATTATTTAGTATTTTATGAAGGTATAGGCATGAATATATCCTACGTCTGTCCTCAAGTGTATACATGTCAAATGTATGTAAAGCAGCAGAATAACTGTATGTTAAAGGATTAAATGAAGGTGAAATTTTACGAGCGCAATATCTGACAAACTTCCGCTGTACCCACTCAATTCGCTTACTAAAGTTATCATATATTGGGTTCCAGACAATGAGGCAGTATTCGAGCTTAGACCTTACAAAACAGTTGTACAAAGAAATAAGAGTTTTTGGATTGTTGAAACAATGTGAATTTCGAATAATGAAACCTAAATTTCTGTAAGCACTATTAATAATATAGTCGTAATTCGGACCAAAATGTAATTTAGGGTCGAGCAAAACTCCTAAATCTTTATGCAGTTCAACACGGTTGAGACAATTACTACCCATCCGGTAGGAAAAAGAAGAAATACTACGTTTCATTGAGAATGACATGATCTTACATTTTTTGATATTAAAATATAAATGTGAGGAAGAAGACCAAGTCAGAAGATCATCAATATCGAACTGAAGTAGACAGTGATCCGCATATGAATTGATAGTTTTAAATAGCTTCAGATCATCAGCACTGAATACAATAATTATATAAAGAAGAGACAGTATACGGGGAATACCATCAGCGGAAAATATGCCGGACATCTGTTACCGAACATATGTACTATTAGCGCGTACTCAAACCATGACCTACCGGGATAATATTTATTCCCATCAAGTTCTTATTTACTAAAAAATAAAAACATTGCAAACGTGAAGGCTGCGTTTTAAGATTTGTTATTATTTTTATGAGTTCTATAATTAAAACAAAACGACACGAAATATGTGCTGTTTCATTTTTGTTTGCTTGTTTATTATTTCCTGGGTTTGCACTATTAAAATGTAATTTTCATGTCTAACTTCTGCAGCCGCCAAATAAAAAAATCTGACCAACACTATATCTCCCGCCATTTACGCATTTTCTATTACAGAAAAAGTTCGAAATACAAGGTCACAAAATTTTCTGAATGATAGTATTTGAGTTCGAGTGCAGGATTCACACACACATACACACAGACATTATCGTGAAAATGTTAAATTTGGATTCTAGGGACCTTAAAACGTGGTCAATTACAAAAATCTCGATATGCGATTTTTAGCACGATCCCAATACCTGTGTTGCGAAAATAACATTATTAAGTTGTAAGCACCCGATGAGGATTTGATGAGAATCCAATAAATTAATAATTTGTTTTACTCTTATTTGAAACAAAATAATATAGGCATGATTTATTATAAATGAGTAGTTTATACAATAAGCAATATATTAAAGAATAATATATAATAATAATAATAATAATAATAATAATAATAATAATAATAATAATATAATTTTCAATATAGGTTCCCATTACAAATATTGTTTGTTTTATCTGAAGAATAATGATGTAAATATTTCATCTGAATTATCTATGTAAACAGTATTTTGTTTCTTTTCCTACAGTAAGGTTTGTTAAGAAAATAAATAAACCCAGAACGCAGACATACATAGCACATTCGTAAAAGAATTTTGTTCATTGAAGAGTGCAGATAGTTTTGTGAATCGTTCATAAAAGTATTTTAAATTCTGTAAAGTACAAGTTTAAAAACATAACCACAATAATGAGTTCTTGTGCGTCAAATACGTGTGTGTACTTTAAATGTAAAAATAGCAAAAAAGTGAGTAACCGTGAACACTTTTTCAAGTTTCCAATAAAAGATATATCTCGATGCAATGAATGGCTTAAAAATTGTGGCAATAAACAATTAGTGAATTTAACAGAGAAACAATTATGTAGAAGATTAATATGTGAGGATTTTATGAATGAGTTAAAAAATAAATTAACTCACAAAGCAGTGCCAATAAATTATAATGTAAACACCCCTGTGAAAAAACTATCAGAAATTAAAAATATCACGCCGGATAAATCAGGATCTTCGACGTCTTATAATACAGGGTGGGGCAGAAAAACCTATCCGATTTCAAAACGTTATAAAATTAAAACCACTCAACTTGTCAAAAAATTTTTTTATTAACATATCGCAAATTTTATGCCATTTTTAAATTTAAGTTTTGAAAAGCACATCACTCAAATGTCGTCCTTGGGAGCGGATACACTGATTTAGGCGCTCGCGGTAGCTTTCCATGACTTTCACCGTCATTTCCACAGGAATTTCTTCAATTGCCCGAGCAATTTCCCTTCGTAAAGCAAGAAGGGTCCTTGGTCGATGCTGGTAAACCTTCGATTTGAGGTAACCCCAAAGGAAGAAGTCACATGGAGTGAGATCCGGTGAGCGCGGCGGCCAGCCAAGATCACCTCTCAGGGAAATGAGGCGACCGGGAAACAGTTCCCTGAGAATGTCCATTGATCGTCGCGATGTGTGGGCGGTTGCACCATCCTGTTGAAACCACACATTTTCCACGCCATTTTCTTCCATTTTGGGTCTAAGAAAATTTTCCAGCATGAAACAATAGCGCTCGCTGTTGACCGTTACGGTTTGCCCATTTTCTTCAAAAAAGTAAGGCCCCCAGACGCCTAGGCGGGAAAGAGCACACCACACAGTCACTTTTGGGCTATGGAGGGGTTCCTGATGGATTTCTCGAGGATTTTCGTCACTCCAATATCGAAAATTCTGCCTGTTAACGGCACCACAAAGGTGAAAATGGGCTTCGTCCGTGAAGAGCACAACATCGTCGTTTGGGAGTTCTCGGAGATCGCGACACAGGTTCGTACGGGTTTCAAAATCCCTTTCACTTAATTCCTGTGCAACAACCATTTTGTAGGGATGCATTTTGAGGTCCCGGTGCAAAATGCGCCGAATACTGCGGTTGGAAATCGCCAAAGCGAGCGAATGTTTTCGCGCCGAACGACGCGGGGAACGTTCAATCGCGGCTCTCACATTGGCCACGTTTTCAGGTCCTGTTGCTGTCCTGGGACGTCCAGGCGACTTCTTTTTCAATGCTGAACTCGTCTGTCTAAAATTTGACACCCACACTTTAATCGTAGCGTGATGTGGAACAGGATCATGACGCCCGAGTCCGAAATGAATTCGAAAAGCACGTTGTGTAGCAATTATCGAACCGCCGCATTCGATAAACCGCTCAATAACAAAAGCACGATGTTCACCAGACCAAGGCATGTTGACTACTGACAAATGGCATAAAACCGGCTTTCTAACGGTTTTTACCCCACTACTCTACCTGCTCCCTCTTCTGGGAAAAAGGGATTTGAAATCGGATAGGTTTTTCTGCCCCACCCTGTATAACAACTCCAGAGCTATACATCAGTCCCAGTAAAGTGCAACGAAAATACCAAAATCCATTTAAATTAAGCCCTGTTAAACAATTTGGACCTGTCAAAAATTTAGAAGAACTGTTTGTATCGTCTACAATTCAGAAAAGCAACATTTCCGACACATCTTCAGAATCTAGCACCCTATCGGGTGTATGCAGTATTCAATCATCATCATCACTTAAAGAAACGTCTACTAAATTAAAATTAAAAAACAGAATGATAAAACTGTCGCGAAATTTAGCAGCCCAAAAAGCACAAAATAAAAGAATGAAAATTAAATTAGAAAGATTGTCAAATAAAAATATGTTTTCTAAAATTTGTAGTAACAAACCATTTAATGTAAAAACCTTTTTTGGCATGCAATTATTACACAAAAACAGGACTAACTGGACTGCAGATGAAATGAAATTCGCTGTATCTGTTTATTATAAGTCACCATCATGTTACAATTATTTAAGAAATAAAATGTTGTTTGTTTTACCATCTAAAAAACTATCCAAAGGTATATAAAAATAAATAATTTAGAAACTGGCAACAATAGTCGTTTAATAAATCTTTTTGCACAAAAAGTACAAACCATGACAGTAATCGAAAAACACTGTGTTTTATTGTTTGACGAAATATCTATTAAACGAAATTTACATTATAATGCGCAAAATGATTATATCGAAGGATTTGAGGATTTGGGTGATATGAGAAGGTCGGGAAAAATTTGTTCGCATATTTTAGTTTTTATGGTACGTGGTCTTTTTTCTAGTTGGAAAATGCCATTATCTTATTAAGTTTCTTCTGGACCAGTCAAAAGTAATATGTTAGTTTTACTATTAAAAGAAACTATTATAAAAATGCAAAACATTGGGCTCCAGATTCGTATTGTGACATGCGACCAAGGTGCGAATAACAGATCGGCATTCTCTGCGTTAGGTATTTCCGAGAATTGTCCCTATTTTGAAATTAACGATACAAAAATTTATGCTGGTTTTGATGTGCCGCATTTAATTAAAAGTATTCGGAACAATTTATTGCAAAATGATATTTACATTGAACAAAGTAAAGTTTCTTGGCAAGATATAAAAGAAACATATTTAATTGACAAAAGAAATGGATCTTTGGCTAGAATTTTGTGCAAAATTACTGACAGACACGTATTTTTAAATAATTTTGATAAGATGAAAGTTAAATTAGCAACCCAAATTTTCAGTAATACCATGGCAGCATGCATTTTAACCGCGGTTCATACTAAACAATTAAAATCCAAAACGGCTTTAAATACAGCGGAATTTATTCAAAATATTAACAATCTATTTGACTGTTTAAATAGTAGAGTGTTAAATAATAAAAATCCCTATAAATCTGCAATAAGCGCTAAAAATAAATTAGTTGCAAATACTTTGAAAGAATCTTTAAAGTATATAAATAAATGCAAAATTTTGTCAAAAAATAATGAAGAACGTCACAACATTTATTGCTTTAAAGGTCTTAAACAAACAATTCTGGCAATTTTAATGTTATTTAAAGAAATTCAGAATGAAGGCTATATGTTTCTTTTAACTTCGAGATTGCAACAAGATGCTTTGGAAAATTTATTTTCCGTTATTAGAAATAAAGGTGGTTACTGCGTACATCCAACGGTCAAAATTTTTCGAGAAGCTTTTCAGATGTGCTCGAAAGTAAGACTGCTAGATAGTGTAGACACATCAAATTGTGAAAATGACGAATGCACCATCATACATTACATTCCACCGAAATGCAACGATGCTCTACAAGTTTTTTTAAATAATCTGTCAAACATTATTGATTCAGTGCCTAATGATAAATTTATAATTTGTGGCGATTTTAATCAACCACTTATTCAATGGAATTTAGTACAGGGTGTTAATTATTATACAGCTAATAACGTCTACAATACTATATCATCAAATTTTATTGACTGTCTAAGTTATTGTAATCTCAAACAATTCAATGGAGTGGCAAACAGTAACAATCGTTGTTTAGATTTAATTCTAACTAATTCTGATCCTGATAATATTAATGTACAGCCGTGCTTTAGCCCTCTAAGTAAAGTGGACATACACCATCCCCCGTTACTCTTACATTGTAAATATGAACATCTGTCAGCGTTACAATGTAATAATATGGAATTGTACTTGTTCAAAAGGACTGATTTCGATGCACTCAATAATTATCTTTCATCTATAGACTGGTCTTCTGAACTGACACATCTGGATACGGAAGAATCAGTTCTTAAATTTTATGAAATCTTGCGTTCCGCTATAGACACTTTTGTTCCCAAAAAGCGCTTATCTCATAAGTCCTACCCACATTGGTATAGTACTGAACTAATTAAGCTAATTAAAGAAAAACATAGATTGCATAAAAAATTTAAGAGATTCAAAAATAATGCTGATTATATTAAGTTTTCCTCATTAAGAAAACAGGTAAAGAATTTAACACGTACTTGTTACGATAAATACATTTCTGATATTGAACAGGAAATACCTAATAATTCGAAAAAGTTTTGGTCGTTTGTATCCTCTGTGAAAAAACAAAATATACCTAGTAACATGAATTTTAATAGTACCAGTTCTAGTAATGGTAAAGATATTTGTAATATGTTTGCTGAGTATTTCCATTCGGTCTTTTTGAGCAATAGCAGTCCCATAAAGACATATGCTGATAAATTCTGTGAAACTTGTATCGATCTTAGTTTGTTTAGTGTTTATGAAGATGAGATATACGACTTGATGTCATCTCTTGATGCCAATAAAGGAGCAGGTTCAGATGGGATTCCTAGTTATTTCATTAAAAATTGTGCCATATCTCTAAGTAGTCCACTATCCATAATTTTTAATAAATCGCTTGCTGAAGGTCAGTGTCCCAGCCCATGGAAAACAGCTGTAATTGTTCCTGTTTTTAAGACTGGTTCACGAAATTCTGTTGACAGTTATCGTCCTATATCCAAACTATGTATTTTTGAAAAAATTCTTGAAAAAATTATTTACAAGCGCTTATTCTCCGCATTCAAGCGAGTTATAAATACAGAACAACATGGTTTCTACAGTGGGCGATCTGTTGACTCTAATCTTGTTGAGTTCACAGATTATATACTGTTAACTATGGACAATAATACACAAGTAGATGCTGTATACACTGACTTCAGCAAGGCATTTGACAGAATAAACCACGGTGTTTTAATAGATAAACTTACAATGTATGGTGTACATGGCTCTCTATTAAAGTGGTTTACATCATACTTAAGTCATAGGCAACAGTATGTTACAGTGAATGGCTTCAATTCTGATATATATCCCGTAACCTCTGGAGTACCTCAGGGATCTCACCTTGGACCCCTCCTTTTTATAATATTTATTGATGATATCAATTTATGTTTTCAAAATTCAAAATTTATAATGTATGCTGATGATCTTAAGGTATATAAAAAAATTGTTTCCTCGGCTGACTGTCTTAGTCTTCAAGAAGATCTTAATAGACTAAATATTTATCTTAAGGAGAATGACTTATGCATCAATTATAGTAAATGTTCTATTATCTCTTTTTCACGTAGTAGAAATTTATTTGAATTGAACTACAATATTGATGGAAATGATATCAGTCGTGTATCTCAAGTCAAAGATCTTGGGATCGTTTTAGATAAGAAATTAATTTATGACATACACATTGACCGCGTAGTTAAAAAGGCATATAAAATGCTTGGATTTATATTGCGAGTTGGTTCAAACTTTAAAAATCCAACCACTCTTGTTCATTTATATTATACGTTTGTTAGATCTCAACTGGAATTTGCCGTTGTATGTTGGTCGCCACATTATCAGATATATGTGAATAGAGTGGAGGGTATCCAGCGTAAATTTATTTCTGCATTAAACTCTAAATTTCCAAATAATTCAATTTATTTCACCACTTTACAAAAACGTAGAGAGATGTTGCACTTAATTTTTCTTTACAAAATTATTAATGGTTATATTGATAGTCCAACTCTCTTGAGTAAAATATCGATGCGTGTACCCTCTTACTCAACTCGTTTATCTGATACTTTCTCTGTAAAAATGTATAGGACTAATTCTGCTATGTTTTCCCCTTTAAATCGCCTGTTGTGTCTTTATAATAATTTATTTTCTCTTTCTAATGTTCCTGATATATTTAGTTGCACTTTGCGTTCATTTAAGCAGTCTGTAAAAAATAGTCTCACTCATACTTATACTACTACATTATTGTAAATTTGTATCTCCTTTACTTATGTTGTTAATCTTCACCTTATTTCATTGTCTGTAACAGAAGTTATGTATTTCATTGTATTTATTTGTGCTGTACTGTTATTGGGACCTTGTCCTGTTGTACGGCCACTTTATAAATAAATAAATAAATAAATAGAATTAAATGAAGACAATATAAGCATACCCAGTACGAGCACTTGTACTTCAACCCATGAAACCAGCGAATTAAATGATACCGACGATGATGACTGTTCTGAACAATCGTTAATTATTGATGAAAATAAGAAAAATACTGCTACACTAGAAGATTGTTCTGTTGTTTATTTAGCTGGTTTCATGACATATAAAATTAATAAACAATTTTCCTGTCAAGAATGTAAGAAAAATTTATGCAAGGGTGACAATTCAACGGTGAATGATAATGAAATATATTTGGAATTGAAAGATTATGGTTTAGAAAAAAATGAAATTAAATATTTGAATAGGCCCTCAAATAATGTAATTTCTGTTGTCACAGTAACATTAAATACTTTTAATAATATTTATAACGTTTTTAATTTAAAAAAAATGTTTTCAAATTAATTGAGACAGAAGTTTTTCTAAATTTAAAGAAAAAATGTACTTTTTGGTTTACAAATGATGCTTGTGAGTCCCACAGAAACTTTTTGATAAAAAAATTAATTATGGTCAAATTACATAAAACTTTGAAATGGGAATCACAAACTTTATCAGATACTAAAAAGTATAGTAAAAAAATTTCTAAATTGTCTTAATGTTACTATTTATTTTGTAATGTAATATATAAATAATGGAACGGCGATACTTTAAAAATGTTTTTGTTTGTTTTTGCAATGCTGCATAATTTTTTTTTTCGAAAAATATTTTCTTGTATTTTTCCCATTATATTTATATTTTTATTATTATTATTATATTTATTGTTATTATTATATATAAGTTGTAAAAAATCAATATATGTATTATATATTAACATATTTTTCATATTTTTGGAAATGTTTAAATGCATAATATATGTACCAATGTATTCATAAAAAATAAAGTATTTTTTAAATGAGCCGGTTTCACATTTTTTAAAAATATTACACAATTTTCAATAATTAATTGTAAAATATCTAACGGATATTTTGTGATATTTTCAAATGTCAGGCTGTTTAAAGAACAATATATATTAAAATGTAGTACTTAGAAGTCATATAAAAATTCTTGCAACGGCCGTATTGTATTTTCTACTTCTGCGTTGACTGTTTTCATTGACAAATTAAATAAAAATTATTTTTTGCCTGGCTTGAGCGTTTGCATTTCTGTGCGCTTATTTAACTTGTACCATCAACAAAATATTCTTTGGTAGACGCTGCTACCTGCTTCGCCGTTATCGCTAGACGCACATTCCCTTTCCCCGCACCATACGCCCGACTGAGTTGTTCTAAAATCACGCTAGAGGCAGCACTGTACTGCTACTCATTGCCGCTTAACCTAGGTTGACGAAATAATGCACACGGTGGCCTATCTTTATATATTGTTGTAATCAGTGTCATCAGCGTATAACAATGAGTTGGAGTATTGTAAGCATCGTGTGATATCATTGATAAATATATTAAATAAAAGCGGCCCTAGGTTAGATCCCTGCGGCACACCTGAACAGGGACTGAAAAAGACATTTAAATTTATGATATTGTACAAAAAGTTTGCGATGTGAAATGTATGAACGTATCAAGCACAATAGATCAGGAGAAAAATTAAACTGATGCTGCAATTTGAATAATAAGACATCATGATTTACAGTGTCAAACGCTTTTGAAAAATCAGTGTAAACAACATCAACCTGTGAGTTGTCAGAAAACTGATCAATAGTGAATGCAGTAAAGTTGGTTAGATTAGTAACAGTTGATTTACATTTAATGAAGCCATGTTGCTCGGGTATAATTTTGTCAGAAACAAAGTGGTATATCCATTTATATAAGATTTTTTCAAGACACTTAGAAATATTAGAAATAATGGATATTGGTCTATAATTAGACATATCGCAGGCATCACCAGATTTGAAAATAGGACAAATTAAAGAAGTTTTAAGGGAATCAGGGAATGTGTTGACACGTAAAATTAGGTTAAATAAAGTATGTAACGGTTTTGCAAAGATTTCGCAACACCCTTTAAGTATATAGAAAGGGAGATTATCAGGACCAGGGGAAGAAGAAACTTTAAAGGAATTTTATAGCTAAAATAATATCATTTTCGGAGATATTAAGTATAGATAGGCAATCATTGGAACAATCAGACCGGAAAATATTTGAAAAATCGGTAACATTTTATTGGCAATGAACACTGGCAAAATAATCGACTTAGTATTATTATATTCTCTGTCACCGCAAGACATACTACCAGGAATGCGTGTAGTATTTCTCTTGCTATTTATAAAAGACCAAAATTTTTTAGGTTCACTAGACAATCGAGCTTCAGTATCTCGAATATAGTTTTTACAAGCACACTTAATATCAGCTTTAATTTTATTTCGTAGAAATTTAAATTTATCATAAAAATTGAAATCATTAGTAGTTTTGTATAGTTTGTGATATTTGGCTTTTAGTTTTAAGTCAGAGATAATTTGTCTAGTGAACCAAGGAGGAAATTTGGGAGTTTTTCTACGTGTTAGTGGAACGCATTGCCTGAAAATATTATCCAATAAACTATAGAACTTTGAAAAAGCATCATTGACATCATTATATTCTTTCAATATATCCCAGTTAGTATTCTGAAGAAGACAGTACATTAAATCAAAATTAGCATGTCGAAAGTTGAATGAAGGAGTATCATTGATAGTTGAGTTGGAGGGAGTAGGAACGATAGTAGTATGGACAAATAAAGGGAGATGAAGAGGATCCTCACGCGATAATACGAAATCACTACGCATTACATTATAATTAAAATTACACATCAAGGAGACGAGAGTCACAGTTCAGGATATTATTGACTTGTTTATTGTAATATAGCAAATAAAATTAACTTTTTAAAATAAAGTATAATTCAACTATGACTTACGTATGTTTTCTTTCCTATTAAATTGCTTTTTAAATATAAAATATTTCAGGTTCACTTAAAAACAAACAGTAACGCCACTATGAAACGCCAAATATCTATCCTGGATGCATTAGTTCGCTCTGTGTTCCAGATGGCGCAGCAATCTTATTTTTATTTACCAATATTACAGAGGTGTTATATTTAAGTTTGCTTTTTCGACGTTTTAAATAGATTCCTGTCCGAATTGATTTGATTTTAATAAAAACTGATCACTGAAAACAAACACTTTGACAGGTATGTAAACAATCTATAATACTAAACGATTAGATTCAATATAGTTATATATATATTTGAATTAATCAAAAAGCCAATCGCCAACCTTTGAACACCTCTACAGCCTGAATGGTACGACCGATTTTCGTGAAAGTTGCACCAAGTTGTAGGATTTGATTGTCTCGAGTGCCCTCGTAATAACACAAATTTCTGTAGGATGCATAGTTTTCGAGTAAAAAATTATTAAAGATTGAAAATTGAGACAAAAACAATAGGTCACAGTAACGATCACAGTTTTCATTGAAAAATTTAAGAAGATAAACGCTGTCATGTCATATGGTATGTCAATGTCAATGATGACAAATTAACGGATTTCATCATTTAAATGCAACAAAAATGCTTAAGTAATATGTAAAATTGAAGAAAAAATTATGAATTAAACGAGGTAGGTCTATAAAATGATTTTAAGCCATGTTTTATGTTAATTTATTATATATTTTATTTTTTAAATAGAATTTTGGAAAATGTATAAGGAAACACGTCGAAAAGGATCAGAAAGGCAGAATTAATATCACAGTCAATCGAAGGGTACATGTACAAAATTAAAAAGATAAACATTGTCATCCGTCATATTGGATGTACGTATAGTCTATCATAAAACACCTTCGGTGGAGCCCTAGGCTGAACTCGGCGAAGCCGAGTTTAGGCTAGTCCTAATACTAAACGATCAGATTCACTATCTATATATATTTTCTTTAATCACGACGATCGCCAAAGCTTTGAACACCTCTACAGCCTGAATGGTGCGAGCGATTTTTATGAAATTTAAACCAAGTTGTAGGAAATAATTGTCTCGAGTGCCCTCGTAATAAGTTAAATTTCTGTAGGAAGCATAGTTTTCGTGTAAAAAATTCTTAAATGTTGAAAATTGGATAAGTGAAACAATGGATCAAAGAAAACATGGAAAAATATAAGACGAAGAACGCCATGTTTGACATGTCATTTTGAACCTATAAATAGAAATATTTATGAAATGAGGACAATTTGAAAGAAGTTTATTTCATAATCATAATTTATGGGAATGGGCAATTATATCTGCACAGGTAAAAAGGCCTAAAACAGTATAATTAAAAATTATAAATTTTGACGGTTCATATACACTTGGAAAATGTTGCCAAATATGTCGTAAGTAACTAGGTAAAAAACAAATATTCCTAACTAGATTAATGTGAAGTTCGTACACAAGTGTGTGATCACAGTTTTCCTTGAAAATTTTAAAAAGATAAACGCTGTTATAACATTTGGCATGTCAATGTCAATGATTACAAATTATCGGTTTTCATACTTTTAAATGCAAAGAAATGTTTCAATAATATGTAACATTAAAGAAAATATGATGAATTTAACGAGGTAGGTATATGTAATGATTTTAAGCAATGTTTATTATTATGTTACATATTTTATTTTGTAAATAGAATTTTGGAAAATGTATAAGGAAACACGTCGAAAAGGATCAGAAAGGCAGATATCTGTCACATTTGATATGTTAATGACAAATCATGCATGTCGTATCGGTTGTCCTTTTCAATGCTAAAAAAATTTAAATATTATGTAAAATTGTAGAAAAGGACTTGCGGCGAATGTAATGTTTTAATATATCGTGCACCAAACTATAGATGTTAATAAAAATTAGTATAGAAGATAAATACTGTACCTGGAATATATTTTTGAAGTCGTAAATGATATATTTTAACCGTGTCCGACGTAATTTACAATAAAACACAATTTTTATGACTATTTCATTATTATTATATTCTCTGGTGTAAATAATAAAAGTTAATAAAATAGAGTAAACAATATATGTAGAATTTTGATTTTAAGTTAAAATATCTGTAAATTTAACCATGAGTGAGTTTAATATTCTATTTTTAATCAGCCAGGTGCCAGGTAACTTAAGTCTGGACACAAAAAACACGTGACAATCTATTGGACTTACTTACAAAGATTATATAACACAGGTAAGTGATCACTGAATAACTTATTGAATAGCAATGCAATATTTAAATAATTCGTGGGGTTAACAACAATTAAAATGTTTCCTTTAAAATGTTGTGGTTCAACAACAATGCACTTTACATATTTATCTTTAAAATGTCTTGATTACAACAATGCTTTATAACATTATAATCACAACACAGCATTTATACAAAATCATGTGTTGATTACAATAATAATATAAAAGCTCATTCAAATTTCACCCACATACTTCACCATTTTGATGTTAATTTGAAGATATTTCAAACAGTTCAGGAGTTATGGGCCCCCAAAATGCATGTAATCCAATCTCACGATTTCTGTTGCAAATAGAGTGTTTATTCTTACAAAAAATAATTTTAGAGGGTTGATTTGTATATTTCCGGTATAAAAGTGGTTAAATATCGGATTAAAAACACTTCACGCGGGGGTTTAAAAACATGGGTTGAATTATCTATATATTCAAAATTTGGTAGCTTCAACTTTTTTTTTAGTTATACTTTCCCCATTTTTAAATTATGAATTTTTAAAAACAAGGCTAACATTGAAAATCAAATATCTGTATTGACTAACAAATATATCAACTGTTACTTTGACAGGGGTGGTTAAAAATACATAATTGAAAAATGATGAAAGATATTCCAAATCTGTTTAGACGAAGACACAGGGGAATGATTGAATTATATTTGAGACAAATTCTTAACGGATTGGATAAAGGGTGCAAATTTGTAAACGGAATAAATATTAATGAAATAAAAATTGTATATTAGTTTTCCGCTTAGCCGTTTGTTAAAAAAATACTATATTTTGGTATAAAAATCATCTGGACTCTGATATTGTAACTTTGAAATCTACTGCAGATTTAAATCTATCAGTTTTCAATTAATAAACAAACAAGAAAACAGTGAACTTAGCGAGCGACGTTCGAAATCTGACATAAAGGTATTGCCAAAATAGCAAGTCAACCAAATGACCCATGTTTCAACCATATCTTTAATCCTCTGTCCCCAAAAACATCTTAAGCGTTTTTTGGCGTTGAATCAGTTTCGTAACGTTTTCAAAACTATTTCGTACATGACGTCTTAAATGTGGGGATCGCTAAAATACTGTGTTTTGAACTAATGAAGTATACATTTAAATCTGACAAATGTAAATTAGGCGTTTGAGTGAGTTTGAATTTGTGGTGTACATAAAAACTATTCAAAACAGTGATTGAAAACCGATTCCTTGGCCGCACTCTATTGTTATTTTGTAACAGATAAAATATATGTATTTTAATATTTATTGATACACGTACAAACGTTTTATTTCACAGGTAATAATGGATAACCCAGAATTATTAATTTTTACTTCTCGCTAAGAGAGGTATTGAATTCATGCAAAAATCGAATATCCAGATTTTAGTGAATAAGCACGTTTTAAGGTCCCTAGAATCCGATTATAACATTTTTAAGATGATGTCCGTGTGTTTGTGTGTGCGTGTGTGTGTGTGTGTGTGTGTGTGTGTGTGTGTGTGTGTGTGTGTGTGTGTGTGAATGTGTGGATGTTGGATCCACGACTTCTCAAATACTATAAGATTTAAGACATTTTTAACTACGGATTCCCCAAAACTAATAATAATGAGAAGGGTTGATTAAGTTTTGGTAACAATTGAACAACCGGAAGTAGTAGTTATAAGAAAAAATCATCTAAATATTATTTATCGAAAATTTATGTAAATACTTATATTAAAGAACGTTAAATTCTTTATTCGATAAATATAAATTCATTATTATATCTTATATAGATTTAGAGATAAAGAATGCATATAAAATAATTTAATGTAATAAATGTCAGACCAGACTACTTCAAGACAAGAAATTCAAATGTTTGTAATTGACACATGTCACTGTCATTTGTATGCCACTCTCAAAAATATTTGTACATCATTATGAAAATAAAAAAATTGTCAACAACGCCAAAGAATATACGTAAAAAAGAATATAAAAGGAATTTTCGAAAAAATGACGAATATAAAGAAAGAGAAAAGGAAAGTAGAAAATGAAAATTTCAGGATATTGAATATAAAGAAAATGTAAATAAATTAATTAATAATATAATAATAAATTAAAGTTATAAGAAGCAAAAAAGAGACCACTCAAAAATTAATGTTTTTAATAGAAGAATATGAAGAGAAAATCGGTGGTACCTGCCTAAAATTTAGATATGGTAAACTGTACTTAGTAACCTACATCATTTATATTAAAATATCCCAAAGATTTTGCAAATATATGTGACAATTATTTTGTAGTGAAACATGAATATATGTATTTGTATTTAAAAATATTTTTTGTTTTATCCGTACAACCAGGTAAAATATCTGGCGAGAGGTTATGTGCTGGCCACATCAGATTTTTTAACTAATAAGTAATGATTTAGAAATTGTTACGATGTTCCGTGTTTTTGACGTTTACCCCCTCTACTACGAAATAATTCGAAACTGTTTTAAACCAGCCCAGCGGATCGGTTTGAAAACATACGAAACTATTTCAACCTATTTCGTCTCTGACGTCACCGTTGCGTCGCTAAAATATGTTTTGAAATACTATGAAATAATTTCAAACCAATGTATCGCCAAAAAAACGCCTCTATACAAAACCATTCAGTTTACCAAAACCATATCCTCCAAATGCTCAACTCTATTAACCACAGCATACCTGTATTCACAAACATACTCTACCCAAAATACCGCCCATGGTCTATTGAAATACCTAACATAAATTTAGATCTCAGTCAATACAAAAAAAGAAAAAAAAATTTAATAATCAAAAATCACTTTAGAATAATCAAAAAAGACAATAACGACAACCAATTCATATATACAGACGCCTCAAAAATAAATAACAAAGTGGGTAGAGCATTCGTAGCTCAGGACCAAATGCAGAAGTCCCATTTACCTACCGAAACCAAAATATTTACAACCGAAATATATGGAATATAGAACTGTCTCGTAAACATATTAAAAACTTCAAACAATAACATATCATGCACCATATGCTCTGATTCCCTCAGAACGATCCGATCTATCAAAACTAATGATGCCAAAGCCATTATCAAACATAAAATATTTAATGATTGGAACAACCACTGGAAGAACCAAATAACAAACAATCTCCAAAAAATCCAAGAGAATATTAAGATAAGAAGACGAAATAAAAACTGTGCTCGAAAAGAACAAGTTATATTTACGAGAATGAAAATAGGTCACACAAAAATGACTCACAAGTCACAAATATCTTTTTGATAAATCTGGCCCGCCAATCTGTGATAGATGTAACGTTTAAATGACCATAGAACATCAGCAAATACACTGCATCTAATAGAGGTATGAAAGACGGAAACACAAAATACTAGGAACCGTCAAATATGCACTAAATACAAATAATTATAAATCTATTTTAAGGTACATTAAGGTCATCAATTTATACCAGTACTTATAAATGTAATTTTATTTATATCATATATGTCATTTTAAATATCTATGTATAATGATAATACTCATTGGGCAAAGGTAAATTAACATAAAAAACAAGTTTTTCCAACTAAATTAAGAACTGTGAATAACATGTTTCCAAATTCTTCCAGCAGCAGTGTAAAAATTCACTGGATTGCTTTCAAAAAAAAGCAAACCGGGATATTTCCCGATATTCCAGCAAGTTAGTCATCCCTTAATTAAAACATTTAAAAAATAAATGTTTTTGGGTTGACAGGTTATTAGAGGTGGTGTATGTTGCATGGGCAAGTTGGGTGGGCATGTTGAGTGGGCACTCTGGATGGGCATATTGCGTGGGCAGTTTGGGTGGGCCAGTTGCGTGGACAGTTTGGGTGAGCATGTTGCGTGGGCAGTTTGGGTGGACAGGTTGCGTGGGCAGTTTGGGCGGGCATGTTGCGTCGGCAGTTTGGGTGAACATGTTGGTTAGACATGTTGCATAGACAATATGAGTGAGCATGTTGCGTGGGTAGTTTGGGTGGGCATGTTGCGTGAGCAGTTTGGGTGAACCTTTTCCGTTGGCAGTTTGGGTGGGCATGCTGCGTGGGCAGTTTAAGTGGGTCGGTTGCATGGACAGTTTGAGTGGACATGTTGCGTGGGCAGTTTGGGTGGGCATGTTGCGCGGACTGTTTGAGTGGGCATGTTGTGTGGGCAGTTTTAGTGGTAAGGACAGTATTCAAACAATTTAAAAGACAATTAGCGTCAGCACTTTGGGTTTAAAGTGTGCCTAGATGGGTTAGATCTACCTATAGACTATTATGAAACACTATCGGCGGAGCCCTAGGGAAGCTCGGCGTAGCCGAGTTTTCGCTAGTCCTAATACTAAACGATCAGATTCACTATAGTTATATAGTTTCTTTAATCACGACGATCGCTCAACTTTATCCAAGGCTACAGCTTAAACGGTGTGACCGATTTTCGTGAAATTTGTACCAAGTTGTAGGAAATGATTGGCTTCAGGGCCCTTCTAATGGGACGAATTTCTGTAGGATGCATAGTTTTCGAGTAAAAAATTATTAAACGTAAAATTAAACAATGGATCGTAGAATACATGTAAAAATTTAGAAGATAAAAATGCTGTCATGTGTAAAATTTGGCATGATGTCAATGTCAATAATGACAAATTATGAATGTCGTATGGATTGTCGACCATTTCAATGCTAAATATAAATAAATATATTGTGTAAAATTGAAGAAAAGAATATGAATTAAACGAGGTAGGTATACGTAATGAATTTAAGCAATATTTATTGTTAATTTAGATTTTATTTTGTAAATATATTTTATGTAATGAATTTAAGCAATATTTATTGTTAATTTAGATTTTATTTTGTAAATAGATTTTACGAAATGTTACTAAAAACTACGAAAACGTTGATAAAGACTAGAAGAGTTTCACAATCGAACGAATAATACATGTATAAAATTAAAAAGATAAATACGGTCTTCTGTCACATTTGAAATGTTAATGCCAAATTTAAACTACAGAAAATAGCCAGTTTAAAATTGAAGAAAAGAATGTAGGAATTAAACGACGTAAGGTACGCTATGAATGTAAGATATGTTTATTCTTATTTTATAAATTATTTTGTAAATAGATTGTTGTAAATGTTCGAGGTTATTAAACTACGAAATGGACGAGAAATGTAGGAAAAGCATCAACGACAAGAAAGACTGGGAGGACAAAGTGTACAGTGTACAGAGAGAATGTCAAGGATTGTTTTCTGTGCCGGTCAGTGTATTAATCTAAGAAATGTTTATTTATATTTTATTTTGTAAATAGATTTTACAAAACTGACAAAAAGAAACTGGTAGTATTTGGGTTGGCAGTCCAGCGTGTTACTCATGGGATAAACCAAAAATCCTACAGGAAAGTCATGCCTTAATGTTTGGAACAAGACAATTCACAGTAACGATCACAGTTTTCCTTGAAAATTTAAGACGAAGAACGCCATGTTTGTCATGTCATTTTGAACCTTTAAATGGAAATATTTATGAAATGGAGACAATTTGAAAGAAGTTTAATTCATAATTATAAATTTTGAGAATGGGAAATTATATCCGCACAGGTAAAAAAGGCCTAAAACATTTTAATTGAAAATTATAAATTTTGACATTTCATATGTACTTGAACAGTGTTACCAAATATGTCATAAGTAACTAGGTAAAAAACAAATATTCCTAACTAGACTAATGTGAAGTCCGTACTCAAGTATTGCCAAACATCTATAATATTATTAATTTATTAATTCATTAATTCATTAATTTATTAATTTATTAATTCATTAATTTATTAATTTATTAATTTATTAATTTATTAATTTATTAATTTATTAATTTATTAATTTATTAATTTATTAATTTATTAATTTATTAATTTATTAATTTATTAATTTATTAATTTTTAATTTATTAATTTATTAATTTATTAATTTATTAATTTATTAATTTATTAATTTATTAATTTATTAATTTATTAATTTATTAATTTATTAATTTATTAATTTATTAATTTATTAATTTATTAATTTATTAATTTATTAATTTATTAATTTATTAATTTATTAATTTATTAATTTATTAATTTATTAATTTATTAATTTATTAATTTATTAATTTATTAATTTATTAATTTATTAATTTATTAATTTATTAATTTAATAATTTATTAATTTATCAATTTATCAATTTATTAATTTATTAATTTATCAATTTATTAATTTATTAATTTATTAATTTATTAATTTATTAATTTATTAATTTATTAATGTATTAATTTATTAATTTATTAATTTATTAATTTACTAATTTACTAATTTACTAATTTACTAATTTACTAATTTACTAATTTATTAATTTACTAATTTACTAATTTATTAATTTAATAATTTATTAATTTACTAATTTACTAATTTACTAATTTACTAATTTACTAATTTACTAATTTACTAATTTATTAATTTATTAATTTATTAATTTATTAATTTACTAATTTACTAATTTATTAACTTATTAACTTATTAATTTACTAATTTACTAATTTACTAATTTACTAATTTACTAATTTACTAATTTACTAATTTACTAATTTACTAATTTACTAATTTACTAATTTACTAATTTACTAATTTACTAATTTACTAATTTACTAATTTACTAATTTACTAATTTACTAATTTACCAATTTACTAATTTACTAATTTACTAATTTACTAATTTACTAATTTACTAATTTACTAATTTACTAATTTACTAATTTACTAATTTACTAATTTACTAATTTACTAATTTACTAATTTACTAATTTACTAATTTACTAATTTACTAATTTACTAATTTACTAATTTACTAATTTACTAATTTGCTAATTTGCTAATTTGCTAATTTGCTAATTTACTAATTCACTAATTTATTAATTTATTAATTTATTAATTTATTAATTTATTAATTTATTAATTTATTAATTTATTAATTTATTAATTTATTAATTTATTAATTTATTAATTTATTAATTTATTAATTTATTAATTTATTAATTTATTAATTTATTAATTTATTAATTTATTAATTTATTAATTTATTAATTTATTAATTTATTAATCTATTAATCTATTAATCTATTAATTTATTAATTTATTAATTTATTAATTTATTAATTTATTAATTTATTAATTTATTAATTTATTAATTTATTAATTTATTAATTTATTAATTTATTAATTTATTAATTTATTAATTTATTAATTTATTAATTTATTAATTTATTAATTTATTAATTTATTAATTTATTAATTTATTAATTTATTAATTTATTAATTTATTAATTTATTAATTTATTAATTTATTAATTTATTAATTTATTAATTTATTAATTTATTAATTTATTAATTTATTAATTTATTAATTTATTAATTTATTAATTTATTAATTTATTAATTTATTAATTTATTAATTTATTAATTTATTAATTTATTAATTTATTAATTTATTAATTTATTAATTTATTAATTTATTAATTTATTAATTTATTAATTTATTAATTTATTAATTTATTAATTTATTAATTTATTAATTTATTAATTTATTAATTTATTAATTTATTAATTTATTAATTTATTAATTTATTAATTTATTAATTTATTAATTTATTAATTTATTAATTTATTAATTTATTAATTTATTAATTTATTAATTTATTAATTTATTAATTTATTAATTTATTAATTTATTAATTTATTAATTTATTAATTTATTAATTTATTAATTTATTAATTTATTAATTTATTAATTTATTAATTTATTAATTTATTAATTTATTAATTTATTAATTTATTAATTTATTAATTTATTAATTTATTAATTTATTAATTTATTAATTTATTAATTTATTAATTTATTAATTTATTAATTTATTAATTTATTAATTTATTAATTTATTAATTTATTAATTTATTAATTTATTAATTTATTAATTTATTAATTTATTAATTTATTAATTTATTAATTTATTAATTTATTAATTTATTAATTTATTAATTTATTAATTTATTAATTTATTAATTTATTAATTTATTAATTTATTAATTTATTAATTTATTAATTTATTAATTTATTAATTTATTAATTTATTAATTTATTAATTTATTAATTTATTAATTTATTAATTTATTAATTTATTAATTTATTAATTTATTAATTTATTAATTTATTAATTTATTAATTTATTAATTTATTAATTTATTAATTTATTAATTTATTAATTTATTAATTTATTAATTTATTAATTTATTAATTTATTAATTTATTAATTTATTAATTTATTAATTTATTAATTTATTAATTTATTAATTTATTAATTTATTAATTTATTAATTTATTAATTTATTAATTTATTAATTTATTAATTTATTAATTTATTAATTTATTAATTTATTAATTTATTAATTTATTAATTTATTAATTTATTAATTTATTAATTTATTAATTTATTAATTTATTAATTTATTAATTTATTAATTTATTAATTTATTAATTTATTAATATATTAATATATTAATATATTAATTTATTAATTTATTAATTTATTAATATATTAATATATTAATTTATTAATTTATTAATTTATTAATTTATTAATTTATTAATTTATTAATTTATTAATTTATTAATTTATTAATTTATTAATTTATTAATTTATTAATTTATTAATTTATTAATTTATTAATTTATTAATTTATTAATTTATTAATTTATTAATTTATTAATTTATTAATTTATTAATTTATTAATTTATTAATTTATTAATTTATTAATTTATTAATTTATTAATTTATTAATTTATTAATTTATTAATTTATTAATTTATTAATTTATTAATTTATTAATTTATTAATTTATTAATTTATTAATTTATTAATTTATTAATTTATTAATTTATTAATTTATTAATTTATTAATTTATTAATTTATTAATTTATTAATTTATTAATTTATTAATTTATTAATTTATTAATTTATTAATTTATTAATTTATTAATTTATTAATTTATTAATTTATTAATTTATTAATTTATTAATTTATTAATTTATTAATTTATTAATTTATTAATTTATTAATTTATTAATTTATTAATTTATTAATTTATTAATT
>CAUJCB010000366.1:111281-151281 GCA_963082715.1 Harpalus rubripes
GTCTTAAATTTTCAAGGAAAACTGTGATCGTTACTGTGAATTGTCTTGTTCCAAACATTAAGGCATGACTTTCCTGTAGGATTTTTGGTTTATCCCATGAGTAACACGCTGGACTGCCAACCCAAATACTACCAGTTTCTTTTTGTCAGTTTTGTAAAATCTATTTACAAAATAAAATATAAATAAACATTTCTTAGATTAATACACTGACCGGCACAGAAAACAATCCTTGACATTCTCTCTGTACACTGTACACTTTGTCCTCCCAGTCTTTCTTGTCGTTGATGCTTTTCCTACATTTCTCGTCCATTTCGTAGTTTAATAACCTCGAACATTTACAACAATCTATTTACAAAATAATTTATAAAATAAGAATAAACATATCTTACATTCATAGCGTACCTTACGTCGTTTAATTCCTACATTCTTTTCTTCAATTTTAAACTGGCTATTTTCTGTAGTTTAAATTTGGCATTAACATTTCAAATGTGACAGAAGACCGTATTTATCTTTTTAATTTTATACATGTATTATTCGTTCGATTGTGAAACTCTTCTAGTCTTTATCAACGTTTTCGTAGTTTTTAGTAACATTTCGTAAAATCTATTTACAAAATAAAATCTAAATTAACAATAAATATTGCTTAAATTCATTACATAAAATATATTTACAAAATAAAATCTAAATTAACAATAAATATTGCTTAAATTCATTACGTATACCTACCTCGTTTAATTCATATTCTTTTCTTCAATTTTACACAATATATTTATTTATATTTAGCATTGAAATGGTCGACAATCCATACGACATTCATAATTTGTCATTATTGACATTGACATCATGCCAAATTTTACACATGACAGCATTTTTATCTTCTAAATTTTTACATGTATTCTACGATCCATTGTTTAATTTTACGTTTAATAATTTTTTACTCGAAAACTATGCATCCTACAGAAATTCGTCCCATTAGAAGGGCCCTGAAGCCAATCATTTCCTACAACTTGGTACAAATTTCACGAAAATCGGTCACACCGTTTAAGCTGTAGCCTTGGATAAAGTTGAGCGATCGTCGTGATTAAAGAAACTATATAACTATAGTGAATCTGATCGTTTAGTATTAGGACTAGCGAAAACTCGGCTACGCCGAGCTTCCCTAGGGCTCCGCCGATAGTGTTTCATAATAGTCTATAGGTAGATCTAACCCATCTAGGCACACTTTAAACCCAAAGTGCTGACGCTAATTGTCTTTTAAATTGTTTGAATACTGTCCTTACCACTAAAACTGCCCACACAACATGCCCACTCAAACAGTCCGCGCAACATGCCCACCCAAACTGCCCACGCAACATGTCCACTCAAACTGTCCATGCAACCGACCCACTTAAACTGCCCACGCAGCATGCCCACCCAAACTGCCAACGGAAAAGGTTCACCCAAACTGCTCACGCAACATGCCCACCCAAACTACCCACGCAACATGCTCACTCATATTGTCTATGCAACATGTCTAACCAACATGTTCACCCAAACTGCCGACGCAACATGCCCGCCCAAACTGCCCACGCAACCTGTCCACCCAAACTGCCCACGCAACATGCTCACCCAAACTGTCCACGCAACTGGCCCACCCAAACTGCCCACGCAATATGCCCATCCAGAGTGCCCACTCAACATGCCCACCCAACTTGCCCATGCAACATACACCACCTCTAATAACCTGTCAACCCAAAAACATTTATTTTTTAAATGTTTTAATTAAGGGATGACTAACTTGCTGGAATATCGGGAAATATCCCGGTTTGCTTTTTTTTGAAAGCAATCCAGTGAATTTTTACACTGCTGCTGGAAGAATTTGGAAACATGTTATTCACAGTTCTTAATTTAGTTGGAAAAACTTGTTTTTTATGTTAATTTACCTTTGCCCAATGAGTATTATCATTATACATAGATATTTAAAATGACATATATGATATAAATAAAATTACATTTATAAGTACTGGTATAAATTGATGACCTTAATGTACCTTAAAATAGATTTATAATTATTTGTATTTAGTGCATATTTGACGGTTCCTAGTATTTTGTGTTTCCGTCTTTCATACCTCTATTAGATGCAGTGTATTTGCTGATGTTCTATGGTCATTTAAACGTTACATCTATCACAGATTGGCGGGCCAGATTTATCAAAAAGATATTTGTGACTTGTGAGTCATTTTTGTGTGACCTATTTTCATTCTCGTAAATATAACTTGTTCTTTTCGAGCACAGTTTTTATTTCGTCTTCTTATCTTAATATTCTCTTGGATTTTTTGGAGATTGTTTGTTATTTGGTTCTTCCAGTGGTTGTTCCAATCATTAAATATTTTATGTTTGATAATGGCTTTGGCATCATTAGTTTTGATAGATCGGATCGTTCTGAGGGAATCAGAGCATATGGTGCATGATATGTTATTGTTTGAAGTTTTTAATATGTTTACGAGACAGTTCTATATTCCATATATTTCGGTTGTAAATATTTTGGTTTCGGTAGGTAAATGGGACTTCTGCATTTGGTCCTGAGCTACGAATGCTCTACCCACTTTGTTATTTATTTTTGAGGCGTCTGTATATATGAATTGGTTGTCGTTATTGTCTTTTTTGATTATTCTAAAGTGATTTTTGATTATTAAATTTTTTTTTCTTTTTTTGTATTGACTGAGATCTAAATTTATGTTAGGTATTTCAATAGACCATGGGCGGTATTTTGGGTAGAGTATGTTTGTGAATACAGGTATGCTGTGGTTAATAGAGTTGAGCATTTGGAGGATATGGTTTTGGTAAACTGAATGGTTTTGTATAGAGGCGTTTTTTTGGCGATACATTGGTTTGAAATTATTTCATAGTATTTCAAAACATATTTTAGCGACGCAACGGTGACGTCAGAGACGAAATAGGTTGAAATAGTTTCGTATGTTTTCAAACCGATCCGCTGGGCTGGTTTAAAACAGTTTCGAATTATTTCGTAGTAGAGGGGGTAAACGTCAAAAACACGGAACATCGTAACAATTTCTAAATCATTACTTATTAGTTAAAAAATCTGATGTGGCCAGCACATAACCTCTCGCCAGATATTTTACCTGGTTGTACGGATAAAACAAAAAATATTTTTAAATACAAATACATATATTCATGTTTCACTACAAAATAATTGTCACATATATTTGCAAAATCTTTGGGATATTTTAATATAAATGATGTAGGTTACTAAGTACAGTTTACCATATCTAAATTTTAGGCAGGTACCACCGATTTTCTCTTCATATTCTTCTATTAAAAACATTAATTTTTGAGTGGTCTCTTTTTTGCTTCTTATAACTTTAATTTATTATTATATTATTAATTAATTTATTTACATTTTCTTTATATTCAATATCCTGAAATTTTCATTTTCTACTTTCCTTTTCTCTTTCTTTATATTCGTCATTTTTTCGAAAATTCCTTTTATATTCTTTTTTACGTATATTCTTTGGCGTTGTTGACAATTTTTTTATTTTCATAATGATGTACAAATATTTTTGAGAGTGGCATACAAATGACAGTGACATGTGTCAATTACAAACATTTGAATTTCTTGTCTTGAAGTAGTCTGGTCTGACATTTATTACATTAAATTATTTTATATGCATTCTTTATCTCTAAATCTATATAAGATATAATAATGAATTTATATTTATCGAATAAAGAATTTAACGTTCTTTAATATAAGTATTTACATAAATTTTCGATAAATAATATTTAGATGATTTTTTCTTATAACTACTACTTCCGGTTGTTCAATTGTTACCAAAACTTAATCAACCCTTCTCATTATTATTAGTTTTGGGGAATCCGTAGTTAAAAATGTCTTAAATCTTATAGTATTTGAGAAGTCGTGGATCCAACATCCACACATTCACACACACACACACACACACACACACACACACACACACACACACACACACACACGCACACACAAACACACGGACATCATCTTAAAAATGTTATAATCGGATTCTAGGGACCTTAAAACGTGCTTATTCACTAAAATCTGGATATTCGATTTTTGCATGAATTCAATACCTCTCTTAGCGAGAAGTAAAAATTAATAATTCTGGGTTATCCATTATTACCTGTGAAATAAAACGTTTGTACGTGTATCAATAAATATTAAAATACATATATTTTATCTGTTACAAAATAACAATAGAGTGCGGCCAAGGAATCGGTTTTCAATCACTGTTTTGAATAGTTTTTATGTACACCACAAATTCAAACTCACTCAAACGCCTAATTTACATTTGTCAGATTTAAATGTATACTTCATTAGTTCAAAACACAGTATTTTAGCGATCCCCACATTTAAGACGTCATGTACGAAATAGTTTTGAAAACGTTACGAAACTGATTCAACGCCAAAAAACGCTTAAGATGTTTTTGGGGACAGAGGATTAAAGATATGGTTGAAACATGGGTCATTTGGTTGACTTGCTATTTTGGCAATACCTTTATGTCAGATTTCGAACGTCGCTCGCTAAGTTCACTGTTTTCTTGTTTGTTTATTAATTGAAAACTGATAGATTTAAATCTGCAGTAGATTTCAAAGTTACAATATCAGAGTCCAGATGATTTTTATACCAAAATATAGTATTTTTTTAACAAACGGCTAAGCGGAAAACTAATATACAATTTTTATTTCATTAATATTTATTCCGTTTACAAATTTGCACCCTTTATCCAATCCGTTAAGAATTTGTCTCAAATATAATTCAATCATTCCCCTGTGTCTTCGTCTAAACAGATTTGGAATATCTTTCATCATTTTTCAATTATGTATTTTTAACCACCCCTGTCAAAGTAACAGTTGATATATTTGTTAGTCAATACAGATATTTGATTTTCAATGTTAGCCTTGTTTTTAAAAATTCATAATTTAAAAATGGGGAAAGTATAACTAAAAAAAAAGTTGAAGCTACCAAATTTTGAATATATAGATAATTCAACCCATGTTTTTAAACCCCCGCGTGAAGTGTTTTTAATCCGATATTTAACCACTTTTATACCGGAAATATACAAATCAACCCTCTAAAATTATTTTTTGTAAGAATAAACACTCTATTTGCAACAGAAATCGTGAGATTGGATTACATGCATTTTGGGGGCCCATAACTCCTGAACTGTTTGAAATATCTTCAAATTAACATCAAAATGGTGAAGTATGTGGGTGAAATTTGAATGAGCTTTTATATTATTATTGTAATCAACACATGATTTTGTATAAATGCTGTGTTGTGATTATAATGTTATAAAGCATTGTTGTAATCAAGACATTTTAAAGATAAATATGTAAAGTGCATTGTTGTTGAACCACAACATTTTAAAGGAAACATTTTAATTGTTGTTAACCCCACGAATTATTTAAATATTGCATTGCTATTCAATAAGTTATTCAGTGATCACTTACCTGTGTTATATAATCTTTGTAAGTAAGTCCAATAGATTGTCACGTGTTTTTTGTGTCCAGACTTAAGTTACCTGGCACCTGGCTGATTAAAAATAGAATATTAAACTCACTCATGGTTAAATTTACAGATATTTTAACTTAAAATCAAAATTCTACATATATTGTTTACTCTATTTTATTAACTTTTATTATTTACACCAGAGAATATAATAATAATGAAATAGTCATAAAAATTGTGTTTTATTGTAAATTACGTCGGACACGGTTAAAATATATCATTTACGACTTCAAAAATATATTCCAGGTACAGTATTTATCTTCTATACTAATTTTTATTAACATCTATAGTTTGGTGCACGATATATTAAAACATTACATTCGCCGCAAGTCCTTTTCTACAATTTTACATAATATTTAAATTTTTTTAGCATTGAAAAGGACAACCGATACGACATGCATGATTTGTCATTAACATATCAAATGTGACAGATATCTGCCTTTCTGATCCTTTTCGACGTGTTTCCTTATACATTTTCCAAAATTCTATTTACAAAATAAAATATGTAACATAATAATAAACATTGCTTAAAATCATTACATATACCTACCTCGTTAAATTCATCATATTTTCTTTAATGTTACATATTATTGAAACATTTCTTTGCATTTAAAAGTATGAAAACCGATAATTTGTAATCATTGACATTGACATGCCAAATGTTATAACAGCGTTTATCTTTTTAAAATTTTCAAGGAAAACTGTGATCACACACTTGTGTACGAACTTCACATTAATCTAGTTAGGAATATTTGTTTTTTACCTAGTTACTTACGACATATTTGGCAACATTTTCCAAGTGCATATGAACCGTCAAAATTTATAATTTTTAATTATACTGTTTTAGGCCTTTTTACCTGTGCAGATATAATTGCCCATTCCCATAAATTATGATTATGAAATAAACTTCTTTCAAATTGTCCTCATTTCATAAATATTTCTATTTATAGGTTCAAAATGACATGTCAAACATGGCGTTCTTCGTCTTATATTTTTCCATGTTTTCTTTGATCCATTGTTTCACTTATCCAATTTTCAACATTTAAGAATTTTTTACACGAAAACTATGCTTCCTACAGAAATTTAACTTATTACGAGGGCACTCGAGACAATCATTTCCTACAACTTGGTTTAAATTTCATAAAAATCGCTCGCACCATTCAGGCTGTAGAGGTGTTCAAAGCTTTGGCGATCGTCGTGATTAAAGAAAATATATATAGATAGTGAATCTGATCGTTTAGTATTAGGACTAGCCTAAACGCGGCTTCGCCGAGTTCAGCCTAGGGCTCCGCCGAACGTGTTTTATGATAGACTATACGAACATCCAATATGACGGATGACAATGTTTATCTTTTTAATTTTGTATATGTACTCCGACCGATTGTCATAATAATTCTGCCTTTCTAATCCTTTTCGACGTGTTTCCTTATTCATTTTCCAATATTCTATTTACAAAATAAAATATATAATACATTAATATAAAACATGGCTTAAAATCATTGTATATACCTACCTCGTTCATTTTATCATCTTTTCTTTAATGTTACATATTATTGGAACATTTCTTTGCATTTAAAAGTATGAAAACCGATAATTTGTAATCATTGACATTGACATACCATATGACATGACAGCGTTTATCTTCTTAAATTTTTCAATGAGAACTGTGATCGTTACTGTGATCTATTGTTTCTGTCCCAATTTTCAATCTTTAATAATTTTTTACTCAAAAACTATGCATCCTACAGAAATTTGTGTTATTACGAGGGCACTCGAGACAATCAAAACCTACAATTTGAAACAAATTTCACGAAAATCGGTCGTACCATTCAGGCTGTAGAGGTGTTCAAAGGTTGGCGATTGGCTTTTTGATTAATTCAAATATATATATAACTATATTGAATCTGATCATTTAGTATTATAGATGTTTATAGTATTAATTAATTAATAATGTAAAAATCCACTAATCTGTATATACAATAACGTTTATAAAGACAATATTTGTTGCAAGAAACTGATATTACAAGGTTAATATATATTTATATAAATGGCACAAGACAAATAAAACCCTTTTATGTTTTATTAACTTTAAAATTAATTTTATGTTAAATTACAAAGTGATATAACGTGAGATATAACTGTTTAAGTGTAAAATTATACTGACGTAAAACAATTCCAATAAGATATCTAAACGCAATTATTAAGGAAATCCATGTGCAATAAAAATTAAATCAAGTCATTCATTTGATATAATATACAAAGTTTCCAAGCCGCAACGTCGTAAAGAATAACCAAAAAACAATCGTATAGATAAGTCTAATGAAAATTGCTACATGATTTTTTTTAAAAATAACCTGACTAACTATGCTATCTTTTGCTGTGGGAAGAAGCTGAAACATATAAAATGAGGACAGCCTATAAAGGAATACTAAGGAAAAATTCTTCTAAAAAAAAAAACAGATTAGATATCAATAAATTTTATAAATTTTTTAAACCAAACTGAGCTAAAATTTTTTTCT
Source organism: Harpalus rubripes (assembly GCA_963082715.1). Taxonomy (NCBI): domain Eukaryota; kingdom Metazoa; phylum Arthropoda; class Insecta; order Coleoptera; family Carabidae; genus Harpalus; species Harpalus rubripes. The sequence goes on from CAUJCB010000366.1 coordinate 119,347, forward strand.
ACAAATCTATTAAAAGTAGGTTTTCTAATGTATGTTCTTACGGTTAAAAATGTCATTTTTGAACGAGAAGGCCAAAAATTACATATCTATAACCGTATTTGCGGGCGTAAAGCATAATTTTTGGCCTTAGGGCAATTTAATAAATCATAAAAGCTCTAATTTTTATTTTGAATTATTAATGTTATTGTTACAATTTAGACATAATATTTATCCTCGGAACTTTTATCATGCTCTTTCTGAACAACTTGTATTTGCTCTGTTATTCTGAATGTGGTTAGAAGTTGAGGATTGTATCACAAACCAATTTTTTTAACAATTTCTAATTTATATTCTATTGAATTTTCCATTTTTATATTAAAAAGTTTGTGCTTAGTTTTGGGTGCATGCTTTTGTATATTTCTAAAAATTTCGGTGACGTTGACTTTTATTTATTGTCAACAATTGTAAACATACGGTTAATACGAGTTTGGTCGTTGTATTCAATTGAACTTCAGAAAAATGTCCATTATTGCCAAGGAACTATCTAAAACAAGTAAATATCTTAGCATCGGGATGTTTTGAACACGAGCATCCTTAACAGATAGGCTTTTTATATGGGAAAACATTTTTTTTTCAACTATTATCGTTCCTATAAACTTTATAGGATGTATTTTATATTGAATTTAAGAGCATAAAATTCTGTTTTCTAGTGCCAAATTTTTGAGTTTATGCTATGACCAACGAATCTTAATTTAAAGACGTTGCAAAAATATATCATTTTATACTCTAAATGTCAATGTATAATCTATCGCATAAAGTTTTACGGTACAGAAAATATTTGAAAAGAACTATTTGTCAGGAATTCTCGTTTGCATAATGTAGTATGTAAATCAAGCTTTATACTACAGTGCCATCTATGAAACAAGTTATAACACTATTATAAATTTTAACCAGTTATAATTTATTTGTAGTACTTTCCTTTATTATAAATATGGAAGATAACAAACTAGATTTACTTTGTACACCACCAGATATTACTGATACTGAATTTGATGTACAAAAAGCCATATGAAGAATTTAAAAGTTGGTGTAATGCAAGAAAATGAAAACTATATCAAAAAATGTACTTCTGGCATATTTCAAATGCCGTAAACAGTGAACTCTATACTACTACTACTGTAGATTAGAGTTCACTGGCCGTAAAAGCTTCTACTCTTTGGTCACATTCCTCGATGTTAGTGTTTCATTGGTTCCTACATTGTGTATCTCTCATGTAAAATATGTTTCACTTCTATTTAGTAACTTACCTGTATTTTGTCTTCAATATTTTTGGCCTTTCTATATTTTATTTAGAACTTCTTCCAAACATTCATTTTGTAGCGACCTTCTGATGTTTTGTTGACATTTTTGGCAGGTTTAATGCAGTCTAATACTACAGTGGCGTGCGCGTTCGTTTTATTGTATTTCTTCTTTATGTTATTTTTTGTTTTACTGTGGCGTTGTATGTTTCCGGCCACCATTTTGATTGTCCGTGTAAAAGTTTCCGACCTCATGAACTTTAGTTCCTGACGCGATGCAGTAAAGATGTGTTTTTTTTTTACCATCGATGCAAAAGTGGAGTATTTCGTTCGTTGTCTTTGAACCAATATTGTTTTGGTCTCGCTATTGTGCGGATTTTGATAGCATCGAAGTGCCGTTTGACTGTCCAGTGTTGGTTTTTCGGTGATGCGCCATTGTGGATTCATGGGCATTTTCGTTCTGGCAGTTAATCTCCGAGGGAGGATTTGGCCGCTCTACAATCGCATCTTCGTTTGTTGGGACATCAGCCAGCTTGAGTTCCATCCGTCGACATCGCCAGACTCCATAGCCCTTTCCGCCCTGCACACGTCACTGGAGCTAAGTACATTTACCTTCATTCAATATCGTTCTTCCGTTTTATGATATTTTTTTGCGTGGAAGAACGGAAGTCATTTTAAAGTTGTGTGTTGCCGTAGAGGACTGTACTACAGTGTTGTCATTGTAAATTTCATTTTGACACTTTTGTTTTTTTTTATGAATATGATTATATGTCACTGGAGCCATCAGCTCATTGTTGTTTTATTGTTGCAGAACTATTTTTGTGTATAGCAATTTTTTGATATTTTTTTATATATGATTACATTGTTGCCCAATTGTTGAAACTTGTGATTCAGCTAGGTTGCGCGTATCAACTGGCATGTAGCCCAGGTTTGAAATGATCACTTCGAATAGCTGTAACTGTATATACGCCGCGCCCGAAACTGGGTTATGGGTTCAACAATAGTGTATTTTTGATGCTATAACTTGCTTGCATTAAATTCTATTTTATTAAATTATTTCTTTTATTTCGCAAACCTCAGTCGTTTACAGGCAACAACGTTACGGTAGGTAAGATCTTCTTTAAGTATTTTGTTTAGTACCGTCCTTTTCGTAATTTTGAGGTTAAAAATTACGTGGCGCCCTTATACCTTTTTATAACCATTCCTATGGTTTTCAACCATGCCCGTCTCCACTGTTCAAAAGCTGGCGGCCTCCCAACAGAACATCCATGTGGAGTATCCGTGACTCAATTAACCCTTTAGGGAAAAGTTACGTCACACTACTTTATAATCTTAGTTTTTCATCAGTTGATGTTTTTCAACTCAAACCTGCACAATTTTTAACAGCTATTAATCAAATTTGATTCCTTCTTAGCTATATTTATTTATATTTTTTTATCGTTTTTTGTATTTCCATTTTCTCACATTTTACTTTAGTTATGTATGTAGTAAATTGTACTTTATTTTATATTTTGTATTCTTGTGTTTTGTTCCTGCTCCCTTATTAGGCTTTCGCCTATCGGGCAGTGTAGTTAAATAAATAAATAAATAAATAATTAAAACAGAACGAACCTGGAAAACACACACGCAGAAATACAGATTAATAAAATACTAATTTATATTCAACAACTTAAAAACACAGTCGATAATGTTATAAAATCATTAGAATTTTGTTCATTGAACCAATTAGATATTACAATTGTAGATCACAATAGCCTTTTAAATATTACACGAAAACCGAATATCTTCCAGACGATTGAAACAATATATGTCACATGCACGCTAAGAGACAATAAAATACACATCCTTTTAGCTGTCCCAAATTACACAAAAACTTTATACAAAATACAACAATTCACACCCACACCGTACTACGATTCCTCTTATAAAAAAAATATTAGAAGATAACACCATGTATATTACATATAACAATAAACATGTATCCATCCTTAAGTTTATAAACAATAAATATTGTATATCTAACTATAATCCTGTAAATAATTGTATTAACAATATATTACATAAACAAGTATATGATGATTGTTTAAGCGAGCAAATTACAATGAAAAATTATATTTCTCAAATGCTGTTCACGAACAAACTAATCATTTTCTCACCAAATTTACAAAATTTCGAATTTAATAGTGGAAATTTTATTAACGATCAAGATACATGTGCTATTAAGAATTGGCAATCTCAGAAATACAAACCCCTGTATCAAGAACATATTGTCGATAACATAAAATTCACAGAATTAAAGAAAGTACCCCAAATCACTAAAATAAATGAAGCAAAATTAAACGTTACACATTTAAAACAAATCGAATCTGTTGAACAAATAAATAATCAACATATACCTACGTTCTATGTAATCCTTCCTATTATAATAATTATAATTATTTTAATATCTTGTAAGAATAGAATGTACCTATAGCTTAGTTATGAAATGTAAACAAAATAGAGTTACAAAGTATATAGATAATAAAGATTTAGAATTAAATCCGTTGATATAACGTTGTTTCTTGAAGGGATAGGAATTATAATCCTTGAAACACGTAGTTTCATAATTCGATACCACAAACAACGTCATTTCACCCGACACTTAGAAGATAAGAAAATATGTTATAAATAGGTGTCAGAAACAAATGTAGACGATTTTTGTATCATCTTGGCTAATAGCAACAACTACTGTAAAAAACTAAATATTGAAATATTTTTTTTGTGACAAGTATTGGGATCGAAAACATAATTTATATATACAGGGTGGTGACTTGGACGACGCAGCATAGGGGTTTCAATTGTAAAATCTTAATGAGCAGTTATTTGCTCCCCTAATTATTTTAGAGCAAAATTGTATTTAGGTTTTTGCTACAGAAAAAAATACTGCATCCGAATATGATATTGTTTATAATTTCTCCATTTCCAAAACCGTAAAAATAGTCGAAACCAATTATAACATTTTTGCAAAAATCATTGGTGCCATGGAATAAAAATTTAAACAAATATCACATAAATAATTAGGAAATGTCAGACAAGAATTTTACAACAGGCTGGGGCAAGGAGGATAGGGCTGGGGTATTATTTAATGGTAAGTGGAGGTTTGTTTGAACATTTTATGCATTTTAATTTAAATAAGTTTAGGATCATATTCATAGTTGTTATATGTAATCAACTATATAACTTTGTTGTCATCAACTACAATAAAGGTGTTTTCATTTTACTAGTTTTGAAAATAAGTTTAACGTCAACAATTTATGACAGATGTTTGCAGTTTTGTTTAAATTTTTGTTCCATGACATCAATGATTTTTGTAAAAATATAGTTTTCGATTATTTTTACAGTTCTGGCTCCCAAGGGAGTGTGCTTGGCCCTTTATTGTTCCTATACTCTATCCGTTTTAACTATAGACTAGATGGCGTTACGAGCGCGGCCGTTTTTACATGTGTTAAATAAAAAATTCAAATTTAGGCGCCATTCCTGGATTTCAAAAAATTCTTTCTAATTTACATTTTTTCAGTAATTTTGTCTTGTATGTACATGTGCTAATCTATTTTGTGTTTTTATGCATATATTTACTTATAATCTCCGTAGCTTTCTCTACATTTCGGCGAAAGGGGCATGCATAAATGAAAATCACATTATTCAAATAAATTTTAAAGAAAACAACGTAAAATAAAAATATAATTCACCTTTGAAATATAAATATTTACACTCTAAAATATATACATTATATGTATAAACTATATACACCGTTAAATATGAACAAAGTAATGTTCTCAACAAATTTCTTTGTTCCTGGGGTGATCCGAATGACCCTTTTTCCTCATGTTCTTTTTCCAAATATTACATCGTCCAATGCCCAGTTCTGATGCCACAATTTGGCCACTTTCTAATTTGGAATATGCATTCGTGGCACGATATATGTAGTATAAATTATACGCCACTTTTTTGCCCGCTTCGGAGGGCCTTTCCTTTTGGATATTTTAAAACATTAGCAGAGCCAGGTTCAGGATTTTTATCCATAATATTAACGAGGAGAACAATAATAAAACTAACGAACTCTAACTAAAAACTAAGAAAACGCGCACAATGAAAACTATGTAATATGAAATATAACGGCAAAACACTATAAAAATTATATAAACGAAAAAAACAAACAAACAGAACTGAACAGAAATTGATAATATGTAATAAATCGTGTATTATTAACTTTGTTGACATTTATATATTTTGTCAGACTGCAAAATAATTGATACAGTTGTCAAGCAAATTTAAATTTCGCGTCAATTATTTTACTGTGTAAACTCGGTTCACGTTTGAACCAATCAGAGAGCTAGAATCTTAAGCCCTATCTCACCCAACGCTCTATAGATAAAACGGATAGAGTATAGTTTACATAAACGACCTGCCGACATCAGTGCGTAGTACCTGTTAAAGCAAACAATAATAAATGAATAAACTATATAAACTTGACAGACGTTTTATTTTATACATACATGTCAATCATATCACAAAATTATCAAAAAGTATTTCTATGACAACTTACAAAATACAACTAGATTCATATAATCTTAACAGTAACTCCTGTGAACTATACGCGGACGATGCCTATTTCACAGTAACGTGTAAGAAAACTGCCTTTTTCTTCGAACTTATTAACAATGTTGTAAGTGACATTATGCTGTGGTGTGACAACAACAGTTTAAAACTAAACATTGAGAAGACATCCTTTACCAAATTCCGCCTAAATGCTTCCAGTGAAGTGGATATTGAGCCTGTAAACATGCGCATTTCTAGAGTAGACACAACTAAATGCTTAGGTATTTTCCTTGATGCGGACACTAAATTTCACATGTCACTAATAAACTAAATAAGTGCTGTTACAGTTTTCGAGTTCTCACCACAATGTTAGATACCAAAAATCTTATAATGGTATATTATGGCTATTTTTGCTCTACCGTAAGCTATGGAATTACAATATGGAGTTCTTCACCTCAATTGAAACATGTTTTTGTTATTCAAAAACGCGTAGTCCGAATTATATTAAAGTTACATCCACAAAGTTATGTAAAGGTCAGTTTCGAAAACTTGATTTTCTTACGGTTCCGGCATTATATATTCTTGAAATAGATAAATATGTTTTAAAAAACTTAAATAATTTCACTCCTTCAACATCAAAATATTCTACAAGGCAGAGAAATACTATATTATTAGTACCCAAACATAGAACACAAGCATTTAAGCAAACAACTGATTAAAAATATATAATGCCTTACCAGCTAACTTCAATCTCATAAAACAATCATTAGAACCCTAAAAAGTATTTTAATACAAAAAGAATATTATAATATTGTTGATTTGTATTCGGACTGTGCAAATAACCGATTGTATCTTTGACAACTGTAAAATGTAAACAATACTCCATCGCTGTATCAGTGAATTTACAACTAGGATGTTGCTATTTCATGAAAGGTTTATCTCATATCAGTGTACATATTTATTCTTTTGTTTTTAATATCTATATTTTTCAATTTGTTATTTATTCTTATGGTCTGTTTCGCCGCAGTAACTTAAACTAATAAACTGCATCGACATGACATGATATATGTCAAATTTTTATAATGTATTGCTGTTTGGCTTATATTTTTATGCTTTATTTACATGTGTATTTATTAATGTAAGTATATAATAATTTGTCAGGTGTTATTTCATTGTAATTGATTTAGTACTGTATTTTGTATGACTTGGTTAGGTGGAAGAACAGCCTTGGCTGAACCTCGCCTATTGATTAATATCAATACAGTCTCTATTATTAGTATTAATTATTATTATTCGGATGCATTTATTTTTTTCTGTAGCAAACACCTTAATACAATTTTGCTCCAAAAATAATTAGGGGAGCAAATAACTGTACATTATGATTTTACCATTGAAACCCCTATGCTTCGTCATCTAAATCACCATTATAGTATATATTGTATATTTGTATTAATCTATTTTACGATGAATCTTCATATGTAGGTACAGACCAGCACTTTGTGTAAATCGTTTACTGCATATTGTACACTTATATTCTTTTATTTCACTATGAATTTTCATATGTACTTTTAAAGTAGAACTTCGTATAAATGTTTTATTACATGTTGGACACTTATATGCTCTAATTCCAATGTGGATTTTCATGTGCCTTTGCAAATAATCTTTTGTACTAAACAATTTTTTGCAAGTATCACATTCAAACTCTTTACTTTCATTGTGTAAAGATATGACAAGATGTTTCTTAGTTTTAGTATGAATGTTCATATGTCTAGTTAGAGAAGTACTATGTCTAAATAGTTTATTGCATTTTGTACATTTGTAGTCTTTTATTTCATTATGAATTTTTATATGGTCTTTTAAATTAGAGTTTTGTGTAAATGTTTTATTACATGTTGGACACTTATATGCTCTAATATTATTGTGATTTTTCATGTGCCTTTTCAAATACTCTTTTGTGCTAAACAATTTTTTACAAGTAGCACATTCAAACTCTTTAATACTTTTGTGTTGTAATTGCATATGCCTCATCAACTTTGATTTCCACGTATAACTGTTATTACATTCTGCACAATAAAAACGGTTTAAATTTTTAGTTCTCCGAATATCATTATTTATAGTAATTGGATTGTCAATCTGGTTATTATTATCACTTATACATTCCTCCTTCTTTACAGTTTGCAAAACATTTTCATGCAACTTTTGATAATTTGTTATTGTTGTATCCTCGTTCTCCGCATCAGCGCCAACCGTGTGTTGTTGAGTGTCCATAAATGCTTCTTGATTGAATAGTTAGTAAACAAATCGATTAGATTCGCACAAGAATTTTTCCCAACTTGATGATTGCCTGAAATATTAATTGCTTTTTTAATTTGCTTTAAATCATTTTTTTAAAAATAATTCATTACATCTCGTGAAAGTAATTGATCCTTTGTAAATAGCTATATAATCATATTTGGACAAAATAATAACTAGTTTATTATGAATGGGATCCTCCACCATTGTAAAAATTAGTACATGGGACATTTATATTAAAACTCGACCTTAAAACTGATTGTTAAAAATTATCAAAGTTTATTAGCTTTTAAAATAGGTAATCGAGTTTTTAATAACATTTCTTCGTCTCTATTCGCGAATAAAATCACCGGTGGCGGCGCTGTTATCAACCAAGATGTCGGATGATTGTCGTACTATCATTTTCAAACGTGCTTGTTTACATGTTATAAACGCAGTTTTCAAGAGTGTTTTATTCTATTATTAAAATATTTAGGCAGGTTTTATTTTACTAACTGCTAAGTTTGAAGATTACGTTTCAATGTTATTATTTCAATTTTGTGCATGGACGTTTCAAAATTTGTTTATTTGCAGATAAATATGACAATGTTCTTGGGAAATAATCTTCGCCTCTTATAAAGAGAATTATTTAAATTTTTAAATTCCAATAATTTTTCAAGGAATTTTAAGTAGAAAATTGAGTAAATGAAGAAAAAATCAGGAAACTAACAGTCTTTAAATAGAAAAGTGTAAAACAGGTTAAGGATGAAACAGTTTTAACTGGAAAGTAGTCTTCAAAAAGTCTGATTTTAGTCAATACCTATGTATTGAAGTAGCTAATGAGCACGTAAAATAGAAATAATAAAACAAAAGCTTACTGTTCACAAACAACAACCAAATAAAATAACACTAGTCCAAATAGCGTTTTCAGTGAAGTACGACAACAAATAGTTCTTATTTTGCCACTAGATGGCTACGGCTTAATTTTATTCGCGAATATCCAGGTAACATTTGCTCCATTCCAAATTATCACTACTTCTAAACCTACTGCTATCACATTTTTTAAAATACGTAATCCATTTTGAAGTGTATGAATGCAGAAAATTTCGAAACATGGAAGTAAACCAAATAACACTTGTTTAAATTTATGATGTCACGCCAGAGAGATATTCGAACTATACTTACAATTACAACAGAGATGATTTCCAAAGTAAGGCAGACTTCCGTAATAGTTTTTTTCCCGTAAAAGTTGATGCACTTCTTCAATAAGCCTTTGCAAACATCATTCATAATACATTTTCCTAAAGAGAAGTTATGAAGCAGTTCATGACGATCCTACGATGATAGAAATGATGTTTGGAAATGCAGAAACATCAGTGGAATAGCTACTTTACAAAAGCAAAATTAATAACATGTAGATACACAATTATGACAAATTTGAAACATACTAAACGTCAACTCAACATTTCAAGACTGGTGTGGTTAAAAATTCTACAGTATAGCTTTGTTTCACAACTTGTATCATAGGTGGCACTGTCGCATAAAGGTTAATTTATACAACCGCTTATTTTGGTAGTTGTGCTAACAAATAGAAAAAGATAGACATAAGTAGAGGGTGGAAATGCATAGTGCACATGCGCACTTTTCTAAGTCAGTACCAATGCCCCAAACATTAATTTAAATTTGAAATACATTATTTTCATGTTATTACGTGTCGAAAAAAATCATACTTATTGTATGTATATAGATAATTTTGTAACAAAATACAGGCTAGGTATACAACGTCATAATGTACATAACTCGCCTTGTAAATCTCTTGCCAAACACTGCGTCATAACGTACATATCTCGCCATGTACACAGATATTCCTGTACATCGTCTGCTGTTTCAGAAAGTTTGTACTATCTAGTCCATGAAGTTGGCGCGTATCAACTTCGCGCGCTTGCAAATTTAAAAAGTACACTCCGTCCTACAAATTGTAACTAAAAATAAATTATTAAATCGAAATAGGTTTATAGTTATAGTAAGCACTGATAGAAGTAACGTAATATAATAATTTATAAAAGTTAACGAAAATTTAAAATAATTTAATATTAGTTTTTTGAATTAAAGCATCAAATAATAAATCAGTCTTATGTGAATCACGGATGATTTGTTATTTGTATATGTATTATATCAATTAATTATTTATATTATAAATACATGGGAATGGTATGTAATTGTTCATAGCATTAATTAGTAATATAAATATATATTAACCTAAAGTTTGTAAAAACAATATTTGTTGCAAGAAGCTGATATCAATGGAATAATGTATGAGACGAATGTGTTACAAGGTTAATATATTTTTTTAATGACCCAAGATAAATAAAACCCTTTTGTGTAACTTTTAAAATTTATTTTATTTTACATTACACAATGACAATATTTATACATAGATATAAATGTTTAAGTGGAAAATGATACTGACAGAAAACAATTTCAAGCTATCTAAACACGATTATTAACGAAATCTATAAACAATAGAAATGAAATCAAGTAATGTACGAAGTCTCCATGTCACAACGTCCTAAAGAATAACCAAAAAACAATCGTACAGATGTGTAACGAAAACATGCTACATGAATTTATTTTAAAAAAACTTGTCTTATCAATGCTATCTTATGCTGTAGAAAGAAGCTGAAACACTGAAACATATAAAATGAGGACAGCTTATAAAGGAATATTAAGGAAAAATTCTCCCAAAAGAACAGACTAGATATCAATTAATTTTCAAAAATTTTTAAGCCAAACTGACGTAAAAGATTTTTTAACAAATCTGTTGAATTTAGGCTTCTTCATGTTTATTTTTAGGGTTAAAAATGTAATTTTTGCACGAGCGGACCATAAAGTACACCTTTATCACTCAATTAGCGGATGTAAAGTATAATGTTTTGGCTCAAGGGCGATTTAATAAATCATACAAGCTCTAATTTTTATTTTGAATAAATAATGTGACAATTTAAATAATTATAAATATTGATTCTCGGCCGTTTATCATGTTCTTCTTGAACAACTTGTATTTGATTTGTGTTATTCTGAATTTGGTTAGAAGTTGAAGTGAATTTTCGATGTAATTTTCAGCAACTGCTGTTGATATCCAACCACCATGACGTTTCACACTTGCTATCTCTACTTAGGCATCAGCTAACAAAGATGCTGAGGAACGTCGAAAACAGTGACCGGTATATAATTTTGCATCCGGTAACTCCAGATATGTTGCAGTTTCCATAGATATTTTACCAAAAGTATTTTTGCCAACTACTTGTATTGAACATTTCCATTTTTATAAAAAACGAAGAAGCGTCTGTGCTGAATTTTGAGTTAGCGTAAAGCAACATACTTTTTGTATATTTCTAAAGAAATCGGTGACTTTTTTATTATCTAAAACTGTAAATATACAGTCAAGTTTATTCATATTCTCGTATGTTCAGCAACAGTCCGTTTTCTATATTTTGTATGTCATCGATTGTTAGTTGTGTTAGTTCTTCCCGGAGACATGACCCAGCAGTTCCAAAAATTGCTACTAAGTACCTGTAATTTTTTTCTGTTAATGTAATTCAAAGGTTAAATATAATTATTTACTCACCATCATTAAATATAGATATCTGGTGCTTCTAAGATGAACTTTTCTATTTGCGCTTCATTGAGAATTTTTGACTTTTAAATTACTAATATCGATGTTGTCGTATATGATTATTGTTGCTTTTAACATCGAGGAATGTGACCAAAGTGTAGCTTTACAGCATTTGGATTTTTCAGAGAAATATGCCAGAAGTATATTTTTTTGATATAGTTTTCATCTTCTTGCATTACACCATCTTTTAAAATCTTCACATAGCTTTTTGTATATCAAATTCAGTATCAGTAATATCTGGTGGTGTACAAAGTAAATCTAGTTTGTTATTTTCCATATTTATAACAAAGGAAAGTACTACAAATTAATTATAACTGTTGCGGTTAAAATTTATAATAGTGTTATAACTTGTATCATAGATGGCACTGTAGTATAAAGCTTGATTTACATACATTATGCAAACGAGAATTCCTGACAAATAGTTCTTTTAAAATATTTTCTGTGCCATAAAACTTTATGCGATAAATTATACATTAACATTTAGAGTATAAAATGATATATTTTTACAACATCTGTAAATTAAGATTCGTTGGTCATAGCATAATCTCAAAAATTTGGCACTAAAAAAAAAACAGAATTTTATGCTCTTAAATTCAATATAAAATGCATCCTATAAAGTTTATAGGAACGATAAAGTTGAAAAAAAATGTTTTCCCATGTAAAAATCCTATCTGTTAAGGATGATCGTGTTCAAAACATCCCGAAGCTAAGATATTTACTTGTTTTAGAAAGTTCCTTGGCAATAATGGACATTTTTCTGAAGTTCAACTGAATACGACGACCAAACTCGTATTAACCGTATGTTTACAATTGTTGACAATAAATAAAAGTCAACGTCACCGAAATTTTTAGAAATATACAAAAGCATGCTACTTGACGCCAACCCAAAAAGTTAGCACAAACTTGTTAATATAAAAATGGGAAATGTTACATCGACAATTCAATAGAAAATAAATTAGAAATTGCTAAAAAAATTGGTTTGTGATACAATCCTCATCTTCTAACCAGATTCAGAATAACAGAGCAAATACAAGTTGTTCAGAAAGAGCATGATAAAAGTTCCGAGGATGAATATTATGTCTAAATTGTAACAATAACATTAATAATTCAAAATAAAAATTAGAGCATTTATGATTTATTAAATTGCCCTAAGGTCAAAAAATTATACTTTACGCCCGCAAATAAGGTTATAGATATGTAATTTTTGGCCTGCTCATTCAAAAATGACATTTTTAACCCTAATAGCATACATTAAAAAGCCTACTTTTAATAGATTTGTAGAAAAAAAATTTAATTCAGTTTGGCTTCAAATTTTTATAAAATTTATTGATATCTAATCTGTTTTTTTAGCAGAATTTTTTCTTAGTATTCCTTTATAGGCTGTCCTTATTTTATATGTTTCAGCTTCTTCCCACAGCATAAGATAGCATAGTTGGTTATTTTTAAAAAAAATCATGTAGCAATTTTCATTAGACTTATCTATACAATTGTTTTTTAGTTATTCTTTACGACGTTGTGGCTTGGAGATTTTGTATATCACATCAAATGAATGACTTGATTTAATTTTTATTGCACATGGATTTCCTTAATAATTGCGTTTAGATATCTTATTGGAATTGTTTTACGTCAGTATAATTTTACACTTAAACAGTTATATCTCACGTTATATCACTTTGTAATTTAACATAAAATTAATTTGAAAGTTACTAAAATATAAAAGGGTTTTATTTGTCTTGTGCCATTTATATAAATATATATTAACCTTGTAATATCAGTTTCTTGCAACAAATATTGCCTTTATAACTATTAACTTATTCTGATTTAAATAATTTATAATTTGTTACAATTTATAAGACGGAGTGTACTTTTTAAATTTGCAAGCGCGCGAAGTTGATACGCGCCAACTTCATGGGCTAGATTTGTACGTTCTGAAACAGTTCTTGGCAGACAATGTACAGGGAAATCTGTGTACATGGCTAGATTTGTACGTTATGCCGCAGTGTTTGGCAGGAGATATATAGGGCAAGCTATGTACATTATGACGGAGCGTGTGTTCCCTCGGGTATGTATACTAATTCATAATGTACATAGATCACCCTGTACATAACTTGCCTTATACATTTTCCTAACGTACAAATATTGTCGTGTACATTTCCTGCCTTATACAAATTCCTAACGTACATAGCTCGCCTGTACATATCTTGCCTCGTACATTTTCGTAACGTACAAATATTGTCCACGAAGTTGGCGCGGGTCCTACTTCGCGCGCTCACAATTTAAAAAGTACATTCCGGAGTTCAAATAGTATAGGAAAATATTTTTATTGTATGGGAATATGTTGATAATTCTAGGAAGCACTAATAGATGACGTAAGTAATAAATTGTGGATGTTACAAAAATTTAAAATATAAATAATATAGGTGTATATACAGGTGTAACAGCTACACGAACTACCGCAAATAATTTCTATATCATTATACATACTAGGGGAGAAAATATATTTTTTTAAAACAATGGTTCTCAAGTAACAACACAAAGTTATAATTTTTAAAATTGGATGATATTATATTTTATGGCTCATTCAATAAAGTATTTTTTTTTCTGAATTCAACCGTGTAATCATTTATATCTTTATACAAGAAAAATTCAATTGAAATTTAATTGAATTTAATGTCTATAGTCATTTTCAGTAGGCTATGCATAAGAAAAAAAATGAGCTTAAATTGAAACGAAACTTAAATATTTGTTAATAAGTTTATAAATAGTGTTCTATTCTATTTGATTTCCATCCTTAATAATTCAATTTGGCAAATAACAGTTTTTGTTTTTCATACATAGCCTACTGAAAAATAACATAAAAATGAAGTTTATACGATATAAAACAATTATATTGTTGAATTCAGAAAAAAAATCTGATGTGGCCAGCACATAACCTCTCGCCAGATATTTTACCTGGTTGTACGCATAAAACGAAAAATATTTTTAAACACAAATACATATATTCATGTCTCACTACAAAATAATTCTCACATAAATTATGTACAGTACATACATTTTCTTTATATTCAATATCCTGAATTTTTCTTTTCTACTTTCTTTTTCTTTATATTCGTCATTTTTTCGCAAATTCCTTTTATATTCTTTTTTATGTATATTCTTTTGCGTTGTTGCTTTTTTTTCATAATCTTCATAATAACGTACAAATATTTTTGACAGTGACATTTATGAGTCAATTACAAACATTTGAATTTCTTGCTTTGAAGTAGTTTGATCTGAGATTAATTACATCAAATTATTTTATATGCATTTCTTTATCTCTAAATCTATAGAAGATACATTAATGAATTTATATTTTTCGAATAATGAATTTAACGTTCTTTAATATAAGTATTTACATAAATTTTCGATAAATAATATTTAAATGATTTTTTTGTTGTAACTACTACTTTCGGTTGTCCAATTGTTACCAAAACTCAATCAACTCTTCCCATTATTGTTAGATTGAGGAATTCGTAGTTAAAAATGTCTTAAGTCATAGTATTTGAGAAATCATGGATCCAACATCCACACACACATACGGATATCATCGTAAAAATGTTATAATCGAATTCTAGGGATCTTAAAACGTGCTTATTCACTAAAATCTGGATATGCGATTTTTAGCATGAATACAATACCTCTCTTAGCGAGAGGTAATACTCTCCAAGTTTGATATGAGAGATATCGTGGAGGAAAAAATCGTCACACACAGACACACATCATTGTAAAAATAGTAAAATCGTGTTGTGTGGTGTGGACCCTAATTCGTGCTTGTTCACTGAAAAAGCATTACCTCCCTTATAGACCGGGGACTAGTGCTACGTGAAAATGTATCATGGTACTCCAATTACTCATCCTTGGTACTCACTTTAAATTTAAATACCCTGGCGAACAATTTGCTGGCTTCCCTGGAAAAAAGACGATCTACCCAGCTGTGGGTTATGACCCAAAACTGTTTTAAAAAATATTTTAGATTCTAGGTATTCTGTGTGGGACCTACATAGAATGACTTTATGTATATGTAAATAGTAGCCGATATTAAATGCCAGCCATTTTTAATCATTGCATGGGGCGCTAAAGTCTTTTATTGCTGTGAATTTTACCCATCAAAAATTGCCCATGCCATTCCATCTGGGTTTTAGTCAACTAACAATTTTTACCTTAAGACACAAAATACAAAATATTTTTTTAACATTTTTTTTGGATCATGATCCACAAGGGTAGATCGTCTTTTTTCCGGGGATCAGGAAAGACAGCAAATTGTTCTCCAGGGTATTTAAAGTGAGCACCAAGGATCATTGGTTTGGAATACCATGTTACGTATTTCATGTAGAACTAGCTCCCGGTAGAAGATAAATAAAGCATAATGCCAGTATTTGTATATACAATGAAGCTAAATATAAATAATGTTGAAATCTACGAAATACCAAATGTATTATTTGTTTATGCTTTTTTCAAAAACCTGTAGAGGTTAGAACGTGTTTGTATCACAATTTGTATCACAGATGGCACTGTAGCATAAAGCTTGATTTATACAATTTTTACCTTTACTTTTATTAAAATATGCATATAAAACTTTGGCTTGTTCTAGGAACCCCCTTTTGTAAATTGGTTTTGTTAAAAGAGCCGTTTAACCTTATAAGAATATAATGTAAAATCACGCTTCATAATATACAGTACTTAGTGAAATCATTTATTATTCTGAAAGCAAAAGTCGAACCTTCGAATGATATTGAAAAATGTGATACAGTATAAAATAAAAAGTTGTAGTAATTTACGTTATAAATCGAAATGAGTAGCTACAGTAAAAATTATTTAACGGGTGTATGACGTACAGCATTTTATTTCATACATGTGTCGCGTTTTTGGACGAAAATTTGGATAAATTCTTCCTTTCTTTCGTTCTTAAAAAAATCACGTTGGTCTTAGTAAAAATAAACAGTAATGACAGCAACCAATTTTGTTTTTTTTACGCTTCTAATATTTAAAATATAAGATTCTAAAATATTTTTTAAAAGTTTTAGGTCATGGCCCACAGCGGGGTAGATCGTCTTTTTTCTGGGTATTTAAATAGTGAGTACCAAGGATGAGTATTTGGAATACCATGATATAATTTTCATGTAGCACTAGCACCCGGTCTATAAGGGAGGTAATGCTTTTCAGTGAATAAGCACGAAGTAGGGTCTCCACAACACTTTTACCATTTTTACAATGATGTCTGTCAGTGTGTCTGTGTTTGACGATTTTCCTCCGCGATATCTATCTTATATCAAACTTTTTTTTGTTATTTTTCAGTGGGCTATGTATGAAAAACATAAAATGCTATTCGTCAATTTGAATTATGAAGGATAGAAATCAAATAGAATAGAACACTATTTATAAGTTTATTAACACATATTAAGGTTTCGTTTCAATTTAAGCTCATTTTTTTTCATGCATAGTCTACTGAAAATGATTATAAACATCAAATTCAATTAAATTTCAATTGAATTTTTCTTAATATTTTTCATATGTAAGGATATAAAATGATTATGAGCCAAAAATATATCATATATCATTATAAAAATTATAACTTTGTGTTATTTGAGTACTGGTTTTAAAAAAATATTTTCTCCTCTAGTCGGATGTCCCCCCTTGACCTTCTATAAGATTGTCTCATAGTATTTTACTATATTATTAATAATAAAAAAATATTTGAGGTAGCTCGCGTAGCTGTTACACCTGTATATAAAACCTATATTATTCATATTTTAAATTTTTGTAACATCCACAATTTATTACTTACGTCATCTATCAGTATTAAGTGCTCTCAGTTATCAACCTATTCCGATTCAAAAAATATCTGAACTCCGGAATGTACTTTTTAAATTGTGAGCGCGCGAAGTAGGACCCGCGCCAACTTCGTGGACAATATTTGTACGTTATGAAAATGTATAAGGCAAGGTATGTACAGGGCTATATACGTACGTTATGAAAATATGTGTGTTTCATATCGAACACTCGTAGTCTTTTATACCATTGTGTCGGGTTAGTTCACCATTTCTTAAAAATATATTATTACATATATTACAAGTATAGTTTTTTATGCCACTATGAATTTTCATATGAACTTTTAATTTAGAATTTGAGATAAACATATTTTTACACGTCGTAGATTCAAATACTTCAATATATAGGAACACACGCTCCGTCATAATGTACAAATATTGCCCTATATATCTCCTGCCAAGCACTGTTTCAGAACGTACAAATCTAGCCCATGAAGTTGGCGCGTATTATCTTCGCGCACTTGCAAATTTGAAAAGTACGCTCCGTCCTATAAATTAAATTGAATAAGTTAATAGTTATAGTAAGCACTGATAGATGTCATAACGTAATAAATTGTAAAAGTTACAAAAATTTAAATTTACCTATATTATCAATATATGGAAATGGTATGTAAATGTTTATAGTAAATAATATAAAAATCCTCTAATCTGTATTTACAATAAAGTTTATATGGACTATTTTTGTTGCAAGAAGCTGATAATTACAAGGTTAATATATATTTTTATAAATGGCACAAGACAAATAAAACCCTTTTTTACAGTCTATATACAAAGTAGCCATTTGCGCTCTCTTTTGTCAACGCAAAATGTCACTTTGTCGCTCATGCGCGACAAAGTAGAAAAAACGCTCGCTATCCAAATTTCTAACTATAGAATTACTACGTTTACATGCAGTTTTGAAAATGGTTTCAGTTTTCAGTCAAAATTATGCAAAACTGTTTACATGCAGTTTTCCAAACAAGTTTAAAAATTGATTTCAAATCAGTTTCGACGCATGCGCATTTAGCTGATGTAAGTGACAGATCCTCTTCACTCCAAATACTTCGTTTTGCTATTATTCCAATTATTTTTATACTTCGTACCACTACGCACTAAAACTACACAACTGTCAGTATATTTGAAGGTTAGTAACACAAAGCAACAGAAACGTTATGCTCTGTACGCATGCGTAGTATCGAAACTGAATTTTAAGTGTTTACATGAGTAGTTTTGAAACTAGTTTTCAAGTCCAACCCATGAATTTTAGTTTTATAATTCAAAACCGTTCTGACACTGTATACATGGCGTTTTCAAAACTAAAAACGTTGTAAAAACGGTTTCAAAACTGCATGTAAACTTAGTAAATGTTGAGAAATGTCACTTGTCTACATTCTTAATAGAAACGTTTAGTCAGGAACTAATGACACTGTTGTTACACATTTACCACCTTCACAAGCATGGACCGGCGACTTGAATAACTTGCGTGTATCCACCGAGAATACCACCCGCCTTACTGGTGGGGTATCTATCTCTCTCTAACTTTCGTGTATAGTTGGACCAAGCAGATTTAATTAATGTGAAAATGTTTTTAATCATAAAACGAATGAAAGTTGAACTGAAAAACAATTTCAAACATTTTACTAAATTCTAAAACATTATCTGGATTAAATTAATTGAAATTTAATTGATATATTCTTTCATCGAATGATTTAACATAGGAAAATCACAAAGAAGAAAAGGGGAAGAGCATTATTATGTAGTTTTTGGGAAATTAAAAAAAAACTACGTAATAAAAGCTAAATAGCATTGAGACTATGATCCTTATTGCAATGGAAATTCCACCGTATTTGATGTACACGACGCATACCTGAACTCATTTAAAATGCGACATTTCCCTCTTTTGCAGTGTGGTCTTCATATGTATTTTGATATTAAAAGTATTAAATTATCTATTACAAAAAAGTATATACACAAGCCACAACTTTTTATATTTTATAAAGAGATAAGGACATCAAAAGTAGGATTTTTAACTATAAAAGAATAATAAGGTCGCAGTGTCTACAATTTTAATTTTATATATTATTTTTTATATAATACAATTACAATAGAACATAGTCAAAAAATTGGAAATAATTAATTACATACGAATTTAAAGATATATACAGAAAATATTTATGTTTAACAAACAAGTCGTGACATTTTTCGCTGAAAATTTGGAATCTACATGAAATTCTATATAATATACATCAGCACTGATGATTTATATAAGCTGTTCCAAAAGTTACAGGCAGTTAAAAGTACACATAATTTTGAATACTATTTATTATGAACAATGAATTTTTGCCTAGCTCATTCTCTCTATTTTTGCCTGTAGCTTTTAAACCATTAAAGCTAGCAACTTGTACGCTGAAAATTTGGAATCTACATGAAATTATATATAAAGTACATCAGCACTGATGTTTTATATAGGCTGTTCCAAACGTTACAGGCAGTTCAAAGTACATATATTTTTGAATACTTTTTATTATGAGCAATGAATATTTGCCTAGCTCGTTCTCTCTATTTTTACCTGTAGCTTTTAAACCATTAAAGCTAGCAACTTGTATGCTGAAAATTTGGAATCTACATGAAATTCTATATAAAGTACATCAGCACTGATGTTTTATATAGGCTGTTCCAAAAGTTACAGGCAGTTAAAAGTACACATATTTTTGAATACTTTTTATTATGAACAATGAATATTTGCCTAGCTCATTCTCTCTATTTTTGCCTGTAGCTTTTAAACCATTAAAGCTAGCAACTTGTACGCTGAAAATTTGGAATCTACATGAAATTCTATATAAAGTACATCAGCACTGATGTTTTATATAGGCTGTTCCAAAAGTTACAGGCAGTTAAAAGTACACATATTTTTGAATACTTTTTATTATGAACAATGAATATTTGCCTAGCTCATTCTCTCTATTTTTGCCTGTAGCTTTTAAACCATTAAAGCTAGCAACTTGTACGCTGAAAATTTGGAATCTACATGAAATTATATATAAAGTACATCAGCACTGATGTTTTATATAGGCTGTTCCAAACGTTACAGGCAGTTCAAAGTACACATATTTTTGAATACTTTTTATTATGAACAATGCATTTTTGTCTAGCTCATTTTCTCTATTTTGCCTGTAGCTTTTAAACCATTAAACCTAGCAACTTGTATGCTGAAAATTTGGAATCTACATGAAATTCTCTATAAAGTACATCAGCACTGATGTTTTATATAGGCTTTTCCAAAAGTTACAGGCAGTTAAAAGTACATATATTTTTGAATACTTTTTATTATGAGCAATGAATATTTGCCTAGCTCGTTCTCTCTATTTTTACCTGTAGCTTTTAAACCATTAAAGCTAGCAACTTGTATGCTGAAAATTTGGAATCTACATGAAATTCTATATAAAGTACATCAGCACTGATGTTTTATATAGGCTGTTCCAAAAGTTACAGGCAGTTAAAAGTACACATATTTTTGAATACTTTTTATTATGAACAATGAATATTTGCCTAGCTCATTCTCTCTATTTTTGCCTGTAGCTTTTAAACCATTAAAGCTAGCAACTTGTACGCTGAAAATTTGGAATCTACATGAAATTCTATATAAAGTACATCAGCACTGATGTTTTATATAGGCTGTTCCAAAAGTTACAGGCAGTTAAAAGTACACATATTTTTGAATACTTTTTATTATGAACAATGAATATTTGCCTAGCTCATTCTCTCTATTTTTGCCTGTAGCTTTTAAACCATTAAAGCTAGCAACTTGTACGCTGAAAATTTGGAATCTACATGAAATTCTATATAAAGTACATCAGCACTGATGTTTTATATAGGCTGTTCCAAAAGTTACAGGCAGTTAAAAGTACACATATTTTTGAATACTTTTTATTATGAACAATGAATTTTTGCCTAGCTCATTCTCTCTATTTTTGCCTGTAGCTTTTAAACCATTAAAGCTAGCAACTTGTACGCTGAAAATTTGGAATCTACATGAAATTCTATATAATATACATCAGCACTGATGATTTATATAAGCTGTTCCAAAAGTTACAGGCAGTTAAAAGTACACATAATTTTGAATACTATTTATTATGAACAATGAATTTTTGCCTAGCTCATTCTCTCTATTTTTGCCTGTAGCTTTTAAACCATTAAAGCTAGCAACTTGTACGCTGAAAATTTGGAATCTACATGAAATTATATATAAAGTACATCAGCACTGATGTTTTATATAGGCTGTTCCAAAAGTTACAGGCAGTTAAATGTACACATATTTTTGAATACTTTTTATTATGAACAATGCATTTTTGTCTAGCTCATTTTCTCTATTTTGCCTGTAGCTTTTAAACCATTAAACCTAGCAACTTGTACGCTAAAAATTTGGAATCTACATGAAATTCTTTATAAAGTACATTAGCACTGATGTTTTATATAGGCTGTTCCAAAAGTTACAAGAAGTTAAAAGTACTCATATTTTTGAATACATTTTATTATGAACAATGAATATTTGCCTAGCTCATTCTCTCTATTTTTGCCTGTAGCTTTTAAACTATTAAAGATAGCAACTTTTACGCTGAAAATTTGGAATCTACATGAAATTCTATATAATATACATCAGCACTGATTATTATTATTATTATTTTTTTAGTGATGTTTATTTGCTTGAATATATATAAATGGTCGAAAATATAATCACAAAATGAATAAAAAATAATTCTATTTCATCCCCCACGCCTCGTAACACATTGTGTAGAATGTCATTAGGCGGATGTAATCAAGAACAAGAGAGATATAATACTTCTTCTATTAAAATTTCTCTGGCATTTGTACACTTCTTCTATTATATTTTAAGCCGTTGTCTGGTTCGTAACATTTTGTGCTTGAGTCTTTAACACGTACACTATTAAACAGTAATAATATGAACTATAAACATGTATTATGTAAAGAAATGATTTAATTATTGCGAATGATATCAAAACTATTTTCCGTTGCTGGCATTTAGGGTTATGCACGAATTAGTGTAACGGTACGCCTTGCAGTGCACTTTGCTACTCTCTTTTGACCGTTGCCGTTGTTGTTTTCACATAGGTATTAAATTTAGAAATTTCGAAGAAAATGTGAAACCAGATAGATGGCCAAACGGAGCATACATTGATCGGTTTTTTCAACGACGCAGCAATCATCAGGTACCAACGTGACATCTGGCTCAACAGTCTCAAAAACCATCTAGTTGCCCGTTCAAATTGTTCATCAGAACATTCAGTGTATACGCGAATGATATCAATACTATTTTCCATTGCTGGCATTTAGGGTTATGCACGAGTTAGTGTAACGGTACGCCTTGCAGTGCACTTTGCTACTCTCTTTTGACCGTTGCCGTTGATGTTTTCACACAGGTAGTTCAACGCATGTCCACCGATGGTTTAGCGTACGGCTTGTCGATAATCTAGTGTCCTTTAATTGGTTGAAAGAAAATAATAGTAGACATACGTCTTCATTCAAATGAACTGTCAAAAATGATAGTTTGTTACTGAGTGAATTTTAATTTATTTAAATGAAGTAGTTATTTACGTAATAGGCTGAGAAGCCAGTGATTACTGTACGAATGAAAGAAGTTTAAGGAATTTCGAAATTAGTACCGTAATACTATTTCACGGCCGTGTGAAATATATTTTATTTGACCGAAAAAATTTACAGGTTATGGTAGCAGATAATAAACAAATGTATTTATTCCCTATATATCTTAAGAGTGCCGCTTTGAAATTATTATAAATAAATCGTATCTATTATAACAAATATACTCAACTCATATATATTTTGTAATAGCGCCACCCGTACTGCATATAATTAAAAAAAATTGCGTTATATCCTATGTGAATATATATTTTTAGATATTTCCTTTAAAAGTCCGCGAGCCGCTTTGGAATTATTATAAATAAATTGTGGGTATTATAACAAATTATTTAATATACATACATTTCAGTATAGATACTTAGATATTTCCTATATAAGACCGCGTGCCGCCTTAAAATTATTATAAACAATTAGTATGCATTATAATAAATTATTTAATATATATTTCAATATAGCGCCCCCCGTAGAAAGGTATGAAAAAAAATACATAAATATTGTGTGATCCGACCTAGAAAGGGAAAGTATAAATAAATTTATAAAAACTATTTCTCTTCGTAACATTGAATGAAGTTCGCTTGGTATTTATGAATATATAACATTTATAAAAAAATATATAAGGTCTAACAAAACAAATTTATCGAGTGTAAGTATGACCTTTAAAACGCGGAAATTTTAATAAATTTAAATTTGTGTAGTGTTTTCCTTGTACATATATTTTTTTCATATATCTCGTATGAAATATGAATCTGTGTGTTGCTTACAAATTACTATAAATAAAAAAGTATAATAAATTATTCAGTGTTTTTGTTACACTGTCACGCAGGGGAGGTACGAAAAAATAAGTTGTTTTCATTTATCACAAACAACAAAATATTTGGAAAAGATTTACACTAAGCTTATCTTGTTATATATTTATGAAGAAAAGAAACATGAACATTGTTTAAAAGAAATGCTACGTTCATTATTAATAAACTGAACTTTTTAAAACAGTTAAAAATATTTTTTTATAATAAAATAATAAATTATACTATATTTTGCCTCTAAAGATTAATGTACATTTAATTATATTAATTTTATTTATTTACGATGTTATACTGATCTTTGACTTCTGTAAATTATAAAATGCGGGAGTAGCTCACGTGGGCGGTAAAGTAGAGCATAAGCCCGGTGACTGGTAAATAAAAGGTCAAAAATAGAATTGGAAATATAATAAACACTCTTGTTTTTTAAATGATATCAGTTCCGCTAACCCTTCACTAGATTTTATTAGAATTGCTTGAGGAGATTGCATTCAAGCTACAAGCTTGACATTTAAATAAAATTCACATCACATAACCAAATAGTTAGCATTGCAACGCATCGCCTTATTGTTTTGTGTCATGGCCACGTGACCATGTAATATTTTTACATAGCAACAAGCTTGCATTTAAAAAAAATCTGATGTGGCCAGTAAATTATCTCCCGCTCCCGGCATGCAATTTTTATTTATTTTCATAAATAAGTACTTACATGTTTACTAATAATGCAATTGTTTTAATAATATAGCTATTGTTTATATTTTCTACTTCAAAATTTGAACATTAATTCATTTTTTTTGCGATGCTGATGTTTATTTCTTGTAATTTCAAATGATTAGTTTTTTGACAGTGACATATATTTGTCAAATACATACATATGAATATCTCAAATGTGTAACCAAGATGTTTATACCATAAATCGCGAAAAAATGACAATTAAAGTTATTTTTCTAGGAAAAACTATTTTGAGCTTCAAGGAAAGTGCCACGTTCGGTTAATGGGCTCTTTCAATATTGGAATAGTGCAAGAATATATGGCTTCAAAATTTCTGAATGATACAATTTGAATTAGAGCGTATAGAGGATCTACACACACACCCACACACATCATCGTGAAAATGTTAAAAACGGATTCTAGGAGACCTTAAAACATGCTTATTTACCAAAATCACAATTAGCGATTTATAGCACGATCCCTATACCTCCCTTACCAAAGTACAACAAGGGAAAGTTAAACAGAATAATCTTGACTACTCTGTTTAACTTTCTCTTGTTGTACTACTGATGATGAGAACTTAGTTCTCGAAATACGTATTTAGTTTTTATTAAAATTAATTTTAAGGTTAAGGGGTAATTATAATAGTTTTAGTTCTAATAAGTGATGTTCGTTTCGTATTCCCAGGCATTATTGTAAACTTTTCTGCTAAGAAATGCTCAAAAGTCTTCCATCTGTCGCGACTGAGAAACATTTGGGGGATTATGCCCTCTCTCTGTTTCATAAAATGTTGGTTCCTCAATGCTCTGCAGCATCTGAACCTTCGCTCAAGCTGAGCCGCTAACTGCTTGGATACATTATTTCTCTTTCGACATTTTAAATCATTCCTGACCAAAGTTCTACTAACAATCATTTTTAAAATTCTAAATCATCGAGTTAATTCGCGCGATGACGTTCTAACTTTGTCTTGGGTACTTCGAATGAGACTGCTGCTTCGATTTGGGGGCAAAAGTTCGGGTCGCCCACTATTTGGTAAATTAAAATATACTACACCTTCTTCACATTTCCGTTTAGTTTGATCCGTAAAGAGTCGTCTGTCTAGTATTTTGATCTCCAAAAACGTTAACAATTTCACGTTTCAGTTATCTGTCCAACTAACCTATACATAGATTTGCGTATTTCAAGTTTGTATAACATCTATCGAAACATTTTCTGGCAATATTAACATGGTATTTATATTGTAAAACAATTATTATGTATTTATTATGTCCACTGATAACTAGATTAGACCTTATTTCGTAATAAAATTTGGAGCGTAAAATTTTTTTCAAAACTTTTTTACATATATTATATATAAATGAGTAGTTTTGGATAAATGTGAATAAATTTCAGGCATTCAGGGAGTATTTCAATTAATTTTAGGACGTCCTGAATTACATAATATTTCAGTTTACTTGATGAATTTGTGTAAATAATTTAGAAATTGCGATATGAGGAAATTTGGGAGAAAAACATTAAAAATAGACCAAAATAAACATCTGTTTGATACAGTATGGATGATAGCCTTGACTTTTTTGCGTTGTTAAAGACTTATAATATTAATTTATCTTTTTTTTTGTTTGTTTCAGAATGTTTTTGTTGGATAAGATCGTCATGCTTATATTATACAGTTCTTTTTTATATGTTTTATATAATTATTTTATACAGAGTGTTCCAGAACGAGCTTACGCTATCTTTATTTTAAAAACTACTCAATATTATTTTGACGAGGGGTTTTCCCACATGCCCGTTTCAATTAAAATATAAAAAATCAGTAGCACTTCCGGTTTAACCGGAAGTAGACCCTAATTTACTTATTTTAAATGGAATACTACATTCTTTATTTTACCATTGAATTCAGTGGAAATTTTATATACGAAACAATATAAATATTTTACTCTAAATAAACCACTTCCGGCAACATTAAACTTTTTTTGATTATTTCTGGAAGAAAGGCCACTTCTTTATCACTCGATATCTCGAGAATGGAATAGAATTTCCATAATATGTAAAGACAGTTTTATAAAGAAAGCTTTTTTTACGCTAATACAAATTAATAATCGTCAATTTTTGAAAAATGTAAATGAGTGTGTGTTTGAATGCGCGCGTGTGTGTGTGCGCGCGTGTGTGTGTGCGCGCGTGTGTGTGCATGTATGTGTGTTCATGTATGTGTGTGTATGTATGTGTGTGTCTGTGTGACAAAAATTTCGCCTGCGATAACTCTAGTACTACAATTCCAAAAATTATAATTCTTTCGTATTATTTTTTGTTACATCCATATGAAGAGCTGATTAGATTTTGGTTATAATTGGTCAACCGGTAATACCCTCATTTGAAGATTTTAACAGTTTTTCTTGAAAAAACGATATTAAATATCATTTTTCCACATTTAATGTTATTATAAATATTAAAGAATATTTTATTCTCTATATGATTTAAATGCATTTTACATTTCCTATTAAATGAATATATAGTTAAAAAATTATAAAGAAATTAAATATTAGCCAGCTATGCTATAACTCTGGAAACAGCTGCTATATTAAGAAAATTATGATTGAAAGGAGTCAGTGTCAAGTGCAAATGATAGTATGTTTGTGTTATAATTTTACTGGAAATATAGGATCTTTTGCTAGAAACTTTCTGTATGGAATATGTATAAAATACATACAATTGCCTTAAGGTAATATACAAGAAATATAATCTTTTGCAAGGAACTTTTTGTATGACATTTATACAAAATACATAGAACTAACGGAAGGTAATGTGCTGGCCACATCAGATTTTTTAATATTTAAATAAATTCTCCGTTGATAAATAGGGGTAGTTTGTGTCCTATGTTGAAAGTTGACAGATTTTAGTAAAAGTCTAGTTTAGTTGGTTATGACCATATTGTTTTAGAATTATATTTTCTATTTCTGTCGTCTGTCTTTGTATTTTGCATATATAGTAAACATAATTTTCATCTTTTTATATTATATATAAATGCAATTTACATATTTTCCATTTTACTAAAAAAATTTCAACCTTCAACTCAGGACATGCTACACAAACTACCCCTATTTTTCAACGAAGAATTCATTTAAATAATAAAAAATGGGGTGTTCCATTTAAAAAACCTATGAGTTTTTTAAAACTTTTTGAACTTGAACTTCACTTTTACGTAGAAATTATATTTTTCAAAAATTGTCGATTATTCATTTATATTAGTGTAAACAAAAGCTTTCTTTGTAAAACTGTTTCTACAGATTAAACAAATAGGAATCCATTCTCGAGATATCGAGTGATAAAGAAGTGACCGTTCTTACAAAAAAAAAAAAAAAAAAATCAGTTGAATTACGCCGGAAGTACATAAAATTTTCCACTGAATTCAATGGTAAAATAAAAAGTATAGCATTCCATTTAAAATAAGAAAGTTAGTGTCCGGACGTGCTACTGCTTTGAGAATATTTTAATTGAAACGGACATATGGGAAAACCCCTAGACACCAAATTTCGTAAAATAATATTGAGTAGTTTTTAAAATAACGATAGCGTAAGCTCAATCTGGGACACTTATTTGTATATAATTATTTAAGTAACAAGTTAAATTCTTATATTAATACAAATATTTAATGTAAACTACAACTTTATGCTATAATAATTTTTTTTTAAATATGTTAGTTATACAATCATTTTCATTTTCCAGCGAATTTTAATAATTATTTACCAATAGGGGTCGAAAGAAAGGACGAAATTTGAAGCCCGATGCATAACGGAGGGATTTTATTCGTCCAAAGGTGTATGTAAACTTCTTTCGGCCTGAGATATATGTAGGTACAACGTTTTATGCACTACTGCAATCAAATAAAATGTTTTTAAATTATTTTCATTTCCCTTTACCCTTGGTAAGGGAGGTATAGGGATCGTGTTATAAATCGCTAATTGAGATTTTGGTAAATAAGCATGTTTTAAGGTCTCCTAGAATCCGTTTTTAACATTTTCACGATGATGTCTGTGGGTGTGTGTGTAGATCCTCTATACGCTCAAATTGTCAGAAACGTCAAATAAGTTAGCCTACGTTGTGACAGATAAAACGTCAAGCATTTATTTATTTTTTGTTCAATTCCATGGCTGTCGATATTTTCAACGTAATTTTCGACATTTTCATAATTAATTTCTGTCGTTACAAAGCATACAAAGGTAATTCTGTTTATTGATTTAGATGCAGAATTTTATGCCCTAAAACTTTTATTTGACGCGTTTTTTTTTAAATAATTAGGCGAGCAAGAAATTGCAAAAAACTGATTTCACATGTTAATCTCCTATGTACACCTTTAAGACAGACACACGGTATATATATATATATATATATATATATATATATATATATATATATATATATATATATATATATATATATATATATATATATATATATATATATTGATAGTAAATTAGATTCTCTTTAAAAAAGTATTAAGTAATAAGGGGTCTAAAATTAGAAATTAAGAAGTTATTTACGTTCATAAAAAATAGTAGTTCATAGTGGGAAAACCATAATTTAATACAAAATTTTGATACTTTTATATTAATACTTATTTTAAACATTACACTAATTACAAAGAAGCTATTAAAATTTAGTGACAGACTAAATAATGCAAAATTAGAATAAATGCTCGAAAACTTCAATACATTTTTCCATTCTTCTTATAAATTTAGTTTGTACAGAACGCACCATATCAGGCGATATGCTTACACAATGATAAACTAAGAGTATTTTGACAACTTGTTTGTTTAAATTCAAAGCAATTGATCAGATTATCCATAGCTTAATCTGTTAATAATAATATGATACAAACATATCATTTAACAAATAAAGGTAAATAACTTCTTAATTTATAATTTTAGACCACTTATTACTTAATACTTTTTTAAAGAGAATTTAATTTACCATCAAAATATATAAATATATATACCTGTATATATTTCCATTAAGAAATATAGAGTTACATGTTGTTGCGTTTAAACGGAGCACTCTGTGTACAAATGCATATGGTACGTAGTTAGACAATAATATATCATATAAATTATATTTGAAGAGTTTTTCTATCTGACTTAAAATAAAAGAATTGTAAAGAGAGGACAGACCGATGAATCACCTGATATATATATATATATATATATATATATATATATATATATATATATATATATATATATATATATATATATTATTTAATAAGACACAAAATCTGGCAGTCTCGTTATCGTCACTCATAATAAAATTATCAAAGGAAATAAAAATGACAAGGAAAACAAATACAAAAAAGCATTTTATTACAACTATTTGACATTTAATATTTTTTTGACATTTACAACCAACAAAAAAAAATTGTACAACACTCGAATGAGCTATTAACAAACTCTTTTGAGTGTTGTAATAGCTTAGGCGCAAAATAGGAAAAATATTTTTAACAATTTCGTACACATTAATCACAAAGGGTCAATTGTATAAAATGTTGTTAGCTGATTACCGGCTATAACATGTAACACATCACTTACATTAAACAGCGTAGTTACATATTTTGACAAATAGAAACAAATGTAACAAGTGACACTAAGTGTTTTTCATCACAGCCACATATTTTGATTGGATAACATTGTTAGCTATGTCGTTTAATATAAGCGATGTGACACGTGATACAGCCGTATGTGTTTAACTGCATATTGCAACAATGGATACGTATACTATTCTAATCGTATAGGTACAGGATCACTACTAAAAATTACTTTAAAAAAATCTTCATAATAAACATCTTTATGCATTTTAAAGGTGAAATACTTATAAACTAGTTACATATCTATTTAAGTATCCCCAAGGGACTTTTTTATTGATACACCATTTTAATTACTACTAAATACAAGTATATTTAATGAAATGCTTAAAAATAAAGTATTTCAGGCAGTCCCTTGTGTACTTAAACGATCTACCAAGTTTGGCGTTCTACTTATACTGGTACTGCTCTTATGGTATAAATGTATTAAGTACTGTCCATCTCTGGGATAAACCTGATATACGTTGTTTTTCATAATCTTCAGAGGCGTTGGATAGTCAAGCTACCGGTATGATGGTGTAAAGCAATTGCAGCACACCACGTCGAACACCCGAATCACTAGAATTGCCCTTAACATGGAGTACTGCAATAAATACACATATAGTTAATGTACTAAAAACACTATAGGTACCGTACAAAACCAATTTGTTTGTACAACATATTATGTCGCCTTACGCCAAATTACAAAGATTTAGTATTCATATCTTACTTATTGAGATGAATTTTTAAAACTCGTTTTTGTTCATTATAAAACTTAAAAAATTCAATGATGTGATTGAAGTGAATTTTTATCGAAGAAGTAAGAGAAAATTATGAATAATTAACCTGGTTAAGCCATATCAGGTAGGCTGTAGAAACAGTTAAGGTAATAATTGTTTACCGTAACAAAGTTATTCCTTGTCAATTATTTTTTTGCGATTGTTATTATGTTATGATCAAATTGTTTTGGCGTTGTTCGAAAACGAATCCAGGTAACGAGATTCGCAACTAAATATTCAGGCAAACGGCATTATATTTTGCAAGCGCCAAAAAAACTATTTGTACGAATGTCAATTGTAGTTTTTGCACTATTCCAAAAAATGGTTTGCGTTTTGTACAGTTGCTACGTTATAAACAATACTTAAATGACCTATTTTTCTACAAGAAAAATTATATAAAATAGTGTCATGTTTATACGGTTGAGGAAACGATTTGAATAATATCAACTGGCATGGATTTACAAACATAACCTAAAAAATCAGCAAACATTTTTTTTATTGTTTTTGCATGGCAAGTTCAAATAAATGTAATTAGGCACTTACATTTACCTTTAAAATGTGTTCATTTAAGTTACAATTAACAATTCAGAATTAAAAGTTGTAACATTTTGCTAACTCTTGTGTTGAAAATACTTATAAATTTAAACGACCCAGTTGTTTCTTTCTATGTTAGGTTCTCTAGGTGACTATTAATAACAAAATATTTAATA
>CAUJCB010000366.1:156281-173781 GCA_963082715.1 Harpalus rubripes
TTATTATACAAGCGGTTCAAATGGATGGTTAAAGAGTGGTAAGTTTAAGCACGCGAGGGGCGAAGTCGCTAGCGTCTTAACACTGCGAGTTAAACATTCATTTTAACCGTCAATGGGGTGTATTCTGTAAGGAAACTGTTAATTTTATACAGTATGTTAAAAATAAACTTGCTGTTAAAATATATTTTCTATTCTGTAACTATCAATTCTGTTAAAATTTTAACACCTGTGTTAAAATTAGGTGTTAAAACTGTATATTTTAACGTCATTCAAATCGATGCCTTTAAAATTTTAACATCTGTTTATACAATAAAATTATCACAGCATTTGACTATGTTGCACTTCTAATTAATGAAAATGAAATAGAAAACGAAAGAAAAATACCATGGATGAATATTAAAAATATCTAGGTGTTATTTAATAAAATATATTGTTTTACGAAGTATTTTATTTAATTACGGTCACCCATTCCATCGTATGTCTTTGTGTATCACAGCGTGTTGCCAGTAGGAATATTTAATTAACATAATTCGAGAAAGACTGAACTTTGAATGGTATACCGAGAGCACGACTTAGATGTATCGTAAAACATAATTCTTTATTATAATGTAGGTATTAAATGCATCTAAAATTGCTTATTCCTGTCTTGTTCGTCAAACTAACGTAAAGAAATTTTACATACCTAATGATAACTTAATAATTTACAATTTCAATGTAATTCATTTTTAATATGGAACCTAAAAACGAGACATGATCATGCAACAGATTTTTATTTATTTTGCGAAGCATTATTTCCACTCGTTTTTCTAAAATTTCAAAATGACAGATTAGTTTTCTATAATTTCAAAGTGACACATAAACTGACAGTTGTTCACTTTTTTTATCATATATATATATATATATATATATATATATATATATATATATATATATATATATATATATATATATATATATATATATATATATGTTAAAATGAACATTTTTTTTACAGAATACACCCCAATGTAATACAACTGTTTATTCAATTCTCCAATTTGAGTGTAAGATTTTTATAAATGAAAGCAGAAGCTTGAAATGTCACTAAACGCTTGCAGTTATTTAGTCGCTGAGTGTCAGTTTATTTGACGATAATAAAACTGATGGTGATGGAAGGTAATGTACTGAAAAAAAGAATCTTTTGCAATAAATTTTCTGTATGGAATTTATATAAAATACATAGAAATGACGCAAGTCTCTCAAACTAACTATTAAGGGACTTAAAAACTGACTAATTAACTGCTAGTGATTTAAAAACTACCAAAGATGTCAAAAAAATTACTGAGAGTGTTAAAGATGGTCAAATTATTTTTAGCTGACTTAAAAACTGTTGATATCAATACGACAAATTAATATCTGGTGCCGTACAAACTGCCAAACTAATACTGGGGACTTAAAACTGTCAAATTCATTGTAAGCTAACATAAATCTGTCAAAGCTGTGAAGTAATGATTCGAAAGTATTCACTCAAAGATTAGTTTCATATTTTTAGTCACATACTTAAAGCAATACTTGAAAATATACAGGATGGTGCGGTTAGGGGTGAACATAGGGATTTAACATGGGATTTTAGTTTTTTGCAATTTCCTGCTCTCCTGTTTATTTTACAGCAAAAACTGTAGAGTAAGTACAAAATTGTTCAGAATTAAAAATTGCATACAAAAATGTATTTACATTTATTATGTTTTTCTACAAATATATTAAAAGTGGGCTTTTAATGTTTGTTTTTAGCGTTAAAAATGTCATTTTGTGACACTAGTGTTAAAAGTGACAGATCATTGTTACTTTTGACACTAGTGTTAAAAGTGAATGTCAAAAAATTATTAGAAATACAAATTTAAATTAAAAAATAGTGTTTGTAGAAAAAATAGTGTATGATATACGTGTTAAAAGTGACATTTTATTTTGTGAGAAGGAAGTTTGGAACACGACTATTTTGGTTTCTTCACAATTTTAAAAAAGAATTTCAAAATTTCTGTTATTTTGTAGTAATAGTCATGACTTATAACTCAAATGTTTAAACATAATAATGTCATTCAATTTCTGTCAAATTTTCGAAATTTTCTCATATATAATATCATAAGTGGTAAATTTTTGCCGGAAAAATTTTCAGATTGTTACGAGAGCCGGTTGCCTAGCAATTTATTGAGTGGCATTGACAAAAAAATTACGAGTTGTCAAACGATCAATGTCACGAAATAAATTGGCAACAGGCTCGAGTAAAGCAATCGGAAAATTTTTCCAGGTTAAAATTTAACCACGATTGGTATTCGGATGACTATTTCCAAAATAAAAATCAGGTAATTATTTATATAATTTTTTTCTTGACAAAAATCTTGTAAATATTTATTGTGTTTAGAGGTATTAGGTTTCAGTTTGCTTTTTCAACGTTTTAAATAGATTCATGTCCAAATCGACTCGTTTTTAATAAAAACTGATAAGACTGAAAATATAGACTTTGACAGGTATGTAAACAATATGTTTCTAAAACGTCAAAAAAAAATTCGCTTATCAAAACTCACTTACTTGTAAAAATACGACATCTTATTGGCTTAAAGGGTGTGAAAAAACTTTTTTGACGCTGTTTTGTCGAAATGAAATTTGGTAACTAGGTAGAATCCTGAATTTGGATTGGTTTATATATTTATGAGTGAAATAGTCTAATTAAAAGTTAATTTAATAATGAATGTTTATTCGAATAAGGAACGAGTTTTCATTATAAAAAAATATTATGGCGGAAATAGTTTTAGAAGAATACGTGATTTGTTTTCCATAAAGTACGAAAATACACCAATTCCTATGATAGCAACAATTTCTAAACTTGTTAAAAAGTTGAGAACACAGCTAGTGTAGCTGTGAACGAAGGTAATGAAGGAAATAATAATAATAATAGAAGACGTCATAACGAAGTGAATGAAGAAATGGTATTGGCTATGATAAATCAAAATTCTACGTAGTTGATACATTTGGAATTGGTTTATTATTAAATGGTACACCTAATAAAAATGCGTATTAAAATTAAAAGTTGCTTGTTTTTATTTAATTTTTAAGTTATAAATAATTTTTGACAACAGAAAAAAATAAATTCCATGGCTATTGCTACAAAATAATAGAAATTTTGAAATTTCTTTTTAAAATTGTGATGAAACCAAAAATATAATAATAAATGTAAATACATTTTTGTATGCAATTTTTAATTCTGAATAATTTTGTACTCTACAGTTTTTGCCGTAAAAAGAACAGGAGAGCAGGAAATTGCAAAAAACTAAAATCCCATGTTATATCCCTATATTCACCCCTAACCGCCACCACCCTGTACATATAATCCTCTTTATTATAGCTATGGTAATGGGATGTAAAATAGTAAAACAAAAAAGAATACTCCCTTTACTATTAGGTGGCGGGCGGTAAGACGTCGTGGATGATATTATTTAAAGTGACTTACCATAAATATTAATATACTGTATCTCTGTAGGAAAATCCGATGGCACTGATGTCATACTATTTATCCCAATACATTGTGCGGTTTTCAAATTCGTATATTTATGTCTATGAGCAGTAATTTCTGTCAGCAAACAGTCGCAAGGCGTACATTTTGAACTCCACTCGGCGGTGGTTGCACTCAAGATCAACAAAAAAATTAATATCAGCATGGTGTTGAACCGACTATAAAATGATGAGTAAAAATATTTACTTACTTCTTCATCTATTTATACTAGTTGTAATGAAATGCTGTTTGTATTTGTTTTCCTCGTCAATATTGTATATGTTTTCCTTGTCATTTCCTTTGATAATTTTATTATCAGTGACGATAACGAGACTGCCAGATTTTGCGTCTTATTAAATAATATATATATACAGGGTGTTTCACGGATATGGAACACTCCAATTATTTTCTTAATTATTAGGAATAGAAGAAAATTATTCAAATAAAAGTTACAGTAGATCAAGAGGGACATTCACTTATTATATTATTTGAAAATTAAATAAATTTTATTTAACATTAGGCCATGATCAATAACAAAACAATAAACTTGTATTTAACTTAACAAATAATTTTTAAAATTGTTTCCATTATTTTCTAAACATAAATAACAGTTTAGTATAAATTAATTGTTTTGTTATTGATCATGGCCTACTGTTTTGTGCTGTTAAATAAAATTTATTTAATTTTCAAATGTATTTTTCTCAATATTTTTATTATGCAAGAACATTAAATATTTATATGGTTGAATTCAGAAAAAAATACTCTGTCAAATGAGCCTAAAAAATGTATAATATCCCATTTAAAAATATAACTTTGGTTTGTAACTTGAGAACCACTGGTTTAATTTTTTTTCTTCAATAAGTGAATATCCCCCTTGCTCTACTGCAACCTTTATTTGAATGATTTTCTTCTATTCTTAAAAATAAAGAAAATAATCGGGGTGTCTCGTATCCGTGAAATAGCCTGTATATATATATATATATATATATATATATATATATATATATATATATATATATATATATATATATATATATATATATATATATAGTGTCCCATTTAAGGTACGAATGCATTGGGATCTCGAAAACCGTAAGAGCTACGAGATTGGTTAAATTAGACAAAAGTTGCCCCATTAGGAGACCATTTTAATGGTATTTTGTTATTTGCGAAAAAATGCATAGGTCACTAGATATAGGCGAAAATGTAAATTTTACAGTTTTTTATTTTTGCAAATAACTTCGAAGTGTGATATTATACTGCATTTTGGTTTGCACATCTTTAGGGCACTTTTTATGTTCTTTCGACTGGCGATGCTCAATTTTTTTTATCAATGTCGGATTTCAAGGATTGATGTCAAAGATTTAATTTTTATATGGATGCCGTATTGGAAAGTTACGCCATTGAAAAGAGATTTTTTTTAGCTTTACAATAATATAAAATAGTAATAATTTATTTTTATAATTAACAGAGAAATTAACAAAAAATGTTATTAATACTAAAATTTAATTGAAAAAAGTAAATCGAAGGCTGCTGTTTAAGAAAATAACTATTTAATAAACAAATAATGTTAAAAATACAAAAATAATTTACAAAAACTTTACAATAAATTTTCTATTAATCCACCATTTCGTTCTACGCACTTCTGCGCCCTTCGTTCTGTTCCTTCTATAACTTTTCTCAGCATTCTTGGCCTACTTTGATTTAAAATTCTTACTGTGGCATTTTTTAATTCATTTTCATTCTGAGTTTATTTTTTAAGTATCCCCATAAAAAAATCTAAAGCTGTTAAATCTGGAGATTTAGCAGGCCACTTGATTTCGCTGTTGGTCCCTATCCATTGTCCTCCAAATCTAATATTTAAATATTGTACTGTAAATTTTAGTATTAATAACATTTTTTGTTAATTTCTCTGTTAATTATAAAAATAAATCATTACTATTTTATATCATTGTAAAGCTAAAAAAAATCTCTTTTCAATGGCGTAACTTTCCAATATGGCGTCCATATAAAAATTAAAACTTTGACATCAATCCTCGAAAACGAACATTGATAAAAAAATTAGCATCGCCAGTCGAGAGAACATAAAAAAGTGCCCTAAAGATGTGCAAACCAAAATTCAGTATAATTTCACACTTCGAAGTTATTTGCAAAAATAAAAAACTGCAAAATTTACATTTTCGCCTATATCTAGTGACCTATGCATTTTTTCGCAAAGAACAAAATACCATTAAAATGGTCTCCTAATGGGGCAACTTTTGTCTAATTTAACCAACCTCGTAGCTCTTACGGTTCTCGAGATCCCAATGCATTCGTACCTTAAATGGGACACTCTGTATATATACAGGGTGTAAATGAAATAAGTGCATTAAATTTAACCAGTAATGTAACTTGACGAGAGCAACAATATTTTTTAATAACTTTTTCTCGAAATCGCATATTTTTTAGCATTTTTACTACCCCGTAAATTGACGAGTCGTTCCACGTATTTTTCTAATAATTGAATGCAGTAGCAATAGCTATGAAAAATTTTGTTTTAGCAATTGACAGTTTTGTCAGTTGTTGGAATTGGAATTATATTTTGACATTAGTAATAAACTTGTTTATCAGGTAAAATTCTGTCAAAATGCTTACGTTTACAAATAGCAAGTACACAGATATTGTAATTACTTACCTATGGTTTATTTATTTATTCGTATCTTTACTACATTTTAATTTGTGGTTGATATAAAGACAGTATTATAAAGTTGCCAACGCATTTAGACGGAGCGTTTCCAAATCATACTGTTCCTAATATTCGCACATTTGTTAATCTTGTACATCTTTATCACAATACGAAGTGTCGCATATGACAATTTTAAATAAAGCAACGGTTGTATCCATATCATGTGCAAAAAAATCAATGTTTTCAGCAGACTTCAATTTTGGGAATGGCTCATAATGTTCATTAATGAGACTGAATTTACTTGGGAAGGTGTATTTATTATGCACAATACACATTTCAACAGACGAAAATGCTGTAAAAATTTTCATTAAAAAATGTTTGAGCGGGACCAATAAATGGACGACTAATTATTGGTAATCATGTACCTCGTTTAAATGGACAAAAGTTTGTACTTACATTTTTTGAATAACGTAATTAAACTATTATGATTTGTCGACGATAAATAATCATCTCATAACCTAAGAACTATACTTTTGCTCTTCCTCCCCTCTTTCCTCCTTGTCGTCCTCTATTCACAGGTTATTAAAGCCTGGTTTAATACACAACTTTATAATTTCGGTATCCAAAATTTAAATTTCTTAATTTTAAAAATTGTACCATTAAGAATTAATTAATAATAAATGTTATTTCCGTTGATTCGTTTATTAATTACTGTGACTGCAAGTGTAACCGATAACCGACAATTTTTGAGCTGTTTGTATCCCACTTGAATACGGCAGGCAGCCATTTGTTCTCCATGGACGCGCGCCGAAATATGCAGCAAATCTTTAAAGAATTTTAACTCAAAATCTAAAAGACTTAGAAAAAAAAGTTATTAAGAAATATTGTTGCTCTCGTCGAGTTACATTATTGGTTAAATTTAATGCACTTATTTCATTTACATCATATATATATATATATATATATATATATATATATATATATATATATATATATATATATTTATATTGGATATCTACTTTATTTCCCGAACATAGGAAATTCAATGTTATAATTTTAATTTGACGATATCTCTTAACCTATTAATTTTGAAAAAAAATATAATAAAGTAAAATGTTCAGAATGAAAAATTACATCGACGAGTACAAAAATTGTTGTTCAATTGTTCCTTATGTACGAGTTAGGGCCACTTTTACAATCATTAGATAAACCTCGTACAACGCTATACCAGGTATAAATTGGAAATTGTATTTTACAAACCTCAGATAGAATAAACACCAGTATTTCTTATCCCATGGAAATCGGTCGTATAAACTTTATCCCTGGTTCTTATAGATACCACGTAAACACAAACGATGTTTTGTAATTCATACGTTTGACAGATGTCAATCAAGTATTTCATCGTCACTGCCAGAATCAAAAATAACAATATTGAAGAAAAATAGTCTAACAGGTCTAACAAGAAGATAATTTTATTGTGTCAATACCAACCTAAAGTGATATAACGTAATTTATGTTTGTTGTTTTTGATATATTTGACATTTCTTTTGATTTTATTATTATTGGAATAATAGGAAGACAATCTAGAAGTAAAAAATTAATCACAAATTCTAATAACAATAATAATAATACAATCAAATGAAACGTCAAATCTGTTAGATATGTCACAAACATCAAATATAAATTATTTTATTTTTCATGGCACTCTGATAATTGCCTTAAATCGAGTATATTAATTCTAATTGGTACATAAGAAACAAATGAACAACAAACTTGATGCTCAATGCACGTTTTCATACTGAACATTTTTCTTCATTACACTTTATTTTTAAAATTAATAGGTAGAGATCAAAATTTTAACATTGAATTTCCTATGTCCGGCAAATAAAGTAGACACCCGTTATATATACAGCAGCCAAATTCGCCACAAGGGATTTCATGATGTAACCATCATGTTCGAACAGGAAACAGTTATTTAATTTTTGATTTATTTAGTTGGATGTATTATTCAATTTTTATATTTTATTATCATTTAATTTTTGATCTAAGTGGTTGAAAATGTTATTCAATTCTATTATTTTTATTAGTTTTACGTAATTTGTTACTAGTCGCCAGCAGTCGTGAAGTGGTACGTTTAATATTCACTTTGACGCTAGTAATGAATGGCCGCTGATTATTTTGTAGTGCTGCATATCCTATCTCGTGGGGCGAAATAAAAATTGTTAAGAATGTGTTTAAGGGTACGTTCGGCATTAACATTTTGAGCGCTGAGAGCCGTCGATTGCGTTCGGCATTGACATTAGAGCGATCTGTAACGTTCGGCATTAAACTCGCTAAGCATATTGAGCTCGCTCTGTGTGCTCGGTGACCAAGCGCCGAGCACACGGAGCTCTCAAATCTGAGCATGCGTATAAGCCTTTAACTCATGTGGCATGTCAGTTAAAAATTTCATTTCCCCGTAAAAACTAGCAACTCAGAACTTAAACCGGCGAAGGGTAGTTCTCAGAATTCTGTACCGTGCTCTCGCCTAATAGTTCTAAGATATTTTGACTCATTTATAGCAAAAAGTTTTAAATATGAACAACAATTTATTTACGTGCCCTTTATGTTCATTTACAGTTAAAGCATGTTTTATAGAAATATTACAAAAACATGTTGAAAATGAACATAAATATGTAGAATAATAGGGAAGTTAGAATTAATATTTTGTACAAATTACTCAATGTTCATATAACCTTTTTCATAAAGCTTGTACGGTAAAACGTAATTTCATTTTTACCTACTAAGAAAACTTATAA
This sequence comes from Harpalus rubripes, assembly GCA_963082715.1. Lineage (NCBI taxonomy): Eukaryota > Metazoa > Arthropoda > Insecta > Coleoptera > Carabidae > Harpalus > Harpalus rubripes. Next base: position 165,271 of record CAUJCB010000366.1, read on the forward strand.
AAATATAATATTTTAACACCTATGTGAAAAACTATTAATTCATTAATACACGTTTTACTCCTGTACTATTCCTGGTCCTAGTTGCATATTTGTGTATTTATAATTTCCCGCTTAACATATGAATCTAGAGCGTTCGGCATTAGCATTGACATCTGTGAAATCCGTCACGTGACCTATGAGCTCTGAGCAATCCGTAGATTTCAATGCCGAACGTACCCTAAGAAAACGTGTGTTCACATCTTTACCGTTCTATTTCAGGACAGTGTTGAATTGTATAGAGAACGGGCACTCAGCTGTTTCCGGTAGCCTTCGAAACAGCTGATCTTGCTGCCCTAGCCTGTAACTGACTTTCTTGGCGCTAATTCAAAATCTGAAGTCAGTTTGCCTTACATTATGGTGAGAACAACAAATTTTTCTAGTGTTTCATTGTGCGAGCTTAATAGGTGGATTTTACAATGTCTATGTATTTCAAGAAGCTATCACCTGATATGCAACTTCGCTATTCAGCTAATATCAAGTTAATTAGTAATATTGAGCCGTATGATTGCAATGAAAGTGAGTTTTCATAGGATATATCGGATTTTCCGAATATTTTGCCAATGGATATAATCAATTATCTTATTACCAACAAAGTGTTTACACCCAAGAGTAATTAAACGCTTTTCGGAGTTAGAAGCATAAAGTTTTATCAGAGCAGTTGACGATATAGAAATTTGAAAGAAATGTATTAATTAAAGGATAAGGGAGTAATTTAATATTGAAATGAAGTGGAATATTTATAACTTCTATACTCCAAATACAATATTTTATCTCATAAAATGAAATAAACCTTTTAGTTTTTCTAGTTGTTGCGGGGTCATTGACCTCTAACAATTAAAATTTGTCTAGAATTATAAATATTAGTCTACAAATTACTTTTTCGTGAAATTTTTCCTCTAAATAGGTATTATATTTTCAAAATATGCTTTAATAAAGGTATTTATTTTAAGTTTGAATTTTCGTTTATTAAAGTAACAACTTCACACTGAACAGGGCAGCAAGATCAGCTGTTTTGAAGGTTCACGGAAACAGCTGAGTGCCCGTTTTCTATTGGTTTTAAGCAGTGCTGTTTGTTTGGTGCTGTTTTTGAGTTTTTTTTTCTATTTGGTTCTTCTCTACTTCATCATTAAGAATATATATTGTGACAAAGTCACATATTTTTGTCCATTTTCTTCAAATTTCCCGGAAAAGATGACACACAGAGCCATAGTAACTCCATAGACACGAGTTGGTCAAATCTCCAAGTTCACAGTCTTCCCAGCGATTTCCATTCTTCCTAGCCGGTCCGTGGGCTTTGTAATCAACGCATAGAACGCCATCCAACACTTTTCTCTAAGTTTTGCTAAAAAATCGGGATGAAAATAATGTTTTTTGTCAAAGCACACTTAGAAAACTTACAGGTTACAAGTGAGGATATACAACTACTGCCAGCCGGCATACCCATAATCCACGGGCCGGGCCTAACTGACTGGGCAACAATAGAACCCTTAAGGACACGATTCCATTCCCAGAACTTGGAGAAAATCACTGGGAAATCCATTTGACAACTTCCACAGCTGAGCGATGCTAGCGCCACGGCCAGCCACGGATTTCAAGGGAAACTGAGACTTTTAATACTGATTATTTATTGTATTCATGTAATATTTAATTGTATATTCTACCTGGCATTAACTGTCACAGAAAAGTTGGAAAATTATTTTTTGCTTATTTTTTAAAGCCACAAAATAAACATGTTACAAACCCAGGCTTCAGCCAATCAGACATCGCGACACAACTCCGTCTCCGCACCAATAAGATTGCCGGTAACATCTCCCTCTTCCAACGCGCAAATTTCAACCAAATGTAACCAAATTTGGGTACAAATATCACTTCTTGCAATAGTTGCATCGGCACGCCTCATTTTTATTATATAATTGAATTCTTCGTTAAAAAATAAGGGGTAGTTTATGTAGTATGTCCTATGTTGAAAGTTGACAAATTTTTAGTATAATGAAAAATATGTAAATTGCATTTATTTATGTTAGTATGCAGTGTGGATATATTTGCGTTGGTAAACACGATTAAATACACAGTAATTCACTAAACTTATTTATTCGATTTGAAGTACAATTATATTGTGTAAAAAAAAAACATATGAATTAATTGAATTCCTTTTTGACAGCTCGTTCAATATGAATACGATAATAAAAAGAACTCATTTCTATGCCACTAGATTGGCGACATTTATAAGTCTGAAATATAGTACAAAAACATGTAAAACGGGTTATTTAACAATTTACATTAGTTATTAAATTTAATTTAAGTGGGCCATGGTGGAAAAAGAAGAAAATTATGTTTAGTACCTATTTATTAATTTTATTTTAATGACTTTTTTTAATTATCATATTAAATGCAAAATACGAAGAAAACAGAAATAGAAAATATAACATAAAGCCAACACAAACTGTTCATAGCCAACTAAAGTAGACTTGTAAACAAAAAATAATACATGCAATTTAAATATTTTCCATTTTACTAAAGAAAGATCTATCAACTTTCAACATAGGACATGCAACACAAACTACCCCTATTTTTTAACGAAGAATTCATTTAAATAATAAAAAATAGGGTATTCCATTTAAAAAATGAGTTTTTGAATTTTGTTAACTTCAACTTTACGTTCACGTAGAAATTACAATTTTCAAAAATTGTCGATTATTAATTTGTATTATTGTAAACAAAAGTTTTCTTTATAAAACTATTTTTACAGATTCTATTCATTTCCATTTTCGAGACAAAAAAGTGGCTGTTATTACAGAAAAAATCAAAAAAGTTGAATTACGCCGGAAGTGGTTGATCATGACTATTTTTTATGGTTTCATATGTAAAATTTTCTGATGAATTCAATGGTACCTAAAATAAAAAATATAGCATCCTATTTAAAATAAGAAAGTTAGTATCTACTTCCGGTTAAACCGCAAGTGCTAGCGTTTTGAAAATATTTTAGCTGAAACGGGCATGTCGGAAAACCCCTAGATACTAAATATCAGAAAATAATATTGAATAATTTTTAAAATAACGATAGCGTAAGCTCGACCTGGGACACCTGTATATATTCTACAAGGTGTTATTTAAATAAGTGTACAACGCTTAACCGATGGTAGAACTGACCCCATAGATAGTAAATCTGGCAATAATTTTTGTTTTACATGCTTTTTATAAGAACTAAAGACCCTTAAGGCTCACCAATTGGTCACTTTTTGTCCATTTAAAATTCGAAATAATAATAATAAATATTTATTCCAGAGACCAAAATAAGTACATGGCATAGGAAAAGTCATATATTACATAAAAAATACAATATTTAGAAAAACATGTATTTATTAAAAATTAAGGCTTATTATAAACTCGTCTATGTTATAGTAACATTTATTAAGAAAATAGGTTTTTAAACATTGCAACATTGCTTAAACTGTAATTTCGATTTAATGTCTTTAAATTTTTGCGGCAGATTATTATAAAATTTTAATCCGAAGTAACAGGCATTATTTCTTGTTTTGTTTAATTTTATATTAGGAACGGTAATGTTTGTTTTATCGCGAGTATCATGATTGTGTATATCACTATGTATCGTGAAATTATTTTTGTTATTGTATAAATATATAAGCTAACAGATGCTCTTCTGTCAAGTTGATATAAGTATGTTACGTACTGCAGTTTTTTGTAGTTTAAAAATGCGTTTGCCATGGGAGAGCATCCCCAGAAAATTATACCATAACTTACTATGGAATGAAAATTACCATAATAAAAAGTTTTTACAGTAAATACATCAGAAAGTAGCAATAGTCTCTTAATAAGATAACATAAGGTGGCAAGAGTATTACACATGATATCAATATGCTGATCCCATACTAAATTTTCATCGATATTAAGGCCCAACACTTTAGTACTTCATACTTGAAGTAACGGTTGACCATTACAAAAAAATACATTTGGTAATCTTTCTTTTTGTTTGAGAAACTCATGACAGAAGATTTACTTATGTTTAACGATAAATTTAAAGAAGCAAACTAAGACGACAAACTTGTAGCTATTTTTGATATTTCATTAGCATCCGATAATAAAATAGCTTTTTTATGCCATTAATATATAAGATGAACAATATAGGGCCGAGTATAGAGCCTTGAAGTACTCCAAATGTAACATTCTGAGAATCTGAAATTTGATTATCGTAAAACACAACTTGTTTTCTGTGTTGTAGATATGACAAAAGCAGGTCTGCACATATACTTCTTAAGCCATAAAAACTTAGAATTTCTATCATAGTGCTATGATTTACACAATTAAAAGTTTTTGACAAATCTATAAAAAGTCCGTATACAGGTGTAACAGCTAAACGATCTACCTCAAATAATTTCTATGTTATTAAAGATACAAGAAAACACTATAAGGCAATCTTATAGAAGACCAAGGCGGACATCCGAATACGGAAGAAAATATTTTTTAAACCAGAGGTTCTAAAGTTACAACTCAAAGTTTTATTTTTTTAAATGGGATGGCATACATTTTTTACGCCCATTCGATAAGAGTATTTTTTTAATTCAACCATGTGTTTATTTTATATCCCAAGATAACATAAAAATTGAAAAAAAAATCGAATGAAATTTGAATTAATTTGATTTTTATAGCTATTTTTCAGTAGGCTATGTGTGAAAAACAATAAGTACTATCTCTAAATTTGTATTATTTATGATAGAAAACAAATAGAACATTACTTATAAAGTTATTAACAAATATCTGTTTCATTTTAATTTAAGTTCAATGGGGTGTGTGACCATATTCGAATTTCAATATATATGTCATAAAATATAAAAAAAACTAACCAGTATAGCTTCTCACTGTAATAATAAAAACTAAACATTAATTTGTAATAGTCTTGTTATTAACAATTTAATGTTTTGTAGAAGGGATATATGCCGTAAGTATGTTAGAATCGTGGACAAAGACAGATAGACTGCGGGAAGGAAAGAGACAGTTATAAATCAGCCTATCAGCGCCGCGTTTATGTTGTGGTAGGTGTGGCAGGGTGAAGCATGATCACATCTGGCTGTAACTATCTCTTTCCCTCCCAGTCTAACTGTCTTTTTTCACGCTTCTACCATTGTCACGTCACAAATCCCTTCCCCACATTTTTAATAATTATTTTTTCGTAAAGTACGAATAATTAATCGATGTAAAAAATACGGGTATTTTTTTGTCTAGTATCATATTATGCAAAAATAAAAATTTGGTCACATACCCCATTGTTTTTCATCCATAGCCTACTGAAAAATAATTATAAAAATTAAATTTATTTAAATTTCAATTGAATTTTTCTCAATATTTTTGTTATGTTAGGATATAAAATGAATACATGGTTGAATTCAGAAAAAAATACTATACCGAACGGGCCATCCCATTTAAAAAAAATTAACGTTGTGTTGTAACTTGAGAACCACTGGTTTAAAAAAATATTTTATTCTGTATTCGGATGTCTCCCTTGGTCTTCTATAAGTTTGTCTTATAGTATTTTGTTGTATCTTTAATAATACAAAAATTATTTGAGGTAGCTCGTATAGCTGTTACACCCTGTATATTATTACTTTTGTCATCTGCATTGTAAACATGGTCGAAAAAATTCACAAAGGCGGTTGTTGTGCTTCCCAATTAGTATCATATTCATATCTAGAAATGAGAGAACTCTTAACAGTATTACTTTTTCATAAATTTTATGAAATGTAGAAACCAAAGTTATTGGTCTATAATTTGATACCAATTCTTTGTCTCCGTTTTATGTAAAGCTATAACTTTAACATGTTTTAGAAGATCTAGAAATTTACATTCTAATTAAGACAAATTAATACAATAACATAAAGGAGCAATTATCATTTCATATCAATTTTACAGTAAATTGTTCGAAATTTCATCTTCAGTAACGGGATTTAGAAATATTGATGAAGAAATATTATTACCATCGAGATAAAAGTTAGAAGCAGGAGGCAGATATCTTTGAATTTTATGTGGCAAATTAATAAAATAGTTATTGATCATATTAGCAATATCTAAACGGGTTATTTGGAAATTCACTATTACTTCTTAGTTTATTAATTTTTTTAGATTTGTCAGTACTATTTATATTTAGATTATTGTTAATTAATTCCCAACTTTACATATATTATTACTACAGTTTTGCACAAGTTTAGAATTGAACTCATTTTTAGTTTTTCTAATTAGTTTACGATACATTTTTTTAATCTTCGTGTATTCTTCCTTAGTGATAAGCCCTAACTGACATAAGTTATATAATTCTTTCAGTTTTTTTGACAATTTTTTTATTTCATTGGTTACCCAAGATTCGTTTTTGGTAATGCCGTTGTGGCTGGGAACCTTCATTTTCGGAAGAGTAATATTAAAATGATACATAAATAATTCCAAAAAAATTTTAAAACATCTATCAACGTCGGTTTCTTTAACAACTGAAATTTAAAATAATCAAGATTAGATTTGGAAAACAATCTTTGACAGTTTTTGAATTGTTTACGGCGTTAGAAGTTTCATTGTTAATACAGATACTTTGAGCAGAATGATTAGAAATATTTTTGTGTATAACAGTCACTTCATAAACGTTAATATTTAAATTAGTAAATATATTATCAACACATGATTTGCTATTTTGAAAAATACGTGTTGGTTCATTTATTGTATGGTGCAGATTATAAGTTTTCATAGCATCTGAAAATAATTTCTTTTCTGTACTATCCTTTAAAAGGTTATCTTCGTTATAATTTTTGACAAACACATATCCAAATGTTTTAAAAATTCGGATATATTTGAACTAGGCGATCTGTAAACAACTAAGATATAATTGATAGTATTTATGTGAGTAAACTTTAAAGTCTGTAATGAAATCTACGTTGTCATAATTAAATCGGTTGTTACAGTAGATAATAACTCCACCATTAGCATAAAATTGTCTAACAAATACGCTAGCTAAATGAAAGTCTTTAAAAGTGTAGGATGATTGTCGAAGCCAGTGTTCTGAAAGAGTCGCATGGAGGATGCGATGATACGAAAATGTCAAGTTGTTCAATTTTGTTGCGTATACACTGAATGTTCTGATGAACAATTCGAACGGGCGACTAGATGGTTTTTGAGACTGTTGAGCCAGATGTCACGTTGGTACCTGATGATTGCTGCGTCGTTGAAAAAACCGAGCAATGTATGGTCCGTTTGGCCATTTATCTGGTTTCACAAGTTCTTCGAAATTGCTAAATTTAATACCTGTGTGAAAACAACAACGGCAACGGTCAAAAGAGAGTAGCAAAGTGGACTGCAAGGCGTACCGTTACACTAATTCGTGCATAACCCCAAATGCCAGCAACGGAAAATAGTATTGATATCATTCGCAATAATTAAATCATTTCTTTACATAATACATGTTTATAGTTCATATTATTACTGTTTAATAGTGTACGTGTTAAAGACTCAAACGCAAAATGATACGAACCAGACAACTAATGACATTCTACACAATGTGTTACGAGGCGTGGGGGATGAAATAGAATTATTTTTTATTCATTTTGTGATATTATTTTCGACCATTTATATATATATATATATATATATATATATATATATATATATATATATATATATATATATATTCAAGCAAATAAACATCACTAAAAAAAATAATAATAATTTTGTCCTTATATAATGAAATTAAAGTCAATTGTCAATTAAAAGAAAGGTTAAGTAGCTGCCATTCTAGTGCCAACCTACTAAAACAAAAAATTGCGTATCGAAATAGGTTGCGTATCGAAATGAACGCCATTTCGATACACGATTGCGTTACACAATTTCATTGTGAACGCAAAATACAGAAGTCCCGAAAAGGTTGAGACATGACTTAACCACAGATTCTTGAACTCAAAACATGATGATTTAGCTAAACTTAGTTCTAGTAAAAATTGCATCGTTTAGTCAGTATTTAGGTTAAAAGGTCGTTTTTGAAAAATTAATTTTGCTTATAATAAAATAACGATTTGTTCGGTTTTGATAAAATTTGGTATGGCGCTCTATATAACTCAACTTTTAAGGTCATTTTGGGTATTATTAGTCAACCACTAGTGTATGATATTAGAGTGTAATGGCAATAATTAGTCAATAACTTTTTTATGGTAACAGAGATGACGTAAAACTAATTACTATTAGAAAGATGCATTCAATAGCAAACTTTCAGATCTGTGCGTAAATTATGATATCTTTTACGGTTTAGTCAGAAATAAATAAAATGTGAATAAGGGCACGGTGTAATTTTTGAAATAATTTTTATCTAGCTGTCTCTTCAAAGGCAGTTTACTTAGGAACTATGTCGTTAACAAATATTTATAAATTATCAAACTTGACAATTAGCTTAAAAGTAAGGAACTTGTCAAGTCTGACAATTTATAA
>CAUJCB010000366.1:178781-208781 GCA_963082715.1 Harpalus rubripes
TGTGAGTAAGTGTGTGAGTGAGTGTGTGTGTGTGTGTGTGAGTGTGTGTGTGTGAGAGTGTGTGTGAGATAGTGTGTGTGAGCGTGAGTGAGTGAGGAAGTGTGTTAGTGTAAGTGTGAGAGCGAGTGAGTGAGTGTGAGTGAGTGAGTGAGTGTGTGTGTGTGTGTGTGTGTGTGTGAGTGAGTGAGTGTGTGAGTGTGAGAGTGGTTTGAGAGTGGTGTGAGAGTGGTTTGAGAGTGGTGTGAATGAGTGAGAGTGAGTGAGTGAATGAGTGAGTGAGTGAGTGTGAGTGAGTGAGTGTGAGTGTGAGTGAGTGAGAGAGTGAGTCTGTGAGTGAGTGTGAGTGTGAGAGTGAGTGTGAGAAAGAGTGTGAGTGAATGAGAGTGTGAGTGAGTGAGAGTAAGTGAGTGAGTGAGTGTGAGTGAGTGAGAGTAAGTGAAAGTGAGTGAGAGTGAGTGAGTGGGTGAGTGAGTGAGTGATTGAGTGAATGAGTGTGTGTGAGTAAATGAGTGAGTGGGTGAGTGAGTGAGTTTGAGTGAATGAGTGAGTGATTGTGCGTGTGTGTGTATCCTGTGTGGCAAATTGTTTTATTCACAAAATTTTGAAATTTTGACAGATAAAATGTCATACATTTGTTTATCTTTTTATTCAAATGCCGTGGCTATAGTTACTTATATTAATATGAAATGGAATAAATTCAATAATTAATATAGAGGTTTTATTATAATATCGACATGTATTTGGTGTAAGTACAATTATTAATTAAAACTGTTATGCGAAAGGATATAAATTATAGAAATTCTTTAGAGGAATATTTTTTAATTTTGCAAAAGCTGTGACAGATATAAAAAAAATGTATATAAACAGTATAATAGAATATAAAATTCTCTAACCAAAATGTGTTAGAAGTTATTTATGTTCGGTCGTTTAGCCGTACGAAGCGCATAAAGTAACATATGTAAAGATACATATTGACTCTTTTTTCCCACTTAGAAATTAATTTTACCAAAATAAGCCACAGGGAACTTGATAATTAGAAATAAGTTATGGATGATGAAGCTTCTTGACTGCAAAGGTGTATGGAATGAAGTAAATTTCTGGATTGCAGTCAAATTATTTATTTAATTTTCGGCCTCAACCGGTTTCGGCATCTCTTATGCCTTCTTCAGGGGATGAAAATATTTTTAAAAAAACATGTAGATGAACACATTACTACTACTATTATTTTAATGTGTTCATCTACATGTTTTTTAAAAATATTTTCACCTCCTAAAGAAGGCATAAGAGATGCCGAAACCGGTTGAGGCCGAAAATTAAATAAATAATTTGACTGCAATCCAAAAATTTACTTCATTCCAAAAATAAGTTATGTATTAATGCCCAAATTATTGTTATTTTGCATAAAAGATAAAAGCTTGATCACCATAATTTATCTCTTGAATAAAAGCTTCGTTCTCGAAATGTTAGATCTGTGCCTAAATAACAACTTAGTTCTCAGAATAGTAGATCGGTCACCAAATAAGCCAATTATCGAACTCTAATATAAGTTCTTTTTTGAATTTCGTCAAATATGAATTCTGTGCGTTAGGTTTCCGTTAAATTAAACTATTTTTTTGAAAATTTGCAAGAGAAGAAGTCACATTTTTATAAGTTTGACTTGATCAAAATATAATACATAATTATATAAAATAAAACACTAATATTAAACTATAAACATATAAAAACAAAATAAACGTATTTTCTAAATAATGATAATTACAAACATATAAACATTTATAAATAAATTCAAATAAAATGGAATTTTTAACAAATACTATCTACTTAATAATGAAAACTGAGAGAGGCAGTAAACTTTCAAAGTATAGTTCAAGTAAAATGAAAGCTACGTAAAATTTATTAAGGTCCTTAATTATTTCAAAGTCTATATATGAAATGTTTTCTATATATTTCAAATTTGTTTATATATTTATAAATATTTAGCAGTATTATTTATTCATAAAGATTCAGTTTTATATTTATAAACTTTTCCATTTTTTCACCGTTTCTTATACTTTTCTATTATTAAATAGGTAGTACTTGAAAAAAAATCAATTTTGTTTGAATTTGTTAATAAATGTTTACATTTTTCTTATTTTTGTTGTTTAGAACATACATTTATTTTGTTTTTATATACGTATTTCTAATACTAATGATTAATTTTATATATTTATGCATATTACCTATATCAAAAATAACTTATTTCTAAATTTCAAGTTCCCTGTGGCTTATTTTGGTAAAAGTAAATATGTTTTTCAATTATTTATGTTTATTTTTATTTTGTGATTGCATTCTAGCACCAGAAAAGGCAGAGATTTTACAAATTTTTAAGTTGAAAAACAAAGAGTCAATATGTATCTTTACATATGTTACTTTATGCGCTTCCTATGGCTAAACGATCGAATATAAATATCTTCTGTTAACATATTTTGTTAGAGAATTTTATATTCTGTTATATTGTTCATATACATTTTTTTTATATCTATCACAGTTTTCGCAAAATTTTAAAAAATGTTAACACATATTATCTGAACTTGTTATTTTATACGCTTTCTACGGCTAAACGACCAAACATAAATATGTTCTGTTAACTCATTTTGATAGATAATTTTATGTTCTATTGTTTATATACATTTTTTTATATCTGTCACAATTTTCGTAATAATTTGAAAAAACTGTGTATCTCCCATTAAACGCTGTAGTACAGTTGAGCCACTAGTGTGTCACTAAAGCTAATTTCAGGCTCGGTAGAATCTCGGAGGCTCTGTATCAGTGGACGAGTGGACGCTCTTATTGACGCAGTGTGAAACTTGGATATACGGGAGATATACGGATTGGCGACGCAAGAGAACCTAGTGGCGGGTCTAGTGAACTAAAAATATACAAAAATTTTCATATCGACATCATTGAAGCGTCTTCATACATTAATGCACCTGGACGCTAGAATGATGACAAATACACAATGTATGGACGCTATATTGATAGGAAGATATAAATATATATATATATATATATATATATATATATATATATATATATATATATATATATATATATATATATATATATATATATATATATATATAACTGTAGAGTAGGAGATATACGTTGTATTATAAACTACTCTACATGTGTAAAAATATAACTAAGAACGTTAAACTAGTATAACATGTAAAGCAAAATAATAAACACAAATGAATTTGGATCAGAGCGAAAACGGGAAAACACTTTTATTTATTTCGTCTCTAACAACATTAAAACATTTTCATAGGTGTCTTGATCGAACTGTGTGATCGACACATGGTTGCTAGATGTAACTGTAACATATCTCCCTCCTTAGAGAGAAGAAAACAATGACAGGTAATGAAAGGGAAGTCATTACTTGTCATTTTACAAAGAAATGACATAAATTGAATGACTTTATTTGTGGGACTTGGGGAGAGGAATGAGTGTTATCAAAATTGTGCGGCTATTGTAAGTAAGCAGGTTTTAGTCTGTCTATTGATACGGTGTCCAATTTATCTTTAATTAAAATTTTGAAAAACTTTTCGTATCGTTTGATTACTTTGTAAGGCCCATCGTAAGGTTGTTGTAGGGTGGGGCTTATTGCATTATGCTTTATGAAGACATGTGATGTGCGAAATAGATCGGGGTTTACAAAATATGGTTTGTTTTTTAAGATTGGGGCTGTATACTTTAATTTGCTGATTATTTGTTTTAACTGTTGGAGATAGTGGGGCATGTTAGGGTCTGGAACTATTGGTGATTGTGTGAAGAATTCGCCTGGAATGTGTAATGTGGTGCCGTAGACAAGTTCTGCCGGGCTGCAATTAATAGGTTCTTTGCACGTTGTGCGAAGACTTAATAAGACGATTGGTAGGTTAGTTACCCAGTTTATAGGGTCATTATATGTTTTAAGGGAAGTTTTTAGCTGCCTATGGAACCTCTCAATCATGCCATTTGATTGTGGATGGTATGCCGTGGTTTTTATGTGGTGTGTGCCCAACATTTTAAGTAAATTTTTGAATAATGACGATTCGAATTGTTTTCCCCTGTCTGTTGTAATAACAGAAGGAACTCCAAATCCAGATATCCAATTGTTTACTAATGCTTCAGCTATAGGGCGCGAGCAGACACGTGACTCGAGGGACCTTGACGTGTTTAGAATCAGCTGATTTATGTGCGCATGTCATTTTGATAAGAACAATGTCATGTTGACAAGACCAATGTTATGACTTATTTTGATTTTTTAACTGCTAAAATGTTATTATTTTTAATTTCATGTGATTTACTGCCTAAAAATTATACAATATTAACATTTTAGCAATTCAAAATCAAAATGAGTCAAAACATTGGTCTTGTCAAATTGACAATGTTCTTGTCAAAATGACATGCGCACACAAATCAGCTGATCCCAAGCAAGTCAAGGTCGCTCGAGTCACGTGTCTGCTCGCGCCCTATAGTTTGTGTGTTACAATCTTTGATTGGAATTGCTTCTGGCCATCGTGTGACCCGATCTATGCACGTGAGTACATGAGAAAATCCTTGGGAATTGGGTAAATGGATTAAGTCGATATGAATGTTGTCGAAGCGACTGTTTGGTTCGGAAAATGGTTTGAGTGGAGCTTGGGTGTTTTTTGTTATTTTTGAACGTTGGCAGTGTACGCATTGTTTGGTCCAGGATTGTATGTCTTTGTTCATTTTATACCAAACAAATTTAGAGTTTATTAATTTTGTTGTTGTTTTTATTCCTGGATGGGATAGCGAGTGAAAATGGTCGAAAATGTTAATTCGGAATTCTTTTGGTATATATGGTCGGTATTTACCAGTGGATATGTCGCAAACTAAGGTACAGGTAGAATTTGGAAGCTTAATGTTTTTGAATTGTAAATTGTTCGTTTTATTTGTCTGCAGTGTCTGTAGTTCTTTATCGGTTTTTTGAGCTGCTGCGATTTTGACGTAGTCGATGGTTTTGTCTGTGAGGATGGAGTTTATTTGGATTCTGGACAGCGCGTCGGCTACAGCGTTGTTTTTGCCCGATACGTGTCTGATGTCGCTTGTTAGTTGTAAAATGAAGTCCATGTGTCTTATTTCTCTGGAGGTGTAGTTGTGGGAAATTTTGTTAGCCATGAAAGTCAGAGGTTTATGATCTGTTAGAATGAAGAAATTTCTTCCTTCTATGAAATATCTAAATTTCTTTACTGCTAGGTACATAGCTAGTAATTCACGGCCAAATGTGCTATAACGTTTTTGTGTAGGTGTGAATGTGGCGGAAAAGAAGGCTATAGGTTTCCAGTCTTCTTTTATCTGTTGTTGCAGAACTGCACCTACTCCCGTGTCTGAAGCATCTACCATGATAGGGGCATTGTGTGCGGGAAATGTGAGTGTTGTTAAATATGTTAATTGTTTTTTAATGTCTTTGAAAGCTTTGTTTGCTTCCGGCTTTGTTTGCTTCCGGAGACCATGCAATCTCTTTTGAGCTGTTTGGTTTATTTGTTATGAGACAATTAATGGGTTTTAACGTTGTTGCACAGTTAGGGATAAAACGATGGTAAAAGTTTATGAGGCCAAGGAATTCCCTTAGTTTTTGTTGAGTTGTAGGTAAGGGAAATTTGTTGATTGTGTCAATTTTAGATTTTACCGGTTGAATGCCATTTGTTGAAATACTGTGTCCTAAGAATTCGATCTTCTGGACTCCGAATTGGCATTTGTTTTGATTGATAAGTATACCATGTTTTTCAAGTCTTTGGAAAACTAATTCTAAGTGCTTTAAATGTTGTTCGAAAGAACTACTAGCAATAAGGAGATCGTCAATATATGCGAAGCAAAAATCTAAACCTCTGACAACATTGTCAATGAACCGTTGAAAAGTTTGGGCGCTATTCCTCAATCCAAATGGCATGACCAAGTATTCGAAAAGACCAAAAGGTGTGGTTATTGCTGTTTTGGAAATGGATTCTTCGTCCATTGGTATTTGGTGGTAGGCTTTAACGAGGTCTAATTTTGAAAATATTTTTGAATTGTATAAATTAGTTGTAAAATCTTGAATATGGGGAATTGGATAACGGTCAGGGACGGTGATGGCATTGAGAGCCCTATAGTCCCCGCAAGGTCGCCATTCGCCAATCTCTTTCTTTTTAACCATATGCAATGGAGAAGCCCAGTTGCTAGAAGATGGACGAATGATCCCCATTTTCAACATTTTATCGAATTCGTTTTTAGCGGTGGATAATTTATCCGGAGGTAGACGGCGCGGCCGTGCAAAAACAGGTGAATTGTTAGTGATGACACAGTGTTTGACATTGTGCATAATTTGACGTTTGGGAGTAAAAGGTGAATTTAGAGAAGGAAATTTTGACAAGAGTTGGGTAAAGCATGTGGAATGTTGAGTAGTAATACTAGATATTCGATTTGAATTGTTTTGTATGTTTCGGTTTGCTTGTAACAAGCGTTTTGAAGGTAAGTCAATCAGCAAGTTAAAGTATGTAAGAAAATCTGCGCCGATAATTGAATGCTTAACGTTCGCGATAATAAACCTCCATGTAAATTGCATTGTTAATCCGAGGTCTATTTCTAATGTTTTAGTACCGAAAGTCTTGATGGTTGAATTATTGACAGCCTGTAGTGTAAGAGGATTTTGTCGTCGTTTCTCGCACAATGAATTTTTGATAACACTCACCTCGGCTCCAGAGTCTATCAGAAAGCGGTGGCCAGAGAGCCTATCAGTCAGATAAAGGAGTTTTGTTGTGGTTGGATGAGTATTAGTGCTAGAAATAGATGGTAAAGTGAGTTTATCTATTAAGTTTCTGTTTTGATGTAACAAAACTTCTGATTTGTTTGTAGAAGAACTTTGTTGACATGGTGGAATACATTTCCTCGCCTTGCCGCCGAAGTTGAGGTGATACCAGCATAAATTCGAGTTCGGAGGAACCGTAGGGAAAGGAAGGTTTTTCTTTCTTGACTGACTTAACACCAACTTCTTTAACTCTGAGACCTCTTGTTTTAGCTCCTCGATTTGCTGTGCGTCTTTGCTCACGGAACATAGCGTTGGTTGTGTGACGTTTAGAATCCTATCCGCGATTTCGGCTTTATCTGCTAATGAAATATTATTATTTGAAGCAAGGATAAGTTGAATATTTGAAGGAAGTTTTTGCAAGAATATTTCTTCAAGGATTGAGTCGTCTAGATGCATAGAGCCAACCAACTGTTGGAGCTGACGTAAAAGTTGTGATGGTTTTTTATCGCCTAAGTCTGTGATGTTGAATAATTGTTGAATTCTTTCTTGTTTCGATAGCGAAGTTCGGTGGATTAACGTTTCTTTTAACTTGGTATATGGAAACACTGTTGGAGGATTCTCAATAAGGTCTCTGACTTCTGCTGCATACTGAGGATTGAGTAATGAAATTAATTTGTAGAACTTAGTTGTTTCAGATGTAATACGGTGTGACATAAATGTCGCTTCTACTTGAGAGAACCATAATGTCGGGTCCGCAGGCCAAAATTCGGGGATCTTGAAGGAATTTGTTAATGAAGATATTTCAGGAAGCGGAAGGTCAGCAGGTTGGGTATCGGAAATAGGAATAGGAACAGGTATGTCGTCCATCCTGTTTGACAATCGGGGTCACCAAATATGTAGAGTAGGAGATATACGTTGTATTATAAACTACTCTACATGTGTAAAAATATAACTAAGAACGTTAAACTAGTATAACATGTAAAGCAAAATAATAAACACAAATGAATTTGGATCAGAGCGAAAACGGGAAAACACTTTTATTTATTTCGTCTCTAACAACATTAAAACATTTTCATAGGTGTCTTGATCGAACTGTGTGATCGACACATGGTTGCTAGATGTAACTGTAACATAACTAAACAAATTAAATAAGAAATGAATTAAAAATAGCTTAAATATAGGAATAAACTTATGATTTGTTTTAATTATTTATTGTTGTTTAAATAATACAAGAAATATTAATAATAAAAATCATAATATTAATAATAAAATTAATAATCTTTAGAAACTAGACCTAACAAATGAAAATAATATAACGTAGAACATAATATGAAAATGTTAATAATGAAACTAAAAATGAATGAAACACATTTAGCTGCTCGCTATTTTATTTATTTATTTTTTGTTAAACTGCTTTTTATTGCAAAAATTTTCTTTAAAGTTTTCTTTATAATTATTTAATAAAATGTTGCTGAATATCTCTAATTTTAAACTGTTGTAGAGGTTTCGTGGTCACGAATAATACATTTTTCGTCAATGCAAAATGCAAACAGCTGAAGAATTTGTGATGTTATAATTTGGTCGATGTATTGCATTTGAGCAGTTTCCTCGCATCCCACTAGAAATCTAAAAACATTGATAAATTTATTCGTTTTACCGTAATTGCTCCTGCTCATTGGCACGCAGTATTTTAACACCATTTTTGCAATTTCTTTTAAAAAC
The DNA here is from genome assembly GCA_963082715.1 of Harpalus rubripes. Lineage (NCBI taxonomy): Eukaryota > Metazoa > Arthropoda > Insecta > Coleoptera > Carabidae > Harpalus > Harpalus rubripes. Next base: position 187,276 of record CAUJCB010000366.1, read on the forward strand.
TATCAAATTTGACGTGCGCTGGCGTGCAGGCCTCTTACGTTGACGTATCACATTGAGCGGAGATAAGCATTCAAGCCTGTATTCTCCTGTGGCCTCGACTGGACCGACTGCACTAATCTAATACGTGGCAACTGCGCGTTCGTAGAATCATCACATACCTGGCAACAACGTAACGAGTCGGGGGCAGATTCTTAGAAATTTCATGCCAAATATAGTTTTGATGTTTTGAATATTACTATATAACAGATATACGAAATTTATCTTATTTATTATAATTACTTTCTTTAATAAGACATACTAGTTGCAAAGCATATATTGTTTATATCACATTATGTTATATAAGGAAAACTAAGAAAATAATACTGATTCCTGATTCACGTAAAAAAATAGTGAAGTACTGCAAATGTGATTGTGTTTTTCAGTACTTACTTATTATTATTTGTTAAATTATGTGCGTAATATTGTCAGATTTTTTGATGTACAAGTTTTATATAATAAATAACACTATCGTATCTACAGAAATAAGCTGTAAGTTGAATAACTGGGCTTTAGTTCAATGAATAAACGTTAGGAAGATGTTTTTGTTATTACATGAGTATTTTGTACATAATAACGCCTTACATATATCTGAATAGAACCGCATGAAGGATGGCGAAATAAAAGGGAAGGGAAATATTGAAATAAGCAATGTTGTAAATGAAAATGGATACCATTCAACTCAAAAAAAACTCAACGACACAGCGTGCCAGATTTTTCAATTAATTTTGTGTCTACAAAATCGTTGACATTAGTATTTTTTCCAAAATTGATAGCCTTTTCATACAGTCATTTCGTATTTTTTAGGGAGAAAATGTTTCAATATTTTCTTCTTTGAAAATTATTCTATACGGAGGTAAAATATGTTTATTTTTCATAAAATGATTTTCTGGTAAATACTATTTTTTGTTTGGTAGATGATTAGCTTCAACGGAATGTTAAAATGACGGTTAATTTAATCACTAAAATTTTATTGGTTAAATTTTGACAAGCCAATTAATTGAATATTGAAATATCTACATATGACAATTTGTTATTAAATTTCAATGTTAATTAATTGTTATTGTTCAAGTAATTGACTTTTTAATAAATGCTATTTATGTAATGGTAAATAATACCTCCAAAATCAACTCAAGTTGATAAATGGATTTATTTCACAAAATACACAAGTACTTTAACTAGTAATTACAGTTATCAAGGTAATTAATTAATCATTCATTTAACATGCTTTCATGAAACCGGGCATCAGTCTTTCAGGTTACAATATTTTTTTTAGAAAAAGGTGCATAAATATATCGAAATATTAAAAAACAACAGTTACAATTATAAGCTTACTGGTATGACAAAAAAATGGAGATTTGTTGAAGCAAAAGTAGAAAAAATATTTAACACGGTTATAATTTTTTTTAAATATATTTGATTCAACTTAAATATTTTTTTCTACTAGACGGTGCAAATATTAGAAATGTAACACGTTTTACAGAATTATTTCAAAAGAGATAAAAACAGCAGACTATAAATAAATATTCGCAGTTTATTTATTTCTATTTACCTAATTGATATTCCCAAACAATATATTTTCCTGGCAATATTTTATTATTTTCAATAAATGAAATTATTTTTGTTCTAATAGAAGTATGTCAATATTTAATTTTAAATTAAAATGCAGAAATTTTCTATCTAATCTTGAAGAAAAGTGCGACTATTCTGGTATAGATGGTGCAGCTAAAATAAACAAAACTTTCTGTTTTGCCATCTGCGTTTAAATCATCAAATTCGGGGCTCACTAGCGCTCGCCTTGGCGTAGAAACAAATTAAACGCCACTGATATTTACCCTTAAGAGTGCCGCTTTGAAATTATTATAAATAAATCGTATCTATTATAACAAATATACTCAACTCATATATATTTTGTAATAGAGCCACCCGTACTGCATATAATTAAAAAAAATGCGTTATATCCTATGTGAATATATATTTTTAGATATTTCCTTTAAAAGTCCGCGTGCCGCTTTGGAATTATTATAAATAAATTGTGGGTATTATAACAAATTATTTAATATACATACATTTCAGTATAGATACTTAGATATTTCCTATATAAGACCGCGTGCCGCCTTGAAAGTTGAAATTATTATAAACAAATAGTATGCACCATAAAAAAATATTTAATATATATTTCAAAATAGCACCCGCCGTAGAAGGGCATGAGAAAAATTCATGAACATATTGTTACCTATCATACATGTGTAATCTTAGATATCTGCTATATAAGACCGCGTGCCGCCTTAAAATTATTATAAACAATTAGTATGCATTATAATAAATTATTTAATATATATTTCAATATAGCGCCCCCCGTAGAAAGGTATGAAAAAAAAATTCATAAATATTGTGTGATCCGACCTAGAAAAGGAAAGTATAAATAAATTTATAAAAACTATTTCTCTTCGTAACATTGAATGAAGTTCGCTTGGTATTTATGAATATATAACATTTATAAAAAAATATATAAGGTCTATCGAGTGTAAGTATGACCTTTAAAACGCGGAAATTTTAATAAATTTAAATTTGTGTAGTGTTTTCCTTGTACATATATTTTTTTCATATATCTCATATGAAATATGAATCTGTGTGTCGCTTACAAATTACTATAAATAAAAAAGTATAATAAATTATTCAGTGTTTTTGTTACACTGTTACGCAGGGGAGGTACGAAAAAATAAGTTGTTTTCATTCATCACAAACAACAAAATATTTGGAAAAGATTTACACTAAGCTTATCTTGTTATATATTTATGAAGAAAAGAAACATGAACATTGTTTAAAAGAAATGCTACGTTCATTATTAATAAACTGAACTTTTTAAAACAGTTAAAAATATTTTTTTATAATAAAATAATAAATTGTACTATATTTTCCCTCTAAAGATTAATATACATTTAATTATATTAATTTTATTTATTTACGATGTTGTACTGATCTTTGACTTCTGTAAATTATAAAATGCGGGAGTAGCTCACGTGGGCGGTAAAGTAGAGCATAAGCCCGGTGACTAGTAAATAAAAGGCCAAAAATAGAATTGGAAATATAATAAACACTCTTGTTTTTGAAATGATATCAGTTCCGCTAACCCTTCACTAGATTTTATTAAAATTGCTTGAGGATTTTCTTCAGAGATTGCATTCAAGCTACAAGCTTGACATTTAAGAAAAATTCACATCACATAACCAAATAGTTAGCATTGCAACGCATCGCCTTATTGTTTTGTGTCATGGCCACGTGACCATGTAATATTTTTACATAGCAACAAGCTTGCATTTAAAAAAAATCTAATGTGGCCAGTAAATTATCTCCCGCTTCCGGCATGCAATTTTTATTTATTTTCATAAATAAGTACTTACATGTTTACTAATAATGCAATTGTTTTAATAATATAGCTATTGTTTATATTTTCTACTTCAAAATTTGAACATTAATTCATTTTTTTGCGATGCTGATGTTTATTTCTTGTAATTTCAAATGATTAGTTTTTTGACAGTGACATATATTTGTCATATACATACATTTGAATATCTCAAATGTGTAACCCAGATGTTTATACCATAAATCGCGAAAAAATGACAATTAAAGTTATTTTTCTAGGAAAAACTATTTTGAGCTTCAAGGAAAGTGCCACGTTCGGTTAATGGGCTCTTTCCATATTGGAATAGTGCAAGAATATATGGCTTCAAAATTTCTGAATGATACAATTTGAATTAGAGCGTATAGAGGATCCACACACACACCCACAGACATCATCGTGAAAATGTTAAAAACGGATTCTAGGAGACCTTAAAACATGCTTATTTACCAAAATTTCAATTAGCGATTTATAACACGATCCCCATACCTCCCTTACCAAGGGTAGCGGGAGATAAAAATAATTTAAAAACATTTTATTTGATTGCAGTAGTGCATAAAACGTTGTACCTACATATATCTCAGGCCGAAAGAAGTTTACACCTTTGGACGAATAAAATCCCTCCGTTATGCATCGGGCTTCAAATTTCGTCCTTTCTTTCGACCCCTATTGGTAAATAATTATTAAAATTCGCTGGAAAATGAAAATGATTATATAACTAACATATTTAAAAAAAAAATATTATAGCATAAAGTTGCAGTTTACATTAAATATTTTGTATTAATATAAGAATTTAACTTGTTACTTAAATAATTATATACAAATAAGTGTCCCAGATTGAGCTTACGCTATCGTTATTTTAAAAACTACTCAATATTATTTTACGAAATTTGGTGTCTAGGGGTTTTCCCATATGTCCGTTTCAATTAAAATATTCTCAAAGCAGTAGCACGTCCGGACACTAACTTTCTTATTTTAAATGGAATGCTATACTTTTTATTTTACCATTGAATTCAGTGGAAAATTTTATGTACTTCCGGCGTAATTCAACTGTTTTTTTTTTTTTTTTGTAAGAACGGTCACTTCTTTATCACTCGATATCTCGAGAATCTATAATACTAAACGATTAGATTCACTATCTATATATTCTACAGCCTGAATGAAACGACCGATTTTCGTGAAATTTGTTTTAAGTTGTAGAAAATTATTGTCTCGAGTGCCCTCGTAATAACACAAATTTCTGTAGCATGCATAGTTTTTGAGTAAAAAATTATTAAAGATTGAAAATTGAGACAAAAACAATAGATCACAGTAACGATCACAGTTTTCATTGAAAAATTTAAGAAGATAAACGCTGTCATGTCATATAGTATGTCAATGTCAATGATTACAAATTATCGGTTTTCATACTTTTAAATGCAAAGAAATGTTTTAATAATATGTAATAATTAAAGAAAAGATGATGAATTTAACGAGGTAGGTATATGCAATGATTTTAAGCTATGTTTTATATTAATGTATTGTATATTTTATTTTGTAAATAGAATATTGGAAAATGAATAAGGAAACACGTCGAAAAGGATCAGAAAGGCAGAATTATTATGACAATCGATCGGAGTACATATACAAAATTAAAAAGATAAACATTGTCATCCGTCATATTGGATGTACGTATAGTCTATTATAAAACATTATCGGCGGAGCCCTAGGCTGAACTCGGCGAAGCCGAGTTTAGGCTAGTCCTATATACTAAAAGGATAGATTCACTATCTCACTATAGTTTCTTTAATCAAGACGATCGCCATCCTTTGAACACCTCTACAGCCTAAATGGTGCGAGCGATTTTCGTGAAATTTGTACCAAGTTTTAGGAAATGATTGTCTCGAGTGCCCTCGTAATAAGTAAAATTTCTGTAAGATGCATAGTTTTTGAGTAAAAAATTATTAAAGAATGAAAATTGGGACAGAAACAATATTTATCACAGTAACGATCACAGTTTTCCTTGAAAATTTAAGACGAAGAACGCCATGTTTGACATTTCATTTTGAACCTTTAAATTGAATTATTTATGAAATGGAGACAATTTGAAAGAAGTTTAATTCATAATCATAAATTTTAAGAATGGGCAACTATATCCGCACAGGTAAAAAAGGCCTAAAACATTTAAATTAAAAATTATAAATTTTGACGGTTCATATGTACTTGGACAGTGTTACCAAATATGTCATAAGTAACTAGGTAAAAAACAAATATTCCTAACTAGACTAATGTGAAGTCCGCACGCAAATGTGTATTTTCTACACCGCAATATGTGAAAAAAATGACCGAGGATGATAAGCCGGTGGCCGACAAAAATATTTTAAATTTGCGGTGAATGTAATGTTTTAATCTCACAATTTCTGTTGCAAGTAGACTAATTAATCATACAAAAATAAATTTTAAAGGCCTGAATGGTGTGAGTGATTTTCGTGAAATTTGTACCAAGTTGTAGGAAATGATTGTCTCGAGTGCCCTCGTAATAACCGAAATTTCTGTAGGATGCGTAGTTTCCAAGTAAAAAATTATTAAAGATTGAAAATTGGGACTAAAACAATATTTTTCACAGTAACGATCACAGTTTTCCTTGAAAATTTAAGACGATAAACGCTGTCATGTTAAGTGGCATGTCAATGTCAATGATGACAATTTTTTTTTGTTTTTATCCTACATAGAATTATAGAAAAGGTCTACGGGGACACAACGAAAAGGGTGATAAGGGTAAAAAAATCACAATCTATCGAAAAGTACATGTACAAAATTAAAAAGATAAACATTGTCATCTTTCATATTTGATATGTTAATGACAAAAAATTATGTATATCGATATGTAAAATTTATTGATGTAAAGAATGTTAGAATTGAACGAGTCAGGTATATGTACTGATTTAAAGCCATGTTTATTGCAAATTTATATATATATATATATATATATATATATATATATATATATATATATATATATATATATATATATATATTATACATAGATCTAACACAATGTCAGGCTGACGAAGGCATAATGAACATTTTAATCGACAAAGAGTACATGTACAAAATTAGAAAGGTACACGTTGTAATCTGTCACATTTGATATATGTCAAGTGTTAATGACAAATAATGACCGTCTTCTTTTGGAATGATGAATATTTTGTAAATATATTATACAAAGTACCTACGTCAAATCGTGTTTAATTACTAAAATTTCGTTATGTGATCCTTATTCCTCTCTTACCTTCGATGGCGATAGTTTAAGACATCAAAAACCAAAGTAAAGTTCTACGTTGGTTGTGGTGACGGAATTGAAACAAAATGATAAATGTAATGTAAGTGAAAAAACTGTGCAGCTTAACATAATGGACAATAAAACCACTTAAACATTATGGATACTGTATTATGAATATTATTAGTAATATTTCTTATGTTAGAGAATAGTAGTTATAGGGCAAGGAAGATCACGTGACCTATCATAAGTTTTGTCCCTTTCTCACTTCAGACTCGATCTTTAGCTATGTCCCATGCTAACTTCAGACTGTACTTTCGACGCAGTGCGCATGCGTCAGTTTGAATAGTTGTCACATTTCTAGAAAGATATCAAATGAGAATAAAATGAAGACAATAAGAATAAAATAGGTTTTTATTGACTTCTTCAATAATATAATATAATGGAAGACAACAATGTGATCATATGTATATTCATAAGTATTACAATCAGGATGCTCTTCGTCTTCATTCTTGTTTAAAAAGCAAATATTACCAACAGTAATTGACAATTTATAAATTTAGGGCTTCATCAACGACCTACTATCAAATCTGAGTAATCGATAATATGTCAGCAAGTGATATTCTCATAAATATAAACGGTCACGAGCCACAGACGACGTCACTCTTGTCTATAATACTAAACGATTAGATTCACTATCTATATATATTTTCTTTAATCACGACGATCGCCCAACTTTAGACAAGGCTACAGCTTAAACGGTGCGACCGATTTTCATGAAAGTTGTAACAAACTGTAGGAAATGATTGGCTTCAGGGCCCTTCTAATGGGACGAATTTTTGTAGGATGCATAGTTTTCGAGTAAAAAATTATTAAACGTAAAGTTAAACAATGGATCGTAGAACACATGTAAAAATTTAGAAGATAAAAATGCTGTCATGTGTAAAATTTGGCATGATGTCAATGTCAATAATGACAAATTATGAATGTCGTATGGGTTGTCTACCATTTCAATGCTAAATACAAATAAATATATTGTGTAAAATTGAAGAAAAGAATATGAATTAAACGAGGTAGGTATACGTAATGAATTTAAGCAATATTTATTGTTAATTTAAATTTTATTTTGTAAATAGATTTTACGAAATGTCAAAAGTTACTAAAAACTACGAAAACGTTAATAAAGCCTAGAAGAGTTTCACAATCGAACGAAGAATACATGTATAAAATTAAAAAGATAAATACGGTCTTCTGTCACATTTGAAATGTTAATGACAAATTTGAACTACAGAAAATAATCGGTTTAAAATTGAAGAATATAATGTGAGAATTAAACGACGTAAGGTACGCTATGAATGTAAGATATGTTTATTCTTATTTTAGAATTTATTTTGTAAATAGATTGTTGAAAATATTCGAGGTTATTAAATGACGAAATGGACGAGAAATGTAGGAAAAGCATCAACGACAAGAAAGACTGGGAGGACAAAGTGTACAGTGTACAGAGCGAATGTCAAGGATTGTTTTCTGTGCTGGTCAGTGTATTACTCTAAGATATGTTTATTTATATTTTATTTTGTAAATAGATTTTACAAAACTGACAAAAAGAAACTGGTAGTATTTGGGCTGGCGGTCCAGCGTACTTTATTCGCACGGCTTTACCCGTACGTTCTAAACCTAAACCGTACACAAATAACGGAGTGTGTGGGGCTCCTTAGGGCAGATTGCATGGGCAGTTTAATTTATTAATTTATTAATTTATTAATTTATTAATTTATTAATTTATTAATTTATTAATTTATTAATTTATTAATTTATTAATTTATTAATTTATTAATTTATTAATTTATTAATTTATTAATTTATTAATTTATTAATTTATTAATTTATTAATTTATTAATTTATTAATTTATTAATTTATTAATTTATTAATTTATTAATTTATTAATTTATTAATTTATTAATTTATTAATTTATTAATTTATTAATTTATTAATTTATTAATTTATTAATTTATTAATTTATTAATTTATTAATTTATTAATTTATTAATTTATTAATTTATTAATTTATTAATTTATTAATTTATTAATTTATTAATTTATTAATTTATTAATTTATTAATTTATTAATTTATTAATTTATTAATTTATTAATTTATTAATTTATTAATTTATTAATTTATTAATTTATTAATTTATTAATTTATTAATTTATTAATTTATTAATTTATTAATTTATTAATTTATTAATTTATTAATTTATTAATTTATTAATTTATTAATTTATTAATTTATTAATTTATTAATTTATTAATTTATTAATTTATTAATTTATTAATTTATTAATTTATTAATTTATTAATTTATTAATTTATTAATTTATTAATTTATTAATTTATTAATTTATTAATTTATTAATTTATTAATTTATTAATTTATTAATTTATTAATTTATTAATTTATTAATTTATTAATTTATTAATTTATTAATTTATTAATTTATTAATTTATTAATTTATTAATTTATTAATTTATTAATTTATTAATTTATTAATTTATTAATTTATTAATTTATTAATTTATTAATTTATTAATTTATTAATTTATTAATTTATTAATTTATTAATTTATTAATTTATTAATTTATTAATTTATTAATTTATTAATTTATTAATTTATTAATTTATTAATTTATTAATTTATTAATTTATTAATTTATTAATTTATTAATTTATTAATTTATTAATTTATTAATTTATTAATTTATTAATTTATTAATTTATTAATTTATTAATTTATTAATTTATTAATTTATTAATTTATTAATTTATTAATTTATTAATTTATTAATTTATTAATTTATTAATTTATTAATTTATTAATTTATTAATTTATTAATTTATTAATTTATTAATTTATTAATTTATTAATTTATTAATTTATTAATTTATTAATTTATTAATTTATTAATTTATTAATTTATTAATTTATTAATTTATTAATTTATTAATTTATTAATTTATTAATTTATTAATTTATTAATTTATTAATTTATTAATTTATTAATTTATTAATTTATTAATTTATTAATTTATTAATTTATTAATTTATTAATTTATTAATTTATTAATTTATTAATTTATTAATTTATTAATTTATTAATTTATTAATTTATTAATTTATTAATTTATTAATTTATTAATTTATTAATTTATTAATTTATTAATTTATTAATTTATTAATTTATTAATTTATTAATTTATTAATTTATTAATTTATTAATTTATTAATTTATTAATTTATTAATTTATTAATTTATTAATTTATTAATTTATTAATTTATTAATTTATTAATTTATTAATTTATTAATTTATTAATTTATTAATTTATTAATTTATTAATTTATTAATTTATTAATTTATTAATTTATTAATTTATTAATTTATTAATTTATTAATTTATTAATTTATTAATTTATTAATTTATTAATTTATTAATTTATTAATTTATTAATTTATTAATTTATTAATTTATTAATTTATTAATTTATTAATTTATTAATTTATTAATTTATTAATTTATTAATTTATTAATTTATTAATTTATTAATTTATTAATTTATTAATTTATTAATTTATTAATTTATTAATTTATTAATTTATTAATTTATTAATTTATTAATTTATTAATTTATTAATTTATTAATTTATTAATTTATTAATTTATTAATTTATTAATTTATTAATTTATTAATTTATTAATTTATTAATTTATTAATTTATTAATTTATTAATTTATTAATTTATTAATTTATTAATTTATTAATTTATTAATTTATTAATTTATTAATTTATTAATTTATTAATTTATTAATTTATTAATTTATTAATTTATTAATTTATTAATTTATTAATTTATTAATTTATTAATTTATTAATTTATTAATTTATTAATTTATTAATTTATTAATTTATTAATTTATTAATTTATTAATTTATTAATTTATTAATTTATTAATTTATTAATTTATTAATTTATTAATTTATTAATTTATTAATTTATTAATTTATTAATTTATTAATTTATTAATTTATTAATTTATTAATTTATTAATTTATTAATTTATTAATTTATTAATTTATTAATTTATTAATTTATTAATTTATTAATTTATTAATTTATTAATTTATTAATTTATTAATTTATTAATTTATTAATTTATTAATTTATTAATTTATTAATTTATTAATTTATTAATTTATTAATTTATTAATTTATTAATTTATTAATTTATTAATTTATTAATTTATTAATTTATTAATTTATTAATTTATTAATTTATTAATTTATTAATTTATTAATTTATTAATTTATTAATTTATTAATTTATTAATTTATTAATTTATTAATTTATTAATTTATTAATTTATTAATTTATTAATTTATTAATTTATTAATTTATTAATTTATTAATTTATTAATTTATTAATTTATTAATTTATTAATTTATTAATTTATTAATTTATTAATTTATTAATTTATTAATTTATTAATTTATTAATTTATTAATTTATTAATTTATTAATTTATTAATTTATTAATTTATTAATTTATTAATTTATTAATTTATTAATTTATTAATTTATTAATTTATTAATTTATTAATTTATTAATTTATTAATTTATTAATTTATTAATTTATTAATTTATTAATTTATTAATTTATTAATTTATTAATTTATTAATTTATTAATTTATTAATTTATTAATTTATTAATTTATTAATTTATTAATTTATTAATTTATTAATTTATTAATTTATTAATTTATTAATTTATTAATTTATTAATTTATTAATTTATTAATTTATTAATTTATTAATTTATTAATTTATTAATTTATTAATTTATTAATTTATTAATTTATTAATTTATTAATTTATTAATTTATTAATTTATTAATTTATTAATTTATTAATTTATTAATTTATTAATTTATTAATTTATTAATTTATTAATTTATTAATTTATTAATTTATTAATTTATTAATTTATTAATTTATTAATTTATTAATTTATTAATTTATTAATTTATTAATTTATTAATTTATTAATTTATTAATTTATTAATTTATTAATTTATTAATTTATTAATTTATTAATTTATTAATTTATTAATTTATTAATTTATTAATTTATTAATTTATTAATTTATTAATTTATTAATTTATTAATTTATTAATTTATTAATTTATTAATTTATTAATTTATTAATTTATTAATTTATTAATTTATTAATTTATTAATTTATTAATTTATTAATTTATTAATTTATTAATTTATTAATTTATTAATTTATTAATTTATTAATTTATTAATTTATTAATTTATTAATTTATTAATTTATTAATTTATTAATTTATTAATTTATTAATTTATTAATTTATTAATTTATTAATTTATTAATTTATTAATTTATTAATTTATTAATTTATTAATTTATTAATTTATTAATTTATTAATTTATTAATTTATTAATTTATTAATTTATTAATTTATTAATTTATTAATTTATTAATTTATTAATTTATTAATTTATTAATTTATTAATTTATTAATTTATTAATTTATTAATTTATTAATTTATTAATTTATTAATTTATTAATTTATTAATTTATTAATTTATTAATTTATTAATTTATTAATTTATTAATTTATTAATTTATTAATTTATTAATTTATTAATTTATTAATTTATTAATTTATTAATTTATTAATTTATTAATTTATTAATTTATTAATTTATTAATTTATTAATTTATTAATTTATTAATTTATTAATTTATTAATTTATTAATTTATTAATTTATTAATTTATTAATTTATTAATTTATTAATTTATTAATTTATTAATTTATTAATTTATTAATTTATTAATTTATTAATTTATTAATTTATTAATTTATTAATTTATTAATTTATTAATTTATTAATTTATTAATTTATTAATTTATTAATTTATTAATTTATTAATTTATTAATTTATTAATTTATTAATTTATTAATTTATTAATTTATTAATTTATTAATTTATTAATTTATTAATTTATTAATTTATTAATTTATTAATTTATTAATTTATTAATTTATTAATTTATTAATTTATTAATTTATTAATTTATTAATTTATTAATTTATTAATTTATTAATTTATTAATTTATTAATTTATTAATTTATTAATTTATTAATTTATTAATTTATTAATTTATTAATTTATTAATTTATTAATTTATTAATTTATTAATTTATTAATTTATTAATTTATTAATTTATTAATTTATTAATTTATTAATTTATTAATTTATTAATTTATTAATTTATTAATTTATTAATTTATTAATTTATTAATTTATTAATTTATTAATTTATTAATTTATTAATTTATTAATGTATTAATGTATTAATTTATTAATTTATTAATTTATTAATTTATTAATTTATTAATTTATTAATTTATTAATGTATTAATTTATTAATTTATTAATTTATTAATGTATTAATTTATTAATTTATTAATTTATTAATTTATTAATTTATTAATGTATTAATTTATTAATGTATTAATTTATTAATTTATTAATTTATTAATTTATTAATTTATTAATTTATTAATTTATTAATTTATTAATTTATTAATTTATTAATTTATTAATTTATTAATTTATTAATTTATTAATTTATTAATTTATTAATTTATTAATTTATTAATTTATTAATTTATTAATTTATTAATTTATTAATTTATTAATTTATTAATTTATTAATTTATTAATTTATTAATTTATTAATTTATTAATTTATTAATTTATTAATTTATTAATTTATTAATTTATTAATTTATTAATTTATTAATTTATTAATTTATTAATTTATTAATTTATTAATTTATTAATTTATTAATTTATTAATTTATTAATTTATTTATTTATTTATTTATATATTTATTTATTAAGTTATTTATGTATTTATTTATTTACTTATTTATTTTTATTTATTTATTTAATTATTAATTTATTTATTCATTTATAAATAAATAAATAAATTTAGCCTCAAGGCCATTGCGGGGGGGGGGGGTGCCAATTATTGTATCGTACTAATAAAAATCTTTTAAATTACATAATCATACAGCATGAGCCAGAAAAGTCAAGGAGAGAGTGAGTGGGCAGTTTGGGTGGGCATTTTGAGTGGGCATGTTGCGTGGGCATGTTGCGTGGGCAGTTTGGGTGGGTGTGTTGCGTGGGCAGTTTGGGTGGGCATGTTGCATGGGCAGTTTGAGTGGGCATGTTGCGTGGGCATGTTGCGTGGGCAGTTTGGGTGGGTATGTTGCGTGGGCAGTTTGGGTGGGCATGTTGCGTCGGCAGTTTGGGTGGGCAAGTTGCGTGGGCAGTTTGGGTGGGCATGTTGCGCGGGCAGTTTGGGTGGGCAAGTTGCGTGGGCAGTTTGGGTGGGCATGTTGCGTGGGCTGTTCGGGTGGGCAATTTGGGTGGGCAATTTGGGTGGGCATGTTGCGTGGGCAGTTTGGGTGGGGATGTTGCGTGGGCAGTTTGGGTGGGCATGTTGCGTGGGCAGTTTGAGTGGGCAGTTTGAGTGGGCATGTTGCGTGGGCAGTTTGGGTGGGCATGTTACGTGGGCTGTTTGCGTGGGCAGTTTGGGTGGGCATATTGCGTGGGCAGTTTGAGTGGGTATGTTGCGTGGGCAGTTTGAGTGGGCAGTTTGAGTGGGCATGTTGCGTGGGCAGTTTGGGTGGGCATGTTGCGTGGGCTGTTTGCGTGGGCAGTTTGGGTGGGCATATTGCGTGGGCAGTTTGAGTGGGCATGTTGCGTGGGCAGTTTGGGTGGGCATGTTGCGTGGGCAGTTTGGGTGGGTATGTTGCGTGGGCAGTTTGGGTGGGCATGTTGCGTCGGCAGTTTGGGTGGGCAAGTTGCGTGGGCAGTTTGGGTGGGCATGTTGCGCGGGCAGTTTGGGTGGGCAAGTTGCGTGGGCAGTTTGGGTGGGCATGTTGCGTGGGCTGTTCGGGTGGGCAATTTGGGTGGGCAATTTGGGTGGGCATGTTGCGTGGGCAGTTTGGGTGGGGATGTTGCGTGGGCAGTTTGGGTGGGCATGTTGCGTGGGCAGTTTGAGTGGGCAGTTTGAGTGGGCATGTTGCGTGGGCAGTTTGGGTGGGCATGTTACGTGGGCTGTTTGCGTGGGCAGTTTGGGTGGGCATATTGCGTGGGCAGTTTGAGTGGGTATGTTGCGTGGGCAGTTTGAGTGGGCAGTTTGAGTGGGCATGTTGCGTGGGCAGTTTGGGTGGGCATGTTGCGTGGGCTGTTTGCGTGGGCAGTTTGGGTGGGCATATTGCGTGGGCAGTTTGAGTGGGCATGTTGCGTGGGCAGTTTGGGTGGGCATGTTGCGTGGGCAGTTTGAGTGGGCATGTTGCGTGGGCAGTTTGGGTGAGCATGTTGCGTGGGCAGTTTGAGTGGGCATGTTGCGTGGGCAGTTTGGGTGGGCATGTTGCGTGGGCATTATAAACCACTATCGGCGGAGCCCTAGGGAAAACTCGGCGAAGCCGAGGTTACGCTAGTCCTAATACTAAAAGATAGATTCACTATCTCACTATAGTTTCTTTAATCAAGACGATCGCCATCCTTTGAACACCTCTACAGCCTAAACGGTGCGAGCGATTTTCGTGAAATTTGTACCAAGTTTTAGGAAATGATTGTCTCGAGTGCCCTCGTAATAACACAAATTTCTGTAGGATGCATAGTTTTCGAGTAAAAAATTTTTAAAGATTGAAAATTGGGACAAAAACAATAAAGATCACAGTAACGATCACAGTTTTCCTTGAAAATTTAAGACGAAAAACGCCATGTTTGACATATCATTTCAAACTTTTAAATGGAAATATTTATGAAATGGAGACAATTTGAAAGAAGTTTAATTCATAATCATAAATTTTGAGAATAGGCAACTATATCCGCACAGGTAAAAAAGGCCTAAACCATTTTAATTAAAAATTATAAAATTTGACGGTTCATATGTACTTGGACAGTGTTGCCAAATGTGTCATATAAGTAACTAGGTAAAAAACAAATATTCCTGACTAGACTAATGTGAAGTCCGTACGATAAGCGCTGTCATGTCATTTGGCATGTCAATGATGACAAATTATTGGTTTTCATCCTTTTAAATGCAAAAAAAATGTTACAATAATATGTAACATTAAAGAAAAAATGATGAAATTAACGAGGTGTCCGTACGATAAGCGCTGTCATGTCATTTGGCATGTCAATGATGACAAATTATTGGTTTTCATCCTTTTAAATGCAAAAAAAATGTTTCAATAATATGTAACATTAAAGAAAAAATGATGAAATTAACGAGGTAGGTATATGTAATGATTTTAAGCCATGTTTATTATGTTATATATTTTATTATGTAAATAGAATTTTGGAAAATGTATAAGGAAACACGTCGAAAAGGATCAGAATAATTATTAGATATCTACATATTTTAGAGATATTAAACAATAATTTAATAAATTTTCCATCCCGCATAATGAAAAAAACGACCGAAGATGAAAGGCCGGTGGTCGACACAAAAAATTCAAATTTGCGGTGAAAGTAATGTTTAAATATTTTGTGCACCGCACTATTGTTATTAAAAATTAGTGTAGGAGATAAATACTGTATCTGGAATACATTTTTGAAGTCGGAAATGTGATATTTTGACCGTGTCCGAGGTAATTTAAAATAAACCATAAATTTTATGACTTTCTATTATTATTATATTCTGTACTGAGTAAATAATGAAAGTTGGTAAAATATAGTAAACAATGTATGTTGAATTTAGTTTTTAAGTTAAACATCTGTAAATTTAATCATGAGTGAGTTCAATATACTATTTTAAATCAGCCAGCTGCCAGGTAACTTAAGTCTGGACACGAAAACGCGGGACAATGTATTAGATTATTAGACTTACTTGTAAAGATTAGATAACAAAGGTAGGTGATCACTGGATAACTTAGTAAATAGCAATACAATATTTAAATAATTCATAAGGTTAACAACAATTGAAATGTTTCCTTTAAAATGTCGTGGTTCAAAAACAATGTACTTTAAATATGTATCATGTAAAATGTCTTTATTGCAACCATGCATTATAAAATTATAATCACAACACAGCATTTGTAAAAAAATATATGTTGATGACAACAATGGACCTTTTCAATTCAACGGCTATCTCTTTCTATCTCTGCAAATAGTAAGAAAATGGCGCGAACAACTGCCAGTTGGGCTGTCAAACGAAACGTCAAAAATATTGCAGTCATTAAAATACCGGTATTCTCAGTGAAAATTTGCATCGTTAGACATTTTAACTTTAATAAAAGCTTTTGTAACTTATTTCATAAGATTTTTTCAAGTTATCTGAGATATTCTCACATTTTACGTCTAAATTTTTTCGAAACACACGTCATAGACCTCTGTTGTTCTTACTATGCGCAGATCCCCATTGCGCATATCTTCTATCTCTTTAAATTGAAAAGGTTCATTATATAGGAGCTCATTCATATTTCAACCCCAAACATCACCATTTTTGTGTTTATTTGAAGATATTTTAAACAGTTCAGGAGTTATGGGGTCCCCAAATGCATGTACTCTTGATTAGTTTCGGCTAAAAATGTGAGATTAAAAATGATTCAATCTCACGATTTCTGTTGCAAATAGAGTGTTTTGTCAAAAATTTGACAACGCGGTCTTTCGTTTTTTGGGAAAAGTCAGTCGTGTTAGGTATCAAATGAAATATTTTCTTAAGAGCTGCTATACAGAAATGTCAAAAATTTTACAACTCTATTATCTTTTGTTATATGCACAAAGTTGTCAGAAATATGTCGTGTTTGGTATCTATTAAAATGTTGTAACATGAGCTGCTATGCACAAATGTTAAAAATTTGACAATTCGATCAGATTTTGTTTATTGCAAAAAGTTGTCAGAAATGTGTGTATCAAATGAAATGTATTCTCAAGAGGTGCAAAAATGACAAAAATTTAACAACTCGACCGTCTTGTTTTTTTTATAAAGTTGTCAGAAACATGTGTATCAAATGAAATGTTTTTTCTAAAGCTGTCATACAAAAATGTCAAAAATATGACAACTCGATCTTCTTTTGTTTTGTGCAGAAAATTGTCATATATAATATCATAAGTGGTAAATTTTTGCCGGAAAAATTTTCAGATTGTTACGAGAGTCGGTTGCCTAGCAATTTATTGAGTGGCATTGACAAAAAAATTCTAAATTGTCAAACGAGTAATTTTTGATCAATGTCACGAAATAAATTGGCAACAGGCTCGAGTAAAGCAATCGGAAAATTTTTCCAGGTTAAAATTTAACCACGATTGGTATTCGGATGACTATTTCCAAAATAAAAATCAGGTAATTATTTATATAATTTTTTTCTTGACAAAAATCTTGTAAATATTTATTGTGTTTAGAGGTATTAGGTTTCAGTTTGCTTTTTCAACGTTTTAAATAGATTCATGTCCAAATCGACTCGTTTTTAATAAAAACTGATAAGACTGAAAATATAGACTTTGACAGGTATGTAAACAATATGTTTCTAAAACGTCAAAAATTTTCGCTTATCAAAACTCACTTACTTGTAAAAATACGACATCTTATTGGCTTAAAGGGTGTGAAAAAACTTTTTTGACGCTGTTTTGTCGAAATGAAATTTGGTAACTAGGTAGAATCCTGAATTTGGATTGGTTTATATATTTATGAGTGAAATAGTCAGAAATATGTAATGTTTGGTATGAAATAAAATGTTTGCTCAACAGCTGTCATGCAGAAATGTCAAAAATATGACAACTCGTTCATCTTTTGTTTATTGCAAAATCTTCTCAGAAATATGTAGTGTTTGGTATCAAATGAAATGTTTTCTCAAGAGCTGTGATGCAGAAATGTTAAAAATATGACAACACAATCGTGTTTTGTTTTGTCTCTAAGTTGTCAGAAATATGACGTGTGTGGTATGAAATGAAATGTATTTTCGGGTGTTGCCATGCAGAAATGTTAAAAATATGACAACACGATCGTCTTTTGTTTTTTTCATAAAGTTGTCAGAAATATATCGTGTTTGGTATCAAATGAAATGTTTTCTCAAGAGCTGCCATGCAGAAATGTGAAAAATATGACAACACAATCGTCTTTTGTTTTTTTCTTTAAGTTGTCAGAAATATGTCGTGTGTCGTATTAAATGAAATGTATTCTCGGGTGTTGCCATGCAGAAATGTCAAAAAATTTATAACCTGATTGGCTTTTGTCTTTTGCAAATTTTGTCAGTAATATGACGTGTTCGGTATCAGATGAAATGTTTTCTCAAGAGCTGCCATGCAAAATTGTCAAAATTGTGACAACTCGATCGTCTTTTTTTCGCAAAAAGTTGTCAGAAATAAGCCGTATTTGGTATCAAATAATATATTTTCCCAAGAGCTGATATGCAGAAATGAGAAAAATATGATTACTTGATTGTCTTTTATCTTTTGCAAAAAGTAGTCAGAAATTTGTCGAATTTGGTATCAAATGAAATGTTTTCTTGAGCTGCTATGTAGAAATGTCAGATATTTGACAACTCGATATTCATTTGTTCTTTTGCAAAAACTAGTATGAAATATGTCGTGTTTGGTATCACATAAAATGTTTTCTCAAGAACTGATAAGCAGAAATGAGAAAAATATGATTACTTGATTGTCTTTTGCAAAACGTAGTCAGATGTATGTCGTGTTTGTTATCAAATGATTTGTTTTTTAAAGAGCTGCCATGCAGAAATGGTAAATTTTGGCAACGCGATCGTCTTTTGTTTTTTGCAAAAAGTTGTAAGATATATGTCGTGCTTGGTTACAAATGAAAAGTTTTCTCACGAGCTGCTATGGAAAAAAGTCAAAAATTTGACAACTCGATCGTCTTTTGTTTTTTGCAAAATATTGTCCGATATATGTCGTGTATGGTATCAAATGAAAAGTTTTCTTAAGGGCTGTAATGCAGATATTTGACAACTCGATCGTCTTTTGTTTTTTTTGCAAAAAGCTGTCGGAAATATGTCGTGTGTGGTATCAAATGGGAGCTCCCCCTTTAAGGGCAATTTGGTTGGGGCAGTTTGGGTGAGCAAATTCGTAAGCAGATTGAGTGAGCAGGAGAGGAGTTAAACCTTTGATAAGACTGTTACCGTTTGCAATTTGGGTTTAAAGTATGTGCAGATAGACTGGATGTACGTAAAGGCTATTATAAAACACTATCGGCGGAGCCCTAGGGGAAGCTCGGCGTAGCCGAGTTTTCGCTAGTCCTAATACTAAAAGGATAGATTCACTATCTCACTATAGTTTCTTTAATCAAGACGATCGCCATCCTTTGAACACCTCTACAGCCTAAACGGTGTGAGCGATTTTCGTGAAATTTTCACCAAGTTGTAGGAAATTATTGTCTCGAGTGCCCTCGTAATAACTCAAATTTCTGTAGGATGCATAGTTTTCGAGTAAAAAATTATTAAAGATTGAAAATTGGGACAGAAACAATATTTTTCACAGTAACGATCACAGTTTTCCTTGAAAATTTAAGACGAAGAACGCCATGTTTGTCAAGTCATTTTGAACCTTTAAATGGAAATATTTATGAAATGGAGACAATTTGATAGAAGTTTAATTCATAATTATAAATTTTGAGAATGGGCAATTATATCCGCACAGGTAAAAAAGGCCTAAACCATTTTAATTAAAAATTATAAAATTTGACGGTTCATATGTACTTGGACAGTGTTACCAAATGTGTCATAAGTAACTAGGTAAAAAACAAATATTTCTAACTAAACAATATTTTTCACAGTAACGATCACAGTTTTCCTTGAAAATTTAAGACGATAAACGCTGTTATGTCAATGTCAATGATGACAAATTATCAGTTTTCTTCCTTTTAAATGCAATAAAATGTTTAAATAATATGTAATAATTAAAGAAAAGATGATGAATTTAACAAGGTAGGTATATGTAATGATTTTAAGCCATGTTTATTATTATGTTACATATTTTATTTTGTAAATAGAATTTTGGAAAATGTATAAGGAAACACGTCGAAATGGATCAGAAAGGTAGGAATAATATCACAATCGATGTACAAAATTAAAAAGATAAACATTGTCATGTCATATTTGATATGTTAATGACAAATTATGCATGTATCAATTACTATAACCGATGATATAAAAACAAGTCAATTAAGATGGTACGATCACGTACAGCAAATGAGTAATGGCAAAACACATACCACAGTAAACTCCTAGCGGCAAAAAGAAAAGAGGGAGACCTAGAAGGAATTGGGTAGCAGGAATCCAAGAAGAAATAAGAGAAAATGAAGATCTATGGCAAGACCAGTGGAGAATTCGCATCGGAAGACATGGTACAACGTTATAAACCAATTGTATATATAGGTATATGTAATGATTTTAAGACATGTACAGGAAAATCATAGTCTGGAACAAGACAATTCAATAACTTTAGATAGTATGTTTTAATCTGTTCTTTTTTTGTAATTCATTTTCTTACATTACGTTTAAAATTATTTCAGATTATACATAATTCGATATCTATCTTAAAACGGTACAGAATTTAATCTGTATTTTATTTTCTTATATTACGTTAAAATTATATTAAAATTCTTTTATTCCCAATTATTGTATCGTACTAATAAAAAATATTTTAAATTACATAATCAT
>CAUJCB010000366.1:213781-303015 GCA_963082715.1 Harpalus rubripes
AAAAAAAACATTTTGAAATGTTTACGAAGAACGAATTAATTGATATGATTCTAATAATTGGTGAATCGACTGGAGTCATAAGAAACGCAAAATAAGTTAATAAGTTATATATACATATATATATATATATATATATATATATATATATATATATATATATATATATATATATATATATATATATATATATATATTGTGACGAAGTCACATATTTTTGTCCATTTTCTTCAAATTTCCCGGCAAAAGACGACACACAGCCATAGTTCTCCATAGACACGAGACACGAGTTGGTCAAAACTCCAAGTTCCCAGCGATTTCCATTCTTCCTAGCCGGTCCGTGGGCTTTGTAATCAGGGCAGAGCACGTCATCCAACACTTTTCTTTAAGTTTTGCTAAGAAATCGGAATGAAAATCATGTTTTTTGTCAAAGCACAATTAGAAAACTTACAGGTTACAAGTGAGGATATACAACTACTGCCAGCCGGCATACCCATAATCCGCGGGCTGGGCCTAACTGTCTGGACAACAATAGGACCCTTAAGCACACGATTGCATTCCCAGAACTTGGAGAAAATCACTTGGAAATCCATTTGACAACTTCCACAGCTGAGCGATGCTAGCGCCACGGCCAGCCACGGATTTCAAGGGAAACTGAGACATTTAATACTGATTATTTATTGCATTCATGTAATATTTAATTGTATATTCCACCATATAATAACTGTCACGGAAAAGCTGGAAAATTATTTTTTGCTTATATTTTAAAACCACAAAAAAAAATTAACAAACCTAGGCTTCAGCTAATCAGACATCGCGACACAACTCCACCTCCACACCAATAAGATTGCCGGTAACATCTCCCTCTGCCAGCGCGCAAATTTCAACCAAATGTAACCAAATCTGGGTATAAATATCACTCGCGGAACTTAAGAAGTCACTTCTTGCAATAGCTGCTTCGGCTAAACAAGAGGATCAGTCTACTTACAGCTTCTGTAGCCTAGAAGTCAACGACACGAGCGTCACGAACTGCCATCAGCGAGATAGTCGCTGAATCCGAGCGAGAGTGTCATCTCAGAGACAGGATTCCAGTCAAGTATAGTAAAGATATACCAAGTTAAATTTTTTTATTCTTGTTAGCTATCCGCAATCCTAAACTACCCCTAAAACAGACAGTTCACAGATTGGCGCCCGAAAGTAGTAACAGAAAACCCAACACACGGGTAGGTACGTCACAATATATATATATATATATATATATATATATATATATATATATATATATATATATATATATATATATATATATATATATATATATTCCGACGTGCCCGTTTCAAATAAAACATTCCCAAATCAGTAGCACTTCTAGTTTAAACGGAAGTACACCCTAACTTTCTTACTTTAAATGGAATGTTATATTTTTTATTTTACCATTGAATTCAGCGGAAAATTTTGCATACGAAACAAAAATATTTTGCTCCTGATCAACCACTTCTGGCATAATTCAACTTTTTTTGATTTTTTCTATAAAAACGGCATAATCCCGGTGACTGGTAAATAAAACATTTAAATGATATCAGTTCCGCTAACCCTTCACTAGATTTTATTAGAATTGCCTGAGGATTTTCTTCAGAGATTGCATTCAAGATACAAGCTTGACATTTAAAAAAAAATTCACATCACATAACCAAATAGTTAGCATTGCAACGCATCGCCTTATTGTTTTGTGGCATGGCCAACTGGCCATGTAATATTATTACACAGCAACAAGCTTGTATTTAAAAAAATCTGATGTGGCCAGTATATTATCTCCCGCTCCCGGCATGCAATTTTTATTTATTGTCATAAATACGTACTTACATGTTTACTAATAATGCAATTGTTTTAATAATATAGCTATTGTTTATATTTTCTACTTCAAAATTTGAACATTAATTCATTTTTTTGCGATGCTGATGTTTATTTCTTGTAATTTCAAAGCTGTTTTTTGGCGACGCACTGGTTTGATGCTGGTTCGTAGTGTTTTGAAACTTATTATTTTCTCGAATGAAAACGGTGCAAATAATGACGTCACACTACGACCGTTTTGAAATAGTTTTGAACCAGTCGGCATCGGCCGTAGTGGTTTGAAAAGTGGGGGGAGAGGGCGAGGAGGTTTAACCTCAACAATTAGCTCAGTGTTTTGTGTAAACAAACTTGAGAGATTCGATTCATACGAAATAATGAATATCCAGTTTATTATTGAATTGCTCTCTATATCACTACTATCCCTTAAAAAATGCATGAAATTAATTTGCTCTATGGTATTTTCATAGTCATAGAATTAATTTCACCAAAATTTACACTTTTTGATCTTCAACCTTAATTACAAATAAACTTTTATTTACGTAACTCTATTTGTCAAATTCAAATACAACAACATTACGTCATTGTTTTAAAACTATGCATTATGGCGAGTAAAAAAACGATGACGTCAGATACGAAAACGGTTTGAAAACCTTGTTGAATACGGTTCGTCGCCAAAAAACAACTCAAATGATTAGTTTTTTGACAGTGACATATATTTGTCAAGTACATACATTTGAATATCTCAAATGTGTAACCAAGATGTTTATACCATAAATCGTGAAAAAATGACAATTAAAGTTATTTTTCTAGGAAAAACTATTTTGAGCTTCAAGGAAAGTGCCACGTTCCGTTAATGGGCCCTTTCCATATAGGAATAGTGCAAGAATACATGGCTTCCAAATTTCTGAATGATACAATTTGAATTAGAGCGTATAGAGGATCTACACACACACCCACACACATCATCGTGAAAATGTTAAAAACGGATTCTAGGAGACCTTAAAACATGCTTATTTACCAAAATCTCAATTAGCGATTTATAACACGATCCCTATACCTCCCTTACCAAGGGTAGCGGGAGATAAAAATAATTTAAAAACATTTTATTTGATTGCAGTAGTGCATAAAACGTTGTACCTACATATATCTCAGGCCGAAAGAAGTTTACATACACCTTTGGACGAATAAAATCCCTCCGTTATGCATCGGGCTTCAAATTTCGACCTTTCTTTCGACCCCTATTGGTAAATAATTATTAAAATTTGCTGGAAAATGAAAATGATTGTATTACTAACATATTTTTTTAAAAAAATATTATAGCATAAAGTTGCAGTTTACATTAAATATTTTGTATTAATATAAGAATTTAACTTGTTATTTAAATAATTTTATACAAATAAGTGTCTAGGGGTTTTCCCATATGTCCGTTTCAATTAAAATATTCTCAAAGCAGTAGCACTTCCGGACACTAACTTTCTTATTTTAAATGGAATGCTATACTTTTTATTTTACCATTGAATTCAGTGGAAAATTGTATGTACTTCCGGCGTAATTCAACTGTTTTATTTTTTTTTGTAAGAACGGTCACTTCTTTATCACTCGATATCTCGAGAATGGAATCGTATTTGTTTAATCTGTAGAAATAGTTTTATAAAGAAAGCTTTTGTTTACACAAATATAAATTAATAATCGACAATTTTTTAAAAATATAATTTCTGCGTAAAAGTGAAGTTCAAGTTCACAAAGTTTTAAAAAACTCAGGTTTTTTAAAAGGAACACCCCATTTTTTATTATTTAAATGAATTCTTTGTTGAAAAATAGAGGGGTAGTTTGTGTAGCATGACCTGTGATGAAGGTTGAATTTTTTTTAGTAAAATGCAAAATATGTAAATTGCATTTATATATAATATAAAAAAATTAAAATTATGTTTACTATATATGCAAAATACGAAGACAGATGACAGAAATAGAAAATATAATTCTAAAACAATATGTTCATAACCAACTAAACTAGACTTTTACTAAAATCTGTCAACTTTCAATATAGGACACAAACTACCCCTATTTATCAACGGAGAATTTATTTAAATAATAAAAAATCTGACGTGGCCAGCACATTACCTTCCGTTAGTTCTATGTATTTTGTATGTCATACAGAAAGTTCCTTGCAAAAGATTCTATTTCTTGTATATTACCTTAAGGCAATTGTATGTATTTTATACAAATTCCATAGAGAAAGTTTCTAACAAAGGATCCTATATTTCCAGTAAAATTATAACACAAACATACTATCATTTGCACTTGATACTGACACCTTTCAATCAGAATTTTCTTAATATAGCAACTGTTTTCAGAGTTATAGCATAGCTGGCTAATATTTAATGTCTTTATAATTTTTTAACTATATATTCATATAGAGAATAAAATATTCTTTAATATTTATAATAACATTAAATGTGAAAAAATGATATTTAATATCGTTTTTTTAAGAAAAACTGTTAAAATCTTCAAATGAGGGTATTTCCGGTTGACCAATTATAACCAAAATCTAATTTGTTCTTCATATGGATGTAACAAAAAATAATACGAAAGAATTATAATTTTTTGAATTGTAGTATTAGAGTTATCGCAGGCGAAATTTTTGTCACACACAGACACACACACACACACACACACACACACACACACACACACACACACACACACACACACACACACACACACACACACACACACACATACACACACATACGCGCGCGCGCACACACCCACATATACACAAAAAAGCGCGCGCGGACACACACAGACACACACACACATACATACACACACAAACACACACACACACACACACACACACACACACACACACACACACGCGCGCGCGCGCATACACACATACACACACACACATTTACATTTTTTATATTAGCGTAAAAAAGCTTTCTTTATAAAACTGTCTTTACAGATTATGGAAATTCTATTCCATTCTCGAGATATCGAGTGATAAAGAAGTGGCCTTTTTCCCGAAATAATCAAAAAAAAGTTTAATTATGCCGGAAGTGGTTTATTTAGAGTAAAATATTTATATTGTTTCGTATATTAAATTTCCGCTGAATTCAATGGTAAAATAAAAAATATAGTATTCCATTTGAAATGAGAAAATTAGGGTCTACTTCCGGTTAAACCGGAAGTGCTACTGATTTTTTATATTTTAATTGAGACGGGCATGTGGGAAAACCCCTAGATACCATATTTCGTCAAAATAATATTGAGTAGTTTTTAAAATAAAGATAGCGTAAGCTCGTTCTGGGACACTCTGTATAAAACAATGTATATTTAAATTATATAAAACATATAAAAAAGAACTGTACAATATAAGCATGACGATCTTATCCAACAAAAACATTCTGAAACAAACAAAATAAAGATAAATTAATATTATAAATCTTTAATAACGCAAAAAAGTCAAGGTTATCATCTATGTCGTATCAAACAGATGTTTATGTTGGTCTATTTTTAATGTTTTTCTCCCAAATTTCCTCATATCGCAATTTCTAAATTATTTACACAAATTCATCAAGTAAACTGAAATATTATGTAATTCAGGACGTCCTAAAATTATTTGAAATACTCCCTGAATGCCTGAAATTTATAGTCCAGTGAAAAGAGGTCGAAAAAGGGAGTTACACCTTACAAAAGGTCGGGTAGTTCACCAGATAGAAGTTATAGGTGAGAAACTGAAAAAGTGCCGATTTCTGGTTGTTTTTACAGGATGGCGGAGGCTCCCTCCGCTCCGGAGGAAGGGGATTTGTGGAAATTTGGATTTTTCATTAACCAACCATCCTATACAACATATCAAAAATTTAGAACTACCCGACCTTTTGTACGATAAAATCCTTCATTTACTGGACTATTATTCAGATTTGTCTAAAACTACTCATTTATTTATAATATATTATGTAAAAAAGTTTTGAAAAAAAATTTACGCTCCAAATTTTAATACGAAATAAGGTCTAATCTAGTTATCACTGGACATAATAAATACATAATAATTGTTTTACAATATAAATACCATGTTAATATTGCCAGAAAATGTTTCGATAGATGTTATACAAACTTGAAATACGCAAATCTATGTATAGGTTAGTTGGACAGATAACTGAAACGTGAAATTGTTAACGTTTTTGGAGATCAAAATACTAGACAGACGACTCTTTACGGATCAAACTAAACGGAAATGTGAAGAAGGTGTAGTATATTTTAATTTACCAAATAGTGGGCGACCCGAACTTTTGCCCCCAAATCGAAGCAGCAGTCTCATTCGAAGTACCCAAGACAAAGTTAGAACGTCATCGCGCGAATTAACTCGATGATTTAGAATTTTAAAAATGATTGTTAGTAGAACTTTGGTCAGGAATGATTTAAAATGTCGAAAGAGAAATAATGTATCCAAGCAGTTAGCGGCTCAGCTTGAGCGAAGGTTCAGATGCTGCAGAGCATTGAGGAACCAACATTTTATGAAACAGAGAGAGGGCATAATCCCCCAAATGTTTCTCAGTCGCGACAGATGGAAGACTTTTGAGCATTTCTTAGCAGAAAAGTTTACAATAATGCCTGGGAATACGAAACGAACATCACTTATTAGAACTAAAACTATTATAATTACCCCTTAACCTTAAAATTAATTTTAATAAAAACTAAATACGTATTTCGAGAACTAAGTTCTCATCATCAGTAGTACAACAAGAGAAAGTTAAACAGAGTAGTCAAGATTATTCTGTTTAACTTTCCCTTGTTGTACTTTGGTAAGGGAGGTATAGGGATCGTGCTATAAATCGCTAATTGTGATTTTGGTAAATAAGCATGTTTTAAGGTCTCCTAGAATCCGTTTTTAACATTTTCACGATGATGTGTGTGGGTGTGTGTGTAGATCCTCTATACGCTCTAATACAAATTGTATCATTCAGAAATTTTGAAGCCATATATTCTTGCACTATTCCAATATTGAAAGAGCCCATTAACCGAACGTGGCACTTTCCTTGAAGCTCAAAATAGTTTTTCCTAGAAAAATAACTTTAATTGTTATTTTTTCGCGATTTATGGTATAAACATCTTGGTTACACATTTGAGATATTCATATGTATGTATTTGACAAATATATGTCACTATCAAAAAACTAATCATTTGAAATTACAAGAAATAAACATCAGCATCGCAAAAAAAATGAATTAATGTTCAAATTTTGAAGTAGAAAATATAAACAATAGCTATATTATTAAAACAATTGCATTATTAGTAAACATGTAAGTACTTATTTATGAAAATAAATAAAAATTGCATGCCGGGAGCGGGAGATAATTTACTGGCCACATCAGATTTTTTTTAAATGCAAGCTTGTTGCTATGTAAAAATATTACATGGTCACGTGGCCATGACACAAAACAATAAGGCGATGCGTTGCAATGCTAACTATTTGGTTATGTGATGTGAATTTTATTTAAATGTCAAGCTTGTAGCTTGAATGCAATCTCCTCAAGCAATTCTAATAAAATCTAGTGAAGGGTTAGCGGAACTGATATCATTTCAAAAACAAGAGTGTTTATTATATTTCCAATTCTATTTTTGGCCTTTTATTTACTAGTCACCGGGCTTATGCTCTACTTTACCGCCCACGTGAGCTACTCCCGCATTTTATAATTTACAGAAGTCAAAGATCAGTACAACATCGTAAATAAATAAAATTAATATAATTAAATGTATATTAATCTTTAGAGGGAAAATATAGTACAATTTATTATTTTATTATAAAAAAATATTTTTAACTGTTTTAAAAAGTTCAGTTTATTAATAATGAACGTAGCATTTCTTTTAAACAATGTTCATGTTTCTTTTCTTCATAAATATATAACAAGATAAGCTTAGTGTAAATCTTTTCCAAATATTTTGTTGTTTGTGATGAATGAAAACAACTTATTTTTTCGTACCTCCCCTGCGTAACAGTGTAACAAAAACACTGAATAATTTATTATACTTTTTTATTTATAGTAATTTGTAAGCGACACACAGATTCATATTTCATATGAGATATATGAAAAAAATATATGTACAAGGAAAACACTACACAAATTTAAATTTATTAAAATTTCCGCGTTTTAAAGGTCATACTTACACTCGATAGACCTTATATATTTTTTTATAAATGTTATATATTCATAAATACCAAGCGAACTTCATTCAATGTTACGAAGAGAAATAGTTTTTATAAATTTATTTATACTTTCCTTTTCTAGGTCGGATCACACAATATTTATGAATTTTTTTTTCATACCTTTCTACGGGGGGCGCTATATTGAAATATATATTAAATAATTTATTATAATGCATACTAATTGTTTATAATAATTTTAAGGCGGCACGCGGTCTTATATAGCAGATATCTAAGATTACACATGTATGATAGGTAACAATATGTTCATGAATTTTTCTCATGCCCTTCTACGGCGGGTGCTATTTTGAAATATATATTAAATATTTTTTTATGGTGCATACTATTTGTTTATAATAATTTCAACTTTCAAGGCGGCACGCGGTCTTATATAGGAAATATCTAAGTATCTATACTGAAATGTATATTAAAAAATTTGTTATAATACCTACAATTTATTTATAATAATTCCAAAGCGGCACGCGGACTTCTAAAGGAAATATCTAAAAATATATATTCACATAGGATATAACGCAATTTTTTTTAATTATATGCAGTACGGGTGTCGCTATTACAAAATATTTATGAGTTGAGTTTATTTGTTATAATAGATACGATTTATTTATAATAATTTCAAAGCGGCACTCTTAAGATATATAGGGAATAAATACATTTGTTTATTATCTGCTACCATAACCTGTAAATTTTTTCGGTCAAATAAAATATATTTCACACGGCCGTGAAATAGTATTACGGTACTAATTTCGAAATTCCTTAAACTTCTCTCATTCGTACAGTAATCACTGGCTTCTCAGCCTTATTACGTAAATAACTTTTCATTTAAATAAATTAAAATTCACAAATGGCGTTCATTTCGATACGCAACCTATTTCGATACGCAATTTTTTGTTTTAGTAGGTTGGCACTAGAATGGCAGCTACTTAACTTTTCTTTTAATTGGCAATTGACTTTAATTTCATTATATAAGGACAAAATTATTATTATTATTATTTTAGTGATGTTTATTTGCTTGAATATATATAAATGGTCGAAAATATAATCACAAAATGAATAAAAAATAATTCTATTTCATCCCCCACGCCTCGTAACACATTGTGTAGAATGTCATTAGTTGTCTGGTTCGTAACATTTTGCGTTTGAGTCTTTAACACGTATACTATTAAACAGTAATAATATGAACTATAAACATGTATTATGTAAAGAAATGATTTAATTATTGCGAATGATATCAATACTATTTTCCGTTGCTGGCATTTAGGGTTATGCACGAATTAGTGTAACAGTACGCCTTGCAGTGCACTTTGCAGTGCACTTTGCTACTATTAAATTTAGAAATTTCGAAGAAATTGTGAAACCAGATAGATGGCCAAACGGACCATACATTGCTCGGTTTTTTCAACGACGCAGCAATCATCAGGTACCAACGTGACATCTGGCTCAACAGTCTCAAAAACCATCTAGTCGCCCGTTCGAATTGTTCATCAGAACATTCAGTGTATACGCAACAAAATTGAACAACTTGACATTTTCGTATCATCGCATCCTCCATGCGACTCTTTCAGAACACTGGCTTCGACAATCATCCTACACTTTTAAAGACTTTCATTTAGCTAGCGTATTTGTTAGACAATTTTATGCTAATGGTGGAGTTATTATCTACTGTAACAACCGATTTAATTATGACAACGTAGATTTCATTACAGACTTTAAAGTTTACTCACATAAATACTATCAATTATATCTTAGTTGTTTACAGATCGCCTAGTTCAAATATATCCGAATTTTTAAAACATTTGGATATGTGTTTGTCAAAAATTATAACGAAGATAACCTTTTAAAGGATAGAGCACGGAAGATCACGTGACCTATCATATGTTTTGTCCCTTTTTCACTTCAGACTCGATCTTCAGCTCTGTCCCATACTAACTTCAGACTCTATTTTCGACGCAGTGCTCATGCGTCAGTTTGAATAGCTGTCACATTTCTAGCAAGATATTAAATGAGAATAAAATGAAGACAATAAGAAACAAATAGGTTTTTATTGAATTCTTCAATAATATAATATAATGGCAGATAACAATGTGATCATATGTATATTCATAAGTATTACGATCAGGATGCTCTTCGTCTTCATTCTTGCTTAAAATGCAAATATTACCAACAGTAATTGGCAATTTATAAATTTAGGAGTTCATCAACGACCTACTATCAAATCTGAGTATTCGATAATATGTCAGCAAGCAAGTGATATTCTCATAAATATAAACAGCCACTAGCCACTGACGACGTCTCTCTTGTTTTTCACATGTAACCTAACCTACCTACACAAATTGTCACTTGTTACTTATGTTCAAATATGATTAGTTTTTAAATATTACCTTGATAATCGGTACTTGATGGGATAGTAAACAGTTTTATATTATAGCCCGACGACAAACTTGCCCCAACAACGTAGTGGCATAGTTTGAAAAAGAATGACACTCTCAAAGAACAGAAAATAACAATAGAATAAATAACAACAAACAAGATAACAAAAAGAAACAAATAATAAAACACTACAATGAATAACAATAACACAATCAATCGCTATATGCACAAGAACCGCCAAATAACAAAATGACAACAAATTCCACGCTTGCGCAAACTCCTTAAAATTTACCGCTTGAAAAATATGACAGCTATTCAAACTGACGCATGCGCACTGCGTCGAAAGTAGAGTCTGAAGTTAGCATGGGACAAAGCTGAAGATCGAGTCTGAAGTGAGAAAGGGACAAAACATATGATAGGTCACGTGATCTTCCGTGCCCTATAGTACAGAAAAGAAATTATTTTTAGATGCTATGAAAACTTATAATCTGCACCATACAATAAATGAACCAACACGTATTTTTAAAAATAGCAAGTCATGTGTTGATAATATATTTATTAATTTAAATATTAACGTTTATGAAGTAACTGTTATATACAAAAATATTTCTAATCATTCTGCTCAAAGTATCTGTATTAACAATGAAACTTCTAAAGCTGTAAACAATTCAAAAACTGTCAAAAGATTGTTTTCCAAATCTGATCTTGATTATTTTAAATTTCAGTTGTTAAAGAAACCGACGTTGATAGATGTTTTAAAATTTTTTTGGAATTATTTATGTATCCTTTTAATATTACTCTTCCTAAAATTAAGGTTCCCAGCCACAACGGCATTATCAGAAACGAATCTTGGGTAACCAATGAAATAAAAAATTGTCAATAAAACTGAAAGAATAATATAACTTATGTCAGTTAGGGCTTATCACTAAGGCAGAATACATGAAGATTAAAAAAATGTATCGTAAACTAATTAGAAAAACTAAAAATGAGTTCAATTCTAAACTTGTGCAAAACTGTAGTAATCATACAAGTAAAGTTTGGAAATAAATTAACAATAATCTAAATATAAATATTACTGACAAATTAATAAACTAAGAAGTAATAGTGAATTTCCAAATAACCCGTTTAGATATTGCTAATATGATCAATAACTATTTTATTAATTTGCCACATAAAATTCAAAGATATCTGCCTCCTGCTTCTAACTTTTATCTCGATGGTAATAATATTTCTTCATCAATATTTCTAAATCCCGTTACTGAAGATGAAATTTCGAACAATTTACTGTAAAATTGATATGAAATGATAATTGCTCCTTTATGTTATTGTATTAATTTGTCTTAATTAGAATGTAAATTTCTAGATCTTCTAAAACATGTTAAAGTTATAGCTTTACATAAAACGGAGACAAAGAATTGGTATCAAATTATAGACCAATAACTTTGGTTTCTACATTTCATAAAATTTATGAAAAAGTAATACTGTTAAGAGTTCTCTCATTTCTAGATATGAATATGGTACTAATTGGGAAGCACAACAACCGCCTTTGTGAATTTTTTCGACCATGTTTACAATGCAGATGACAAAAGTAATAATATACAGGGTGTAACAGCTATACGAGCTGCCTCAAATAATTTCTGTATTATTAAAGATACAACAAAATACTATAAGACAAACTTATAGAAGACCAAGGGAGACATCCGAATACAGAATAAAATATTTTTTTAAACCAGTGGTTCTCAAGTTACAACACAACGTTAATTTTTTTTAAATGGGATGGCCCGTTCGGTATAGTATTTTTTTCTGAATTCAACCATGTATTCATTTTATATCCTAACATAACAAAAATATTGAAAAAAATTCAATTCAAATTTAAATAAATATAATTTTTATAATTATTTTTCAGTAGGCTATGGATGAAAAACAATGGGGTATGTGACCAAATTTTTATTTTTGCATAATATGATACTAGACAAAAAAAATAAAATACCCGTATTTTTTACATCGATTAATTATTCGTACTTTACGAAAAAATAATTATTAAAAATGTGGGGAAGGGATTTGTGACGTGACAATGGTAGAAGCGTGAAAAAAGACGGTTAGACTGGGAGGCAAAGAGATAGTTATAGCCAGATGTGGTCATGCTTCGCCCTGCCACACCTACCACAACATAAACGCGGCGCTGATAGGATGATTTATAACTGTCTCTTTCCTTCCCGCAGTCTATCTGTCTTTGTCCACGATTCTAACATACTTACGGCATATATCCCTTCTCCAAAACATTAAATTGTTAATAACAAGACTATTACAAATTAATGTTTAGTTTTTATTATTATAGTGAGAAGCTATACTGGTTAGTTTTTTTAATATTTTATGACATATTGAACTTAAATTAAAATGAAACAGATATTTGTTAATAACTTTATAAGTAATTAGTAAAGTTTTTGAAAAATCAACTGGCACCGGCGGGGGTTCGAACCCGGGACCTCCCACTTGCCGGGCGGGAACTCTACCAACTGAGCTACGAGCCACCGACGATGTCAATTGATTTCTCGTGCACAAACCTTGCTAGTCCTGTAGTTGAATATGACTAGCAACGTTTGTGCACGAGAAATCAATTGACATCGTCGGTGGCCCGTAGCTCAGTTGGTAGAGTTCCCGCCCGACAAGTGGAAGATCCCGGGTTCTAGCCCCGGCGGTGCCAGTTGACTTTTCAAAAACTTTACTAAAAGTCTTTACTGACAATGATATTCTTTCTTAATTTTATAAGTAATGTACTATTTGTCGAGCTATTTGTCGAGCTATTTGTTTTCTATCATAAAAAATTCAAATTTATAGATAGCACTTATTGTTTTTCACACATAGCCTACTGAAAAATAGCTATAAAAATCAAATTTATTCAAATTTCAGTCGAATTTTTTTCAATATTTTTGTTATCTTAGGATATAAAATGATTACATGGTTGAATACTCTATCGAATGGGCGTAAAAATGTATGCCATTCCATTTAAAATATATATATATAATTTTGTGTTGTAACTTTAGAACCACTGGTTTAAAAAATATTTTCTTTTGTATTCGGATGTCCCCCTTGGTCTTCTGATTGCCTTTTGTATCTTTAGTAATACAGAAATTATTTGAGGTAGCTCGTTTAGCTGTTACATTCTGTATACGGACTTTTTATAGATTTGTCAAAAGCTTTTAATTGTGTAAATCATAGCACTATGATAGAAATTTTAAATTTCTATGGCTTAAGAAGTATACGTGCAGACCTGCTTTTGTCATATCTACAACACAGAAAACAAGTTGTGTTTTACGATAATCAAATTTCAGATTCTCAGAATGTTACATGTGGAGTACCTCAAGACTCTATACTTAACCCTATATTGTTCATCTTACATATTAATAGCATAAAAAAGCTGTTTTATTATCGGATGCTAATGAAATATCAAAAATAGCCACAAGTTTGTCGTCTTGGTTTGCTTCTTTAAATTTATCGTTAAATATTAGTAAATCTTCTGTCATGAGCTTCTCAAGTGTCTCAAACAGAAAGAAAGATAACCAAATGTATTTTTTTGTAATGGTCAACCGTTACTTCAAGCATAGGCGCCGACTTGTAGGGTGCATGGGGTCAAGCCAAAAGTATAGATTTGCACCTGACAAAAAATTTATCCAATAAAACATGTACATCATATTTATATTATTGTTATTCATCTGAGTTTTTATTCATTACTAGTTCATCTTTTCACATAAAAAAGTGGCATTTAATTTCTTAATTAACTTTTAAATTACGGATTATAAAGAGAAAATAGCTATGTATTTGTCCCTATTTTTTCAATCACCTTATATACAAGTATAGGTATGATATGTAATAAACTGGTTCGTAATTTCCTGCTGCCCTAATTATTTAAGGTGAAAAAAGCTACAAATAACGGTTGTAGACCATACAATTCTTCATCTTAATAAATAAGGAAAATTTATTTTGCTTGCTTTGGTTTGTAATGGCAAAAATTAGATATAAAATGTCGAAATTCACTTCAAAAATAACAAATAGCCATGGAATTGATTCAAAAATTCGACATTTTTAAAGTCCTATGTATGCCGAGATCATTGGACATGAGCGTATGTCCTTACCATACTTACGTTTAAAATGATTGTCAGCAATGTATTATCCCGTTTTTTAAAAATTGGACATAAGGAGTTGTCGCAGTCAATAAAGTGTTATCTTCCAAAACGATATATGAAAAAAAAGTACAAATCATAACGTGTGAGTGCAATATGAGTCTAAGGAAAGTTTCCGATTTATTTGCTACTACTTTTAATAAAGATGCATCAATGGACAGTATTAAAAAAAAATTAGAACAAGTAAGGTAATTAATAATAAGGAACATTAAATTATACAGTTAAATGAAAAAGACAATACCCTTTCAATAAAAAGGAATTTCTGAAATTGACACACGACAGTTTGGTGAGTTTAATAACTCATCTGGCCTGAGTCGCTTACTAAAAGTAGCAGGAAATAAATCGGAAACTTGCCTTAAACTCTTATTGGACTTCTACAATGTATGATTTGTATGTTTTCTTTATACATCATATTGGAATATGACAGTTTGATGACTTTGACAACTCCCTATGTCCAGTTTAAAAATATAATACAGGCGCTTTCTTTTTAGGGGGAAAATGAACTGATCTTACCTCGTACTAAACTAAACTGAACTACTCCTAAAAAGAACAGTATATTTTTTAAAATAAGAAGCAGAAGATAAAAACATAAATAGCATTATATTTATAATATGCTGAATTTGCTTGTGGTTATAGTCTGTTATACAGGGTGTTTCAGGACTAGTGTAACAAACTTTAACAGCTTATTCCTGAGGTCATTTTGAGCCAAAAATGTCAGATGAACATAGGTCCTATACCTTCTAGTTACTAAAATACAAGAGGTTGAAGTTCTATAAATAACACGAAATTTTTAAATTTTTATAATCAAGGTACTTTCGGAAAACAAGAGTTATATTGAAAAGTCATACCTTAAAGCCTCATTTCCACCGATTGTCTTAATGATTAAGAGCTATAATTAATAACTAAGAGCAATGCGCAAAAATGTTTACTATATGGCAACGTTTATTACCATTTCCAGCTATGCATAAGGTTTAATGCTTAAGAACTAAGAGCAATGCTTAAGAACAAAAGCTTGCAAACTCCAAGGTTTAAGGCGTAATGCCTAAGCGTAATTGTGAGATGGAAATACATATCTGTCATCTGTCTTTGTTTATTTTCTAATTTGAACTGTCAGCTGTCAGTCAATTTTATAATTATTAAGTTTTTTTTAATTTTTAGATATTGATATAGATGCCAAAAATTATGTATATGACATGATAAGAAAAGAAGAATTACTGCTGCAATGACAGTCTGCTAGAGTTAAAAATAAAAAGGATAAAAAATGTGACATTTCTATCGA
Organism: Harpalus rubripes; assembly: GCA_963082715.1. Lineage (NCBI taxonomy): Eukaryota > Metazoa > Arthropoda > Insecta > Coleoptera > Carabidae > Harpalus > Harpalus rubripes. The sequence goes on from CAUJCB010000366.1 coordinate 229,686, forward strand.
ATTAGTCACTAAACAAAGTAGCTGGAAATGGTATCCTAGTAAATTGTTATAATGCATTAAGCATTACGCACAAATCATTATGCATTAAGCATTAAAACATTCGGTGGAAATGAGGCTATTTGTATTAATTAATTTTATTTATTAATATTAACGAATACGATTTGGACAACAAAACATACGATGACATAATTATTAAATAGACAAATAAATAAATTCTAAACACAAAACAACATAACCAAACATGGAATAGGTTATCACAATATGAAATAAGATAACAAATTTTAAAAAAATTACAGCAAGTGCTCAAAATGCGCACCTTGAACTCGTATGTATGCTTGACATCGGCGAATCATAGAATCATATGCACGATAAATTACATTTTGATCGTTACGAATGGCAGCAGATGCATTCATAATTCGTTGAAGTAACTGTTCACGCGTGTTTATTTGTACCCTATAAACTTCTTGTTTCAAGTGTCCCTATAGATAGAAATCAAGAGGATTTAAGTCTGGAGATCTTGCAGGCCAAAAGTTTGGACATCCACGTCCAATCCACCTATTGGGAAAGGTTTGGTTTAACCACTCAGTTACTTGTCTACCATAGTGACAAAGAGAACCATCATGCTGATACCACATCTGTTGTCGTACAAGAAGTGGAATATCTTCCATTAGTTCATGTAGTCTGTTTTCCAGAAAGTTTCTGTAGCCATCAGCTGTTAACCGTCAATTAAAACTTCAATTTCTAGTAATCTAGTATTGAAAATTTTGCTGAAAACGGGACTGAACAATCGCATGTGGATTTTCAATGCTCCATAAATGGTAATTATGGAAATTGTTTACTCCGTCTCTCGTGAATTGGGCTTCATCAGGCCATAGCACATTGGAAATAAAGTCAGGATCATTTAAATTTTGACGGAGTAACCAGCGATAAAATTTTGAACGAGGACCATAGTCTCCGGGTTGCAGTGCTTGAACTCGCTGAAAGTGATAGGGATGTAATTTCTCTCGGTTTAATATCCGCCAAACAGTGCTGTGAGACATGTGTAATTGAGCAACGATACGTCTTGTGCTGATTTCAGGATTATCGAGAACAGCGTAGACGCTGAAAAATGCGCGCAAATAGGCGATGGGAAGGTTGCCGTCTATTTGGATATCTGTCTTGGTATTCTCTGGACGCATAACGGGCATTACCATTACATAATCCATAAATAAAAATCATATCTGCATATTCAGCAGTACTATAACCATCCATTATGAAACAAAAATACAATCAAAAGTACAACCATTTTTAATGAAGACAATTAATTAATACATAAATGAATTAATACAAATAAGGTATGACTTTTCAATATAACTCTTATTTTCCGAAAGTACCTTGATTACAAAAATTTAAAAAAATCGTGTTATATATAGAACTTCAACCTCTTGTATTTTGATAACTAGAAGAAATAGGACCTATGTTCATATGACATTTTTGGCTCAAAATGACCTCAGGAATAAGCTGTTAAAGTTTGTTACACTAGTCCTCAAACACCCTGTATATGTGATTTGATTTTGATATTTTAAATTCTTTTGTCATTTAAATATGGAGGTGGTGGTGTTTGACGGGGGCGGGGACGAAGAAAATGGGTAGTACAACATCATTTATCCCCTTTTAAAAAGAACGATTTAGGGTAGTTGTGTGCTACATGGAGTTGATCTTCTTGATAAAAAGAAAGCGGCTCTTGCTTTCAATCATTTTAAGTGTAACTATGGTAATGACATACGCCCATGTCCACTGTTAAAATGAAATTCACGGTATATGCCTATGTCCTCAAGTATCAAGTACTAAAGTGTGTTGGGCCTTAATATCGAGGAAAATTTAGTATGGGATCAGCATATTAATATCATGTGTAATACTCTTGCCACCTTACTTTATCTTATTAAGAGACTAAGGCCGGGTTGCACCAACAAGTATTTAAATAATTTTTAACTAATGGAGCATACAAATTTAACGTAACATTAAACTAATGAGCGTTGCATAAATATATTTTTTGATTTTTAATGTATCATTTGGTAATAAAGCATTTAATTTAGGTTGGTACTGATTTCAAATGATGTTTCTACATTCTGTTTTGTTTAGACAAACATTAAACAAAAAATATATTTTCCTACAACCGTGCGTGAAAAGTACTTTTCACGCACTCATTACAGTGTGTAAAGTGCCACTTTTCAAGCACTAGTGCTTGAAAAGTAAATAAGCGTTGCTAGACAACAATAAAATTCGGTTAATTTACCTGTCAAGTAGATAATTAGGTAGTAAATAATAATGAAAGTAATAAAACTTATTAAGAAATATTAATATACACTGTAAATGAAACATGTAATATTTTTTTAACAGATTGAGTACTAATCTAATGTTTAAGAACATCAACATTTTTTTGACATGTATTCTAACCTAACCTAATTTTTAATATTAATATTAAATGTAAAATTTGTACAATAATAGAAGACTAATCCACTTCTGTATGAGATTCTTCCAAGTGTTTTAAGTTACATTTTGTACAGTATTATGAGAAAGCGAACCAACAGTATTTGAAGATGCTGGATGCCTGTACTCTCAGTATTATGAGTATCACTAACATTTCGGTTGTAGGAAAAATGTTGTATGCAACACGTGTGTAAAATAGTGTTTTTTGTCTCGTGCTACAATTCACAAAACATCGCATTCGACCAAAAAAGTACTACTTTACACACTTGTTGCATAAATAACTATTATAATCCGGTGTGGTTCTAACACCTGTTTTAACTAAAACCATGCCAACGACATGACACATACTTCAGGGTTATTAACAAAATCAGTGTTGCCAATTTACTGATTAACTTGATAATGTATTGACAACCATATTCAATAAATTTGACTTCATTATTTTAAATTGTTTATACTACAAAGAAGGCAAGACAAAAATCGTATTAAACACTTTTAAATAATGCCGTCAAATTTATTAAATATGGCTGTCAGTAGATTTTCGGCTTATTTAGTACATTGGCAACATTGATTTTGTTAATAACCCTGAAGAGCGTGCCAAATTGTTAGAATGGTTTTATTTAAAACCGGTGTTAAAACCACGTTCGTGCTACCAGCCGAGTTTAAAAGAAAAAAGGATAATATCCAAAAATTTACAGAAAAAGAAATGATAATATAATAGAAGATTATCAAAAAATAATCGAAAATAAAAAAGTGATTCGGAGACACTAAAGACGAAAAACGCGGCGTGGGAGGAAATTTGCGTAAAATTTGATGCTGCAACTGAAACATCAAGATCTGTTCAGTCAATTAAAACATTCTATGATAACTTCATAGTGAAATTAAGGAAAAAAGGCCGATGATAATGACAATTCTTGGAGAGAAACCGGTGGTGAACCATACAAAAAATCTAAATTAGATGAGAATGAGTATCGTTTAATATCTAATTTGAAGGATCAATTTACCCTCCTGAAGAATTCATATGACAGCGCATCTGAATATTTCAGTAATGATATGCCGTCAACTTCAAAAAATGATACATGCCATGAGATTTTAGTACTTGACCTTGAGATATCTATATGTAAATTATTTAAATTTTTAGAATACATGTACTACAATAAATGAAAATTCTTCTGAATCTATTCCATAACTATCGAAAGATTCTCCAGCAATGGAACTACCGTTACCACAGGAACCATCTCAGCCATATATAGGCAAAGAAAAAAGGACATCTAAACATTTTGTAAAGAAATCATCGAAAAATTCAAAAGCTTCTGAAGTGTATTCGGCAATTCTCAAAAATAATATATCAAAACACACATTAAATTTGGAAAAAGAAGAATTTATGAAACAATATAGCTAATTAAAATAATTAGAAGCTGATCTAAAATTAAAAAAATTAGAATATGAAGTAAAAGTGAAATCGTACAAATTAGAGAGATAAACGAATCAAGATTAAAATTATTGCAAGAACAAGTATTAAGAAATAATTAAAAGAAGAATTAATTAATTTTTTATTGTGTTAAAATGTATTTTCTTGAATAAATACATGTATATGAATATAAAAATTTTCATGCATTCTTTGTTTCGTTTTTATTTCAAAACTTTTTATTCGGTAAAAACACTGTTTATATATATATATATATATATATATATATATATATATATATATATATATATATATATATATATATATATATATATTATTGCATACATTTGTATTAATCTATTTTACGATGAATTTTCATATGTTGGTACAGACCAGTACTTTGTGTAAATCGTTTACTGCATATTGTACACTTGTATTCTTTTATTTCACTATGAATTTTCATATGTACTTTTAAAGTAGAACTTAGTATAAATGTTTTATTACATGTGGGACACTTATATGCTCTAATTCCAGTGTGAATTTTCATGTGTATTTGCAAATAATTTGTGCTAAACAATTTTTTGCAAGTAGCACATTCAAATTCTTTAATTTTATTATGTAAAGATACGATAAGATGTTTCTTAGTTTCAGTATGAATGTTCATATGTCTAGTTAGAGAAGTACTATGTCTAAATAGTTTATTGCATATTGTACATTTGTAGTCTTTTATTTCATTATGAATTTTTAAATGGTCTTTTAAATTAGAGCTTTGTGTAAATGTTTTATTACATGTTGGACACTTATATGCTCTAATATTATTGTGATTTTTCATGTGCCTTTTCAAATAATCTTTTGTGCTAAACAATTTCTTACAAGTAGCACATTCAAACTCTTTAATATCTTTGTGTTCTAACTGCATATGCCTCATCAACTTTGATTTCCACGTATAACTCTTATTACATTCTGCACAACAAAAACGATTTAAATTTTTAGTTCTCCGAATATCATTATTTGTAGTAATTGAATTGTCAATCTGGTTATTACTATCACTTATACATTCCTCCTTCTTTACAGTTTGCAAAATATTTTCATACAATTCACTATCTTGGCAATTTTCTTCCAGCGGTTCTTCTTTAATATAAATTTCTTCAAACTTTTGATAATTTGTTATTGTTGTATCCTCGTTCTCCGCATCAGCGCCAACCGTGTGTTGTTGAATATCCATGAATGCTTCTTGATTGAATAGTTAGTAAACAAATCGATTAGATTAGTACAAGAATTCTTCCAAACTTGATGATTGCCTGAAACATTAATTGTTTTTTTTAATTTGCTTTATATCAAATTTAAGTAATTGATCCTTTGTAAATAGCTATACAATAATCGGGGCTATTCTGTAACTCAATCATTATCATTTATCGATCATTATCGAGGTAATGATAGATTGCAATTCAAATTGGTATTCTGTAAGTCACTTGATCATTAAAATTGTGTAATGATAGTCGATAACACACTGAAACACTGAAATTTATCGATCAGTAATATGCTCTCGTTATCATATTAATGATCGAAATCAAATGTCAAAATCAGATAAAAGTATCAGTTAGAATTATATATCGCCTGTACTTTCAATGCAATATACATAATTGAAAGAATATACAAGTAAGCATTTTATATCATTTAATATAATTCGTAGTATTTACATTTTTATATTGTTTATAGATTTAGGTTATGTATTCACAACAAAGCACTAAGAAATGCAAGTGATCCTTTATCCTTACGTGATGAAAATTTTAAACAAATTCTTTAAGTAATCCGAGAACTCGCCCAATAGGTTTTTAATCACAACACTCAAGCCTCATCTGCGAAATGGTAGAAATGACATTCGGGGGCCGCGCTACTGGTAGAAACCGCGAGGCCCAGAGCAATTCTTATGACATGCGAGGCCCCTTCGAAAGTATACTTTATAATTTCCACCACAATTTTATTATATTTTTTCTTCATAAATTGCTATTATTAAAATATCGATGAAATTTCCTTTGTTGGATTCATTCTTGTAATCAATAAAATATTCTTTGTTGTAATCAATCATTTTACAGTTCTAATTTTCAATATAACAATGCCAAGGAAATATGCGTTTGGAAGGATATTTCTTTTACTTTTTTCTACTAAATATTAATAGTACATCAAGGGAATATCGGTGGAAAAGAAAAAAAAAACATAAAATCACTCAGCTTTCAAAATTCCACCGTAGTTATTAAATGAATAAAATATATATGATTAGTATTCAGGGGCTCAATAGAAAAATATGCCTATACAATTATTTATAACTAAAAAATATTTTATATTACTCTTCTTAAATTAGGTACTGTTTTCATTTTGGAAAATTTTAGATACGTACATTTTATACTGTTAAATTTTTTTTCGCAATTCTGAGTGAATAATAGACCATATTATTAACTATAGCGCCTCTGCCGGCAGATTTATGAAATGAAAAAAGCGTGCCAGGGTGACAAACTATTTTTAAATTTTTCCAGTTAAGTTGGCAATACTAATTTATTTTTTCAGTACTATTCTTAGGAAAAATAGGAAAAGATATTCCGTTTTAATTAATGGATTCAAATCACAATACGGAAAACAACAATAGTAAACAGGCATAATTAAAAAATATATATTTCGCACTTTACAAAAGAATCACAACTACAAAACATTAGTTTGGGGTTATCTGTCAGCGACAGAAGGGTAAACAGGCGCTTAAAATTTTGAAATTTTAATGTTTATCTTATTGATTATTTACGTATTATAAGGGCAGAATCCAGTAGTTGAATGAATGAAATGAAACTCGCAACAAAAAAATTATCGTTCATTTACGTCTACATGATATAATATTTTGCTTTAAAAATACAATTTTTCCCATAACATTGGTTTTATTTCCGTTGTACTCCCAAGCATATGATTGGTGCATTCTGAGCATGCGCATTGAAATAGTAATATGGTCTATTAAAGAATTGAAATACTTTTTGGTAAATGAGTGCTAAGTTCATATGAGCGCGAAATGCGTAAAATTGTCAAATAAAAGACAAGAAAAATGATTGTAGTTAAAGAATACGAAAAGTGACCCAACTGATATCTTGATCATTAAAAATAATTAATTTAACGATCGATAACAGTTAATGATAAAGTTACTCCACCGAATATTTGGAGTATTATGAATGCGATCCTCCATCATTGTAAAAATAAGTACATGGGTCATTTATATTAAAACTGGTCCTTAAAACTGTTTGTTAAAAATTATCAAAGTTTATTAGTTTTTAAAATAGGTAATCGAGTTTTTAATAACATTTCTTCGTCTCTATATTTAGGTAACATTTGCTCCATAGAGAACGGGCACTCAGCTGTTTCCGTGAACCTTCAAAACAGCTGATCTTGCTGCGCCGTGCGGTGTGTAGTTGTTACATTAATAAACGAAAATTTAAACTTAAAATAAATATCTTTATTAAAGCATATTTTGAAAATATAATACCTATTTAGAGGAAAAATTTCATGAAAAAGTAATTTGTAGACTAATATTTATAATTCTAGACAAATTTTAATTGTTAGAGGTCAATGACCCCGCAACAACTAGAAAAACTAAAAGGTTTATTTCATTTTATGAGATAAAATATTGTATTTGGAGTATAGAAGTTATAAATATTCCACTTCATTTCAATATTAAATTACTCCCGTATCCTTTAATTAATACATTTCTTTCAAATTTCTATATCGTCAACTGCTCTGATAAAGCTTATATGCTTCTAACTCCGAAAAGCGTTTAATTACTCTTGGGTGTAAACACTTTGTTGGTAATAAGATAATTGATTATATCCATTGGCAAAATATTCGGAAAATCCGATATAAACTCACTTTCTTCGCAATCATACGGCTCAATATTACTAATTAACTTGATTTTAGCTAAATAGCGAAGTTGCATATCAGGTGATAGCTTCTTGAAATACATAGACATTGTAAAAACCACCTATTAAGCTCGCACAATCAAACACTAGAAAAATTTGTTGTTCTCACCAAATTGTAAGGCAAACTGACTTCAGATTTTGAATTAGCGCCAAGAAAGTTGGTTGCCAATGAAGTCAGTTACAGGCCAGGGCAGCAAGATCAGCTGCTTCGAAGGTTACCGGAAACAGCTGAGTGCCCGTTCTCTATTCCAAATTATTACTACTTCTAAGCCTACTGCTATCACATTTTTTTAAATACGGAATCCATTTTGAAGTGTATGAATGCAGAAAATAACGAAACAATGAAAGTAAACCAAATAACACTTGTTTAAATTTATGATGCCACGCTAGAGAGATATTCCAACTATACTTACAATTACAACAGAAATGATTTCCAAAGTAAGGCAGACTTCCATAAAAGCTTTTTTCCCGTAAATGTTGATGCACTTCTTCAATTAGCCTTTGCAAACATCATTCAAAATACATTTTCCTAAAGAGAAGTTATGAAGCAGTTCATGACGATCCTACGATGATAGAAATGATGTTTGGAAATGCAGAAACATCAATGGAATAGCTACTTTACAAAAGCAAAATTAATAACATGTAGATACACAATTACGACAACTTTGAAACATACTAATCTTCAACTCAACATTTCAAGAGTCAAGACTAATGTGGTTAGAAATTCTACAGCATAACTTTGTTTTACAACTTGTATCATAGATGGCACTGTCGTATAAAGGTTAATTTACACAATTTAATCTATTGCCACCAACGACCACAAATATACTAGACAAAACATGCCCTATACGTCACTATTGTTTGTTATGTTCTCGGCTGGACGGAAAGAGACAACTAGAGATAGAGATATATAAAGTCTACTCTAAAGTTTGTCGAGAGATGTCTCTACAGTCCATATAATGTATTTATGACATTTTGCTGCTTCGTTTGGAAGTTGCGGTCGTTCGGGGCTCGATTTTGTAACTTTAAATTCTGTCTGACCACAAGGGTCAATTTTGTGCCATTTAAAATTCGAAAAATATTTGGTGTCGGTCGGGATCGAACCCGGTTCCCGAGCCCAGATTCGCGACCAGACACTCAGGATCGCGGCCACGAGACCCGATGAGAAATTTATCTACGGGAATTTCGATAGGACTGTATTCATAACGATATCCTGGATTACGATCCATTAAATAATCATGGCATTCGCTTGCTCAATTTAATTTTAGACATTTATTTGAAAATCTAGGTCCACATATAAAACAAAAATAAACTTAGAAAAAACTACAAATAGAATAAGAAGCAAGTATATAAAAACAACATTGTTTAAAAATCAATAGAATAAAATAAATAGTTATATACAATTACTTTTACCTTTTCTTAATACTGATAACAATTTGTTTTATACATTTTATAATTGGTTTTCGTTAATAATTAAAATATAGTACAGGTCATTTTAATAAAACAAGCAGTGACATCTAGCGAATACTCCGTGAGGGGCCTTTACATATCTCTATCCTTAGTTGTCCCTTTCTGTCCAGCCGAAAACAAACCAAATGCTATGAAGTTATATCTAGTGTATTTGTGATCGTTGATTACATCTCAAAACCAATAATAAACGTGGATTGTACGTACAGCTAATTCTATGCAACTAGTGTAGTTTTTTATTAAGGTATGAAAATTAATAATAGATGGAGTCAAGGTTAAATATAACTACCTCTCAACCTTAAAATGAATTTTAATAAAAACTAAATACGTATTTCGAGAACTAAGCTCTCATCATCAGTAGTGCAACAAGGGAAAGTTAAACAGAGTAGTCAAGATTACTCAACATGTCAACCATGCCAGAGTTGTTAGGACCTCTGGCATGGTTTATACAGAATTTTAACTTGCTGTTTTATTTTAGCATTGAGTTATGAAAAAAACATTTACTAGTTTATGGAAATTGTTTCAGACAATTATCAATTTGTAAAGAATTCTTGTATACGTTTGTTCCAATTTTGAAAGTAACCTTCACTCTTTAATTAATTAATTAATTAATTAATTAATTAATTAATTAATTGATCAAGAAGCAATTGTGGAGAGCAGCACTGAGATTATGGAACATTCGACAGCCATAATTAATTATCAAAACTTAGAAGAAATTACAGAAGAACCGCTGGAAGAAACAATAAATTGTCAAAAGTTTGAAGAAATTTTTATTAAAGAGGAACTGGTAGAAGAAAATTCACAGGATCATGAATTGTACGAAAATATTGTGCAAAATGTAAAAAAGGAAGAATGTATTTCTGTTAATGACAACCAGATTGATAAAGTATGTGACACCCCGATTTTTAAAAATAATGATATTCGGAATTGTAAAATTACTAATTCAAAGGGTTTTTGTTGTGTCGTATGTAATAAGTATTTTACTCGAAAGGATAGCTTGCTGAGGCACATAAAGACACACAAAGGAATAAAAGACTATAAGTGTGAAATATGCAAAAAACAGTTTACACAAAGTAATAGTCTATCCCAGCATAAAAAAATTCATAAAGGAATTAGAGAATTTCAATGCGCTACATGTAAAAAATCATTTTCAAACAAATCTTATTTAATAATCCATATGAAAATTCATACTGAAATTAAAGAATATACGTGTGAAATATGCAAAAAACAATTTACACATAGTAGCAATCTATCCAAACATAAGTTAATTCACAAAGGAATTAGAGAATTTCAATGCGCCTCATGTGATAAATCATTTTCAGATAAATCTAATTTAAGAGTTCATATGACAATTCATACTGGTATAAAAGACTACAAATGTACAATTTGCAATAAACAATTTCCACGTAAACAATATCTATCCAGACATATGAAAAATCACAATGAAATAAAAGACTGTCAGTGTCCAACATGTTTTAAGTCGTTTACACAAAATTCTTATTTAAAAGCCCATATGAAAATTCATAACGAAATAAAAGACTATAAATGTGAAATATGCAATAAGAGATTTTCACATGTTAGTAATCTATATAAACATAACCAATTTCACACTGGAATTAGAGCATATAAGTGTCCGACATGTAATAAATCATTTTTACGAAATTCTCATTTAAAAATGCATATAAACAACGTTCATATCCTTGAAAATAATTCCACTTGAATTTAAAATTGTAAACTCGATATTTTTTTTCACCCAATTACTCCATCACTTCTCCAGATCTTCGAAAATACTCTAAATTTTGATGGTCATTCAATCATCCTCATAGAAAGCAGAAACAAGCTACTCAGTACTGTACTATGTAATTTGGAATAGTTAGTTAATTTTGAATCTTCGTATATTAGTATATTTGGAGATGAATCATATAATAATGCCTGGTTTTATAAACATACTTTAATCTCGGTTTTCAAAATTATGTATACAAGTATATAATAACATACATAATCTTGGACAGTGATGCGCAAATTTCGGAAACATATTTTTTTTTAAGTTTCACAAAATGTTTCACTATAAATTTAAACGAAAGTTTAATATAAAAATTTCATTGAAACTTTCAATGAAAGTTTCATTTAAATTTCAAGAAACTTAACATTCATCAATTGAATTTGAAATAAATAAAAAAAGCCTTGAAACGAGATAAAAATTTGTTATTCAAAATGTAATACAAAAATGTAAAAAAATAAGTATTAAAGTATTTACTTATTGTCTTTTTACCTTCCGTCACCTTTAGGTAAAATTCGATGATGAGTTTTTACTCAATAAGCACGTTTTAGAGTCCCTAGAATACGAATTTACTATTTTTACGATGATGTCTGTATGTGTGTATGTGTGTGTGTGTGTGTGTGTGTGTGTGTGTGTGTGTGTGTGTGTGTGTGTGTGTGGATGTGTGTGTGTGGATGTGTGTGTGTGTAACAAAATTTTCGTCTGCGATAACTCTAATACTACAGTTACAAAAATTATAATTTTTTTCGTATACTTCTTCGTTACATCCATAGGAAGAGCTGATTAGATTTTGGTTACAATTGGTCAACCGGAAGTACCATCATTTGAAGATTTTAACAGTTTTTCTTGAAAAAACTATGTTAAATATAATTTTTTCACATTTGATGTTATTATAAATATTAAAGAATATTTTATTCTCTATACGATTTGACTGCATTTTATACTTAATATTAAATGGATATTGAGTTAAAAAATTATAATGAAATTAAATTTCATAAAGTAGCCATACCTGTGGAAACAACTACTATATTAAGAAAATTCTGATTGAAAGATGTCAGTGTCAAGTGAAATTGACATAGTGTGTCTGTTTTATAATTTTACTGGAAATATAGGATCTTTTGCTTTCTCTATGGAATTTGTATAAAATACATACAACTGCTTTAAGGTAATGTACAAGAAATAATAATAAATCTTTTTTTCTGCAGATACATTACACTGTATATAGAAAACGTCACAAAATAATAATTTTCTGTATGAAATTTGCATAAAATACATGCAACTGCCGGAAGCTAATGTACAAGAAATAGAATATTTAATTTAGCGAGGAACTTTCCGTATGAAATTTGTACAAAATATATAGAACTGACGGAAGGTAATGTGCTGGCCACATCAGATTTTTTATTTATTTCATTGAAATATCGCCAAATTCTACCTTTAATTTTCACCATACTTAAACCATACTGAATCCTGAATTTTATAAGCACAAAATATATAAGTTCCAGCATGTAGACTAACCAAACATAACTTGCACGTAGATAACTGTAGACGCATCATGTATGTTATCTGCGCAAGTCCATTGCAGAGAGCTGGGCGGCGCATGCGTAGTGTAGCTTATGAAAGTATCATGAAACTTAAGGCTTGACACTTTCATTTTTGAAATTTTTCAAATGAAACTTTCAAACGGCACATCACTCTTGGATTATAATTTTAATCCTGTATAAAAATTTAATTCGCTTTTATAAAACCGGGCATAAGTCACATAACTTGTATTATTTATTATTTTATCAATCGTGTGAATTAGAAATCTTCCTATATTAGTATATCAGGAGATGAATCATATTAAGATACGAATTACTCGTAGATGAAATGTAATATAACTTGTACTGTTTATTATTTGTGACAAAGTGACCCTTGATTCCAGTATTAATACGTAGGTAAACCGTAAAGCCGCAGTTGTCGTTTGGAAAGTCAAATCCCGTGTTACTTTCATCCAGCTCGTGAAGCTGCTGCGAATGATCGGAGTGATCCAATCGCACATACATCATGTAAAACCTGCAAAATATAGTATTTGTACTATTGTTAAACACGGAAGAAGTAATCACATATGTTTTCATTGTTCAGGGTACATGGAAACAATTGTGGTAATATTAAAAACTGCAAAGATAACCTGATTAGCAAAGTGCAATGTAAAACTCTTGTATAACTTATCAAAATGTAACTAAATCTATGGGCAATCGACCCGCAAGTTAGACACATTTTTTCCTGATGTTGTAACTGTTTGTAAACACTTATTTACAACAATAATACTTTTGTTTATGTATTACGGCGCGAGGATATGGAATTTGACAATTGCAATTGTGAATGTCATCACGCCTGGCACCACCAGCGAGTTGATTTATTATTGTAAAATGTAATTTGTTGAATATAAATTGTATATTTTTGTGTATATTGTAAATTAAGAAAAACTATAACTATCTATAATTTTCACATATTTTATTAAATTAAGTTTTATTGTAAAACGATAATGGCGATCTCAAATTTTTACAAAGATATCCCCACTATTTAAAATTAATCGGTTTTCACTTCCACCAGATATGCCAATTGTTCAGTATAAAAGACCACACATCGCATAGAGAATTCAGTATCTCAGAGAGAGTTTGATTGCTGGCTCCTCTTGCTTTAGAGTTCTCTCTCCGAGCTGATTTTTTCGTAAAGCCTAGTTTCCATGAATACGTTTAATCCGTCACGTGCTCTGAATCGCTTATTTCAAATTTGTGAACTTGGTTCGGGAGTGACGGATGAACGACGGACAAAGTTTGTCAAGTTTCAACTCGGTACGGTGCGACGTACGGTGTTTTGATCACGCGGTCACACACGTGGTTTCTGTGGTTTTGTTTTGTTGATAAAATGGCGAGTTTTGTAGGTATTTAATAATATGATATGTATTTTAAGTAAAATAAATATATTATTCCTAACATTGCATCGAAATGCTCTGGAGTCATTCTATAATTGTCTGTCACTCGTTCTCAGTTCTTCTATTAAATTCTCTCATCGCCTTGTATATATCTATTCATTAGGATAGATCTCACCCTAAATTCTATGGGATCTTTTCGTTCTATTCTTATATTTTAAATATAAATAATATATTATTAACACTCTTTTATGCTGGTAATTCATTTTAATAGTAATCGCCAATTCATAAAAACATTAAATGTTTGAGGTTTGAACATAAGTTGACAGTTGTTCAGACAGCGCGCGCACATTTTTATGTCAAAAACGGATACTATTCACCGTATGCATGTGAACGTACGTTGCGACGGCGTGACGGATTGAACCATTTGCTCTTACCTACTAGTGCCGCTTCACGGCTAATCGTGTTTTCGCAACCAAGTATAGATGGTCACAGTTAGGATTCCTATTTTGCTACTGTTATTTGTACATATGTTCTGCGTGTCCCCGTTGGCTACAATATATAACAGAATAATTTGGTCGCAATTATAATAAATTCATAACTGCTGCCGTGAAAATAAATTATGTTTAAATATTAACGAGTGTAATATTATGCCATTTACAAAAAAAATAATCCCAGTTATATTTGATTATACACTCGACAATTGTATTGTCATATTTGATCCTAAGTTAACTTTTACCTCACATATCGAAGCAAATGTCTCAACAGCTTTCAAATGTTTAGGATTCTTAGTCAGAAATTCCGAAATATTCAACAACCCAAATTTATTGAGGCTATTATATATTTCCCTAGTTAGACCACATTTAGAGTATTGTTCCATTATTTGGAACCCAATATCATCTGATTTAGTTGAATATATTGAAAAAGTTCAAAGGCGTTTCCTTAAATCTGTTACATTTATACTACAAGGTGTTTATCTTCCCAGAGGTACACCGCAAAATACATTACTTCAAACTTTTCTTTATTTTTTATTTTTTTGCACCAACGTCGTAACTTGTACGCAGCTACATTACTGTACAAATTAATCAATAATAACATAGATTGTTCATATATTCTGAGCAAAATAAATATCTTTGTTCCAAGATATCTTCCAGGCATAGTAATACGTTCTATTTACATACTGCGCGAACTAACATGTTATTGAAATTTCCCATATACCAAATGGTCAAGTCATTTCATTAATAGATAATCAAATTGATACCTTCCACACTACCATAAATGATATCAAAACCTTTATCAATTGCCTGTAGAATACAGTACAAAATAAATAAATAAATAAAATTCGGCTCGGGTTAGAGTCGAGCTGGTTCAGTTCAGGTTTGGCTGGTTCAGTTAGTGTCGGGTTCGCGTCGGTTCAGTTAAGTTACTGTTCATGTCTGGTCGGGTTCGGGTTGGTTCAGTTCGAGTCGGGCTGGTTCAGTACGGGTCGGGTAGGGTTCGGTTTCGTGTCGAATTCGACTCAGATTCGGCTCTGGTTCAGTTCGGGTCAGTTTGGTTAATTGCTATTGTGTGGTCGGCCAGTTCATAAGATACAATTCATGTTTTTATTCTACGGAAGAAGACCGGAAAGTTTTTAAGCTACGATTTTATTATAAATGTTATTTATAAATTTAACTCTTAAAGTTCACTTCCTCCTACCTTGCTTAAATTAATTTTTTACAAAAATAATTTGAAAATAAATGTTTTATCTGTAAATCAAACTTTATGCTTCAGTGCCATCTATGATACAAATTATAATATAAACATGTTATAACCTCTAAAATAGCAGGTAGCATATATAATTTCGCTTTAAATATATGTTATATATTCCAGATGTGTTCAACGTAAATATTTTATTATTCTTAAAATGAAAGTGTTCCACTGATATTTCTACATTTCTTCGTCATCAATAGCTTCGTTTGATTTCGCTTTGACATATGATGGTGTTTGATTATGCCACTTGAAGTAGTACATCAACTCGTACATAAATAAAGCTTTTGTGGAAGTCTTCGTTACTCGAAAACCATTTATATTGTGAAACAAATCTTCACTTGTTTAGAAATGAATCAAGAGGCTTTCATGGACACTCAACTTCATCCGATGAGCGGTGTAGCAAAAGACCAACACACAGCGACAATAACAAATTATCATCAAAAGTTTGAAGAAATTTATATTAAAGATGAACCGCTGGAAAAAATATCCCAAGGCTGTGAGATGTATCAAAGTGTTAAGAAGGAAGAATGTCTAACTGATGATGATGAACAGAGTGACAAAGAATATGAGAATCCAAACACTGAAAATAAGGATACTCGGGAAACTGAAAATACTAATTCAAAATAGCTATTTGTGTATTAAGAGCGCAAAATGGGACATTGTCGATTGAGAGGTTGTTGCCGCGCGACGCAGGAGCGAGGCATTCTCTCGAAATCGACAATGTCCATTTGCGCTCGAAACACACACAAGATTTTTTCTACAGTCGCCACAATGGGGTCCTCCACCATAACAAACATTTATTTTTTATTTATTTTTACTTATCGGTATTTTCCATTCTTCTTGAGCTATTGCTTCAATCTAATCTAAGCATTTTATACTTTCGCTTTTGTAAATGAATGCCCTATTTTATTTTCACAGCGGCATTTTGTTTGGTTATGTAACATACCGACAGAGCAATTATATGTCAGATTGACTTGTTAAGTGGGTAATGTGTAACTACAGTGTCATTAATTCCTGACTAAACGTTTCCATTAAGAACGTGAAAGACCATCAATGTGCAATTTGCAATAAACAATTCACACTAAGTCATAATTTAAAAACCCATATGGAAATACACAGTGGAATAAAAAAATGTATGTGTACAATATGCAATAAACAATTTACATATAGTTGTAATCTATCCAAAAACATATGAAAAGTCACACTGGTAGTAAGGAATAGCATTCTTCTGTGAGTGGAAAGTATAAATGTACTTCTTCTCACGAAAAACATGCCAGACGTTAAAGCCATAAAAATAATTAATGTATTTGTATTGTACATAGAGAGAGGGACAAAATGAAGTACCACATTACAAACTTAAATTCTTTAAAAACAGTAAAATGTACAAAAAATGGCATTGTAACTCAAAAAATGTTTACAATTAAAAATTCCGTGCAATGAGTAGTTACTAACTTGTTACCGAAAGGTATGTTTGCCGAGTAAAAAAATCTTAAAGTTGTCAAGGACATTATTTGCTAGGAAATCGCCGCTAGAATAAAGGTTTGAAATGTTGTACTTTTTTAACTCACCTGTATTTTATTTTGTATTTAATCTTTGAATTAAATAAAATAGTGACAACTGTTATTAATTAAAAAATACCTACTAACACGTGAATTAGGTAAACGGTTATTTGTTCATTCAAAAATAATAAATATTATGGCAGTTTATTGATTTTAAAGACTTGTCTGTAACTACTATAAGTTTACATTATTCTAGTATGCTACACTTACATTTACAAAAATTTTGAAAATGCTTAGTTTACAGTTTATATGGAAAGGCGGATGTTTTACGCGAGGTTCTTGTTGTGTTTAGTTGAATTGCAAGCGAAAACAATTTTAAACGAATCTCTACATTCGCCGGGCAATGTATACATTATCCTAGTATGTACTTTTACTGTAACATACACTACTCTGGATTTTTGATATTGACATTTCTTATTCAATTACATACATTTAAAACTATACTTCATTTCACGTAAAAAAATACTAATGGGAAGATAGGCGCAGTTTGATCTTGATTTTTGATTGGGTAATACCTCGATATTATCAAATCATGCAACAGATGATTTATTTATACATACATATATCCCAGATCATGTATAAACAGATATACCAGCCTTATGGAGCATATGGCTACACTCAAAGCATAGAGAAATTAATTCAAAAAGCTAGCAATAGATGAAGAAGTTACAAAATTGAAATAAACTATTTACGCGTCGACTAAGCAAGTTCAGATCAGTTCCTGGTGGATGGAGCTTAGACATTATAGGGACGGGGAGGGGAGTATTTATCACACCATTTCAATGTGTGAATTTATTTATATATTTATTGGGGTGCAAACAAAATGTTTGATATTTTATAGAATTTTATACGATGAATCATGGCATAAATTGCTACAATTATAATTATTGTTACTGAAATATACGTGCTTGCAAAATAGTTGCAAATACTTAATATAATACAATAAGCAAAATTTTCAATTGTAACTTTCGGTTGATTAATCATTAGACTGTGATGTTCTTGAGGATATATTTTGCCGTTTATCTGATGTATTATTTGATTTTGATTATTTCGAACAATTCAAACTGCCTAAAATTCGTAAAAGAATATTATTAAAGTAAATTTAAATTTTAATAATATTTCCTTAAATTTTTGATAGTTAAGATACGTAATCAAAAAACAAATGGGACATCAGTAAATGTTATAAATTTCTCCAAACAAAGAAGGCATATATGTCATGGCAAACTGATAATACATTCAAATATCTTAATTTTAAATAATTAATAACAGGATTATTTTGAATAAGAATGCATGTATGTATTTGGCATCATTGTCAAACTAATTTTAAGTACTTCCGTAAAATATATGCACCATTCCATTAAATAAATCAACGACGTTTTCGCTTCTTGCGAAACCGAAAGTAGAATTCAGGGTCTTTTTACACCAAAAAGTGGCATTTAACTTCGCGCTTATGAATACGTTGTATTTTTTTAATAAAAAATAAAAACGAGAATTTTTTCTGGCAAATTGTAAATAATTTTCTGTTTTTGTTTTTGTGTTGTGAACATAGTTATGTCATATGTTGGCAACGCCAAATGTAACTAGGTATGTAACTAAACAGTTGTAACCACGTTGATGTATGAATCATGTGCTTTAAAATAAAGACGACACTACAACATGGCGCAGTCAAGTGTTCTTTAAAAATAAAAGTAGAGAATTAGAAAAAGTGTTAACAGTTAGCACATAATAATAAAAAGTGAGGTTAAGAAATAAAATCAAAAGTTAAAAATTCTGAAAAAGATAATAGAAACGAAATTACCATCATCGTTGTCATTAGAAGGAAATGTTACAAACAATTGGAAAAAATTTAAACAGCAATTCGAAATATATATGCTGGCAAGTGGAAAAAGTGAGAAACCAGAAGTAAAAGTTGCTATACTTTTGAATATAATTGGCGAAGATGGGGTTGAAATTTATAATAATTTCAAACTTACGGAAGCACAGAAAAAAAGTTTATAAAACAGTCGTTGAAGAATTTGAAAAATATATGACGCCCAAGGTAAATGTGTACGAACGGTTTCGATTTTATAAAAGAGAACAACGTGAAAATGAAGACATCGAACACTTTATCCAAGATCTAAAGAAGCTAGTGAGGACATGTGAATTCAAAGAACAAAAAGACAATATGATTCGTGATAGAATTGTGTTGGGCGTAAGTGATAAATCATTACAAGAAAAATTATTAAATATTTCAAATTTAAGCTTAGATCGAGCAATCGAAATGGCCAAAAATAATGAGATCACAAAGGTACAGATCAAGGAGGTTCAACAGAATGAAAAGTCAATAGATGTAGTCAGCAGAAAAATCACGTATGAAAAAAGAAAAGGCAGTCAGAAGTCAGCTCATGCAGTGAACGAGTTCTTATGTCAGCAGTGCAAGACCAAGCATGGACCGAAAGCGTGCCCAGCCTTCGGAAAAGAGTGCAAAAAGTGCAAGAGACTGAACCATTTTGCACGAGCATGCCGAATAAAAGGTGTGAAAGAAGTTCAAGAATATGAAATGACTCCAGAAGAAATTGAAGACTTGTGTGTTACAACAGTAAAGGTAGTGAGTGAACCGCATGTAGTAAGCTCAAATTGTTTAGAGAAAGCATGGTATAAGACAGTAACAGTAGAAAACAAAGACATTAAGTTTAAATTAGATACAGGTGCGGAAGTTAATATACTTCCTTTATCTGAGTTAAAAGTTATTGATAAATCGTTAAAAATTAAACGTACTAATGTAATGTTAGAAACATTTGGAGAATTTAAAGTTAAGCCACTTGGTACAATAAGTTTAAATTGTAAAATGAGTAATATTAAGACGTCAAGAATTTATAGTTATAGAGTCAAGAGCACAACTGTTGTTAGGCTTAAAAGCATGCATAGATTTAGGTTTGATCAAAAGAGCGGACTTAGTTAGCGTAGAGAATAAAAAAGTAACTGAAAAGCAGCAATTTATTCTTAAAAATCAAGATTTATTTACTGGTCTTAGAAAATTCAAAGATGAATTAGAAATTAAGTTAAAAGATGATGTACAACCGGTCGCAAGACCACCTAGACGTGTCTCTCTTGCGATTAAATCTAGATTGAAAAAGAAACTAGATGAGTTAGAGAAAAGTAAAATTATTGTAAAAGTGGATGAACCTTCTGAATGGGTCAGTAATTTAGTTGTGATTGAAAAACCGGACAAAACGCTTAGAATCTGCTTAGATCCCCACGACCTAAACAAATGTATACAAAAAGAATATTTTTTAATACCATCTACAGAAGAAGTGTGCACTAAGTTATCAAATAAAAAATATTTTAGTGTTTTGGATCTTAAAGACGGATTCTACCAGGTGAAATTAGATAGTAATTCTTCTAAATTATGCACTTTTATTACACCATTTGGGTGTTATAAATTTATTCGAATGCCCTTTGGGTTGAATTTAGCGCCTGAATATTTTCAAAAAATAAATCAAAGAAACTTTGGGGATATAGAAGGTGTTATTGTGTATTTTGATGATCTGTTGATAGCAGCAGAAACTGTAGAACAACATGATGCAATTTTAAATAAGGTCTTAGATAGAGCTAGACAGTTAAATGTGAAATTCAATAAATATGAGGTTCAATACAAAGTCACAGATGTTAAATATTTAGGTCACATATTTAATAAAGAGGGGATAATACCAGATCCAGAAAGAACAAAAGCTGTTACACAGATAGAAGAACCTAAAACTAAGAAAGAATTGCAAAGATTGTTAGGTTTGGTAAAATACTTCAGAAATTTTATACCAAATTTGTCAAGTCTTACTGCAAACTTAAGAGAACTACTTAAAGAAACAAATGAATTTAAGTGGTTGCCTTGTCATACAAAATCATTTGATATAATAAAAGAAAAACTAATCGGTGCACCAGTACTAGCTAATTTCAGTGAAACTAAGGACATTGTTGTGCACTGTGATGCATCTAGTGATGGGTTGGGATGTTGTTTACTTCAAGAAGGTAAACCAATACACTTCGCTTCTCGAAGTTTGACCGAATGCGAAAAGAACTACGCGCAAATTGAAAAAGAGTTCCTCGGAATTGTATTCGCGATTAAAAAATTTCATCATTACGTTTATGGAAAAAAGGTGAAAGTTTATACGGATCACAAACCGATTGTTGCAATTATGAGAAAAAATCTAAATACTATAGGATCAGCTCGATTACAGAGATTAAAATTACTAAAATACGATCTTGACGTGCAATATATGCCGGGTAAAATGTTATATGTTGCAGATACGTTGTCGCGAGCGTACATAAAAGATAAAGTCGCTGATGATCCCGCTATGCTAGAAATTGTGCATACTGTTAGTAAATACCTAAACATAAATGATACGGATAGAGAGATTTTTGTTAAAGAAACTGCAAATGATGCAAATTTAAATATTATTAAAGAATTTTATTATAAAGGTTGGCCAAAAACCAGTAAATTAGTTAAGCCTGAATTACAAGAATATTATAAAAAAAAATGATATTCATATAGTTGATAATTTAGTATTTTTTGGAAATCGATTAATAGTTCCTACTAAATTAAGAAAGAAAACATTGCAAATCTTACATGAAAGCCATTTTGGCCTTAACAAAACCAAAAGTAAAGCCAAAGAATTATATTTCTGGCCGGGAATAACTAAACAAATAGATGAGTTAATACTAAGTTGCAAAACGTGAGAAAAGTATAGACCGTCTAATATCAAAGAGCCAATGATAAGTCACATTATCCCTGAATGTCCATTTCAGAAAATTGCAACTGATATATGTACGTTTGGCAATAAAGATTATCTTATTATAATCGACTATTTCTCAAAATGGTTAGAAATACTCCCATTACGATTTAAAACGTCAGCTGAAATAATAGCAAAATTAAAAAGTATATTTTCCATTCATGGAATTCCACAAACAGTAATTTCAGATAATATGCTGTTTAATTCAGTCGCGTGTCGTAATTTTGCAAGCGAATGGGGTTTTAGAATTATTACAAGTAGTCCATTATACCCAAAATCAAATGGGATGGCAGAAAGTGCGGTTAAAATAGCAAAAAATATATTAAGAAAGAATTCCGATCTAGATTTAGCTCTACTAAATTATCGTGCAATGCCAATTGAAGGGATAGGATTATCTCCTGCTCAAATTATAATGAGTAGACAAATTAAAACAAAATCACCTATTGTAACTAGCTTACTTCAACCAAAAGAAAACGACAATAACTTAATTAAACATTGCATAAATAAAAAACAACAACTGGCTAAAGCTTATTATGATCAAAATTGTAAAGAAAGAGAAGAATTTGAAGAGGGTGAAAACATTGTAATTCAAAAAGATAAAATATGGGAACCAGGAAAAGTTGTACAAAAGTGTAATACTCCTAGATCCTATATAGTAAAAGATAGTAGTAATAGATTGTATAGAAGAAATTCTGTACATTTGAAACATTCTTTGAATGAGCCTAATATTAAAAATGTAATTAGTGATGTAGAGGAAAATGATGTAGACAAAAGTGTAATGAATCCAGATGGAATCCAAATTAGTCCTAGTAACATAAGCATAAATCGAGGCATAAATAAACCAAAACGAATTACCCGAGTTCCATCTAGATTCAATGACTTCGTGAGATATTAACTTGTTATAAGTAAAATAATTTAGATAGGAAATGTTTTTGTAAACAGTAAAAAGGGAGGTGTTGTGAATATAGTTATGTCATATGTTGGCAACGCCAAATGTAACTATGTATGTAACTAGACAGTTGTAACCACGTTGATGTATGAATCAGGTGCTTCATAATAAAGACGACACTACAACAATTATAGTAGAATGTTTGTCACTATTGCACATTGTTATTAGATTTATTTACAAATTTAGTGACAATTATGAACAGAAATATACCACAAATGAAACGTAAAAGACATTTGCGTTTAAAAACTCTGTTCATAATTATTTCTTACTAAGTTTGTTAACAAAAAAAACTAAAATGTTTGTTACCAAATAAAATTACCAATATTTTGGTTGCAAATTTTATTAAAAATTTTGCATTATTTTGTATTAAAATTTTATTTTATTACAAAATAAAGATGCAAAATAATTAATAAAAAAACACAAGTGAAATAATAGTGCTTTAATTTGTTAACGAACATTTAAGTTTTACAGAAAATCCTGCCTAGTACGATAAAAAATGGTTATCAAATAATTATGAACAGATTTTCTTTACGTTTCTTTGTTTTATAATTCTGTTCATAAATGTTACTAAATTTGTTAACAAATTTAATAAAAATTTATGACCGTGTTAAACATGGTTTAGATAAACGTTTGTTAACAAATAAAATTACCATTATATCATGGTTATATTTATTTGTTATTAATTATTTTGCATCTTAATTTAATAAATTTAAACCGTAATTTTTTACTAAATTTATATTTTTAAATATTGGTATACATATAAATTTTGATTCTGGGAATCGGTTTGTGATCAAATTAAAAGTGTACCTCCCGCTAATTAATGAGTGGTTATTTGTTACCCAAAAATGGGTAGAGCTACAAATCTGTCGATAACACCATTGGATTATACGTACTTTCTTATATAAACATCCTAATTTTCAAAATATTTACTTTACTGGTCTATTAGCTATGAATAAATTAGTAAAACAATATTTATGACTAACTGTATGGGTCATTGAACTTTGATTTATCAAATAATTAATTTAAAAATGCAACTGTAGAAACATTTTAACAAAGATTTGTACACATATGTAATTTTACTCATGGAAACCATTTTTGGCAAAATTAAAGCTGTATATTCACCACCTAAAACTGGGTAGAGTTAAACAATTTTCGACTTTACCAACAGATTCTACATATTTTCTTATATATGTATACCAATTTTCATAATTCTCTGTGTAAGGGTTTTTAAATAAATACACTTTGAATTTACCGCAAATCTCTGATATTTTTTGTGCGTTTGTTGCGTCGCTCGCCCACTAAAATTTTGCAATTTTAGGGCAAATACAACTTAGGATATTTACTATATCCTTTGGAAAAAATTTACCAAAATTAGATGTATATTGACCTGGGGAATCGATTTTTGATAAAATTAATATTGTACCTCCCGCCAATTAATGACTGGTTGTTTGTAATCAAAAATGGGTAGAGGTACAAATTTGTGGACAATGATGCATTGGATTATGCGTACGTTCTTATATAAATATTCCAATTATCAAAATATTGACTCTACTGGTCTAAGTATTGGTTAACTCGTTAAAATTTCAAATTATTGGAGGTTATAGCGTTTTTACCTGAAAGTAGCATCTATGCACGCTAAAAAAATCGACTTTTTTATATATTTCCTAAACTAAGAGAGTTAAAAATTTGAAAATTTATATCCTAGGTAACTATTTAACAGTGCATTCATATAAAAATTAACATATCTCTGGGAGGTACGGAAGGGGTACTTTACTTGAAAAAAATCGACTTTTTTAATTATTTCTTAAACTAAGAAAGTTAGAAATCTGAAAATTTATATCCAAGGTAATTATTTAACATTGCATTTATATAAAAATTACCAAATCTCTGGGGGGTACAAAGGGATACACTACTTGGAAAAAATTCGACTTTTTTTAAGTATATCCTAAATGAACAGATTTCAAAATTTGAAAATTTATATACAAGGTAATTATTTAACAATGCATTCATACAAAAATTATCAAATCTCTGGAGGTTACAGAAGGGATATTTTACTTGAAAAAAAATCGACTTTTTTAAGTATTTCCTAAAGTAAGAGAAATTTTTTTTAAAATTTATATCCAAGGTAACTATTTAACATTGCATTCATATAAAAATTACCAAATCTCTGAGGGGTACAGAAGGAGTATTTTACTTGACAAAAATTTGACTTTTTAAAAATATTTCCTGAACTAACAGTTAAAAATTTGAAAATTTATATCCAAGGAAACTATTTAACATTGCATTCATATTACCAAATCTCTAAGGGGTACTTTACTTGAAAAAAATAGACTTTTTAAAAATATTTTTTAAACTTAAAAATTTGAAATTTTATTTTTAAATTAATTATTTAAAAATGTATTCATTTAACAATTGCGGGTAACATACATGACAGGCGATTTATAACAAACACAAATTACGTAAGATCTAAGCGTCAAGTCCCAATTTGGACGCCGGATTCGAAATCCTTGGAGTCGAATTAAGAGGTTGCCATGTCTAACTCAAAAAATTTTTCCTCATCGAAATTGAAAAAGGTTGACTATAAGCCTTGGTGTTTCTTTGGCAAAAAAAAACTTTTTGAACAAAGGACTAATGGATAGCCAATTCAACCTAGGGGTGATATTAAGGGAGTTATTGAAGTCTGAAGTGGGTTTTTGGAAATAACTGTCTAATAATGTTTTTCTGTGTGATTACAGGATCAACAGCGGACCAAGGACCACTTAAAGACATCTCAGTATACAATATTAAATAATTAACTTGATTATAAAATTTAGTTAGTGTATAAGATATATTAAAAAAAATTTTTTTTAAATAAAGTACGCCTTACCTTCACCCATGAATTCCTTTCAATGATTGTAATTGTTATAATTGCGATTGTTGTTTATTTATTGTGTATAGGGTGTTCTATTAATTTTGTAACAATCATGTACTTGTAATTGTTGAAATAAATATTTATTTTTATTTTAAAAAATGGTATATTTATTCATTTACAGATAGGTATTTGTTCAAAAAGTCATTGACCTCTAAACTTTGTTGATTTTTAAATATATCTTATTTTTATATTTTAAATTCATGCCCAGGACCCATCATCGGTTTCATGCGAGAGATGTATGAAGGTTTTACATAGTAGTAGAACAGTACACGAAGGAAAATTGTCAAATGAAATATCAACGACACACGGAGTACGTCAAGGGTGTATCCTTTCACCTCTACTCTTTCTTACCGTGAGGAAATCAATAAATGGAAAAAGGAGAGGCATATCTTGGGGTATTATGAACCAGCTAGAAGATCTAGACTTTGCAGATGATATTTGCTTGCTGTCTCATATCTTTGCAAGTATGGAAACTAAATTAAAAGACCTTCAAACAGCAGGAGAGCAATATGGATTAAAAATTAACGAAAACAAAACCAAATCCCTGCGCATAAACACAAACAACGCGAAACAGTTTCAATTAAATGATCAAGACATAGAAGAAGTAGATACCTTTACCTATCTAGGTAGCATAGTAACTGGTACTGGAGGGTCAGAAGAAGACGTAAAAACACGGATTCAAAAAGCAAATGTAGCATTTGTACAATTATATAAAGTATGAAAATCAAATGAAATTTCGTTAAAAACGGAACTAAGAATTTTTAGAAGCAACGTCAAATCAGTGTTGCTCAACGTTTCTGAAACTTGGAAAGAAACAAAAGCTATATCAAGTCAACTACAAACATTTATCAACAGATGCCTGAGAAAAATTCGGAGAATATTCTGGCCCAATATTATCACGGACGAAGAAGTATGGGAACGTACCAAGGAAAAACAAATTTCTGCCCAAATAAAGGAGAAAAGTGGAAATGGATTGGTCATACATTACGGAAAGACACGACAGCTATTGAGAAGCACGCACTAAGCTGGAACCCACAAGGGAAAAGAAAAAAGGTAGACTAAAGAAAAGTTGGAGAAGAACAGTAGAAGACGAAGCCAAAGCAGTAGGGAAAACATGGTCAGAAATAAAAACCTGGCCCAAAACCGTGTCCGCTGGCGCCGCTTGTTTCCTATGCTCCTCTACGGCGTAACAGGAAATAAGTCAAGTCCTACATATAATTTAAAACTTTTCTAAAGTTTATATCCTTTTAAAAACTTTAAATTCCGAGTGCTCTTTTCATTTCTCTTATCCAGCAGAAATTTTCAACAAAATTCGAAAAAAGTGGTGCTACTTTCAGGAAGCATCCATGCACGCTAAAAAAAAATTGATCGTGTATAGATGCTACTTTCAGGTAGTATCTATGCACGCTAAAAAAAATTAAGCGTACCTGAAAGTAGCATCTATACACGATCAAATTTTTTTTAGCGTGCATGGATGATTCTTGAAAGTAGCACCACTTTTTTCGAATTTTGTTGAAAATTTCTGATGGTATAAGAATAACACGAACGAGAAGAGTACTTCAAAAATTTAAAATGTACGTTTTTCACTGAAAATCAATAATAAGGGTTGTAAAATAAAATATATTAATATTTTATAAGTTTTATTCATTTTAAAACAAATACAATGTACTTTACAATAATTGCTACCCAATAAAATGTAAGCACATTCTAAAAACTTTTATCACTCAATAACTCAGGCCCTAATTAATTTTTAAAAACTAGCTTAACAAATATGGACGTAGAACCCCACGTAGACTTCAAATCGATGAGGAATTCCAATCAGTTCAGAAGATATCGGCGCTAGAATGAAAGGAAATCAGGCGAGTCGTTGGAGATGTTTTCCAAGTCCAATAAGTCCGGGATTTTCGCGTAAAGTTGACAGTTTATAAGATAACGATATCACACCCTAAAATGGGTGGAGATACAAAGTTTTGATACCTATTTTGTAATCTGCGTATTTATCTGCGTATATACCATAAATATAGTTTCTCAATTATTAAAAATAAGAAAAGTGCAAATATTTCACACCCAAAACTAGGTCAAATAGGAAATATATCTTTGGTGCATCGTATATAACTTTAGATTCTATACAATATTTGTCATTTGCAATTTTGTTCTAAAATTGATGGTTTAGCCGGAAATGACGTCACACCTTAAATTGGGTAAAGACACAAGGTCAAAATTTGGTAATATAATATTTGTAAACATAGGCCCTATCCTGATTATCAATTGACGAGAGGTACTGTTGCTATATCCTCGTTTGTGATTAGCGGGAGCTATTGTTGTTCTATTCTCTTCCCCTCTTATTAATTACTAGCAAGTGCATATTAATTTTGTGACAGAGAAAGATATATTGTATGACAGAGACAACACGACATAGAATAACAAAGACAGGAGTGAACACTCAACTCGCAAATATTGACTTTTGAAAGACAGAGAGAGGAATATATAACTATTTCATTCTATTGAATTCTTCTTTTTACTATAATTTTTAATGGGAAACAAAGTGTAAAGTCCGTACATTTCTCGGTGACAACACGATGTAAAGATAGAGATAGAACAACAGTATCTCCCGTTTATATTTACAAATACTAAATTTTGGGTACATATCTTTACCCAATTTAAGGTGTAACGTCATTTCCGGCTAAACCATCGATTATAGAAGTTGTAGAGAATCAAAAGTTATGTAAGATTCATCCAAAATGTGTTTGGATATGGTGCTCCAAGTTGATTGTCCAGTGTTACTGCTGCCCTTACAAGTTCTCCAAGGTTAAAATCCGAGGGGTAAACCACTATTAAAATCTTTGTACACTTCGCTTAAAATCTCAATAAAATCTTTGTAAAGTCGTTAAAATATCTTAAAATATTTAAATTCTTTTATAAAATCTGTAAAATCCTTAAAATCAAATTAAAATCTGTAAAATCTTTTTAAAATCGGTAAAATCTTATATAAAATGTATACAATCTCTCTTAAAATCTTAAAGTTTTGATAACAGAGATGCGCATTTCTCGATGTTTACAATCGTAGCAAGCCTTTTGCTTTTAGCTATTAATTGTTAATTAAACCGCGGGTAATATTTTTGCTAATGAATGATTTTAGCGGATTTCAGTAAACAATATTCCATGTAAAAGTTATAAAATAATATAAATTAATTTAAATGATAAGAAAAATTGGCAATTTAATTAACATCTTATGTAACTATTGTATTATTCAATGAATCATAATAAAATGACGCGTGATAAAAAAGTCATCAAATTGTGTCAAGAAAAAAATGGCATATCTTAAATTAATCTATCATGCATAATGGACCAATTTAACGGCTATCTCTTTCTATCGCTGCAAATAATAAAAAAATGGCGCGAACAACTGGCAGTTGGGCTGTCAAACGAAACGTCAAAAATATTGCAATCATTAAAATACCTGTATTCTCAGTGAAAATTTGCATCGTTAAGACATTTTAACTTCAATAAAAGCTTTTGTGACTTATTTCGATAAGATTTTTTTAAAGTTATCTGAGATATTCTCACATTTTACGTCTAATTCTTTTAGAAACAAACGTCTCTTTAAATTGAAAAGGTCTATTGAAAATTGTTTTTATGACACAATTATTTGATGAAATACACACATTATATATAAATCTTAATAATTTTCGTATCTATTCTTAAAATTCTCAAAACTTGTTTGTAGATAAAATTTGATTTAATTGAAAAAAAAAAATATCAAAAATTTGTTAACCTATACTGGATTTGATTCAAATTTGTCATTAATGAATATTAATGATAAAGATTGAAATTATATTGAACAATACGGAAAAATACAACTCCCGAAATTAGTTGAAGAGAGAACGCAAGATTTTTTCAGTGTTTTTTATAATAAACCAGAACATTTTGAAATAGTGAAGGGCCACAAAAAATTAATTAGAGAAAATTAAAAATTTTAATGATTATTCAACTGAGTCCACAAGTACAAAAATCTTATAAAAATCTAAGAGATATTTAGATTATGATACACCTCGTGATGTGTAGAAAAAAATTAAAACAACAAATTTACAAAATAATAAGAGGGAATTACGTAATTTACTAGTATTAAAAAAATTGGACATAAATATTGCGTTTTTTTATTTTTATACATATCTTTAGTTATACATAACCTTATGTACAGGGTGTTTCACGAAAACCGACCACCGTCATTATTTTCTTTATTATTATTGTTACAAAAAAATACTATAGAACAAAGTTGTAGGAGACCAAGGGGGACATCCCATGAGAGATGAAAATATTTTTTTAAACCAGTGGTTCTCAAGTTATAACACAAAGTTATATTATTTTTAATATTTATGTACAGTAGGCTATGGATGAAAAACAATAATAAAAGAACAAAATGGAAATCAAATAGAACATTACTTATGAAAAGTAATTAACAATTATTAATTTTTTAATTAAATTTTTTTCACTCTTGTTTTACGTCCACAGCCTACTGTACATAAATATTAAAAATAATTTTTTTGTTAAATTTCAATCTCATTTTTTTCAATATTTTTATTATGTAAGAATATAAAACTAATACATGGTTGAATTCAGAAAAAAATACGCTATCGAATAGGAATAAAAAATATGTAGGATCCCATTTGAAAAACTATAACTTTGTGTTATAACTTGAGAACCACTGGTTTAAAAAATATTTTCATCTCTCATGGGATGTCCCCCTTGGTCTCCTACAACTTTGTTCTATAGTATTTTTTTGTAACTATAATAATAAAGAAAATAATGGCGGTGGTCGGTTTTTGTGAAACAACCTGTATATAGTATTTGTAAAAGAAGAAAATATCTACATCGTTATTTTATTTAAAATCCTTAAAATCATTATAAAATTTTAGAATCATTACCTAATTACTTAAAATCATTTAAAATCCTGCAAATTTTGCTTAAAATCTCTTAAAGTCTGTAAAATCTATAAAAAAATATTTAAAATCTTTAAAATCTGTAAAATCTTTACTGTTGTAAAGTCTTTGTACGCTTTATCACGAAGTGGTTTACCCCTCAAAATCCAACGGTGGATGTCAGTTCTCAGCATCTCTGGTCAACAACTGCTTGTCTCCACAGATCTGCAATTTATCAGAAACAATCATTTAAGTGTTAACCCAAAAACTTACAGAATTTATTCTTACACCTTTTACAGGGTAAATAAGATCAAATAGATTCTTTAAGAAGACCTTACTTACCCTGAAAAATGTGTAAATGTATGAAGAAACGTCAGTTTTGCAAGATTAAACGCTGCATGACTGAGATTTCGAGTATTTGTTAACTCATTAGAATTTCGAGTAATTGGAGGTTATAAACGTTATAAAAAAAACAACTTTTAACAGCTTCAAGTTGTCCATCAGATCGGCAACTCCTCACGGTTGCAGGGCCCCATTTTTACACTCTGTCTTCGGGCAATCGTTCAAGAAGTTCACCACAACAATGTCTGTTTGTCCGCCCGTCTGCACAGTACAACTGTCCACAACAATAAACAACACTTGTAGCAAACGAAATCACAAATATATTAACGTATCCTTCACAAAACACTGACGTTTTGATCTCACCACATCTTCTGATATGTCTTCCAAAAGAAAAATTAAACGAAGTCGTACTCGGCGACAGTGCAATGGAAAAAATGATGTTTGGTAATGCAGAAACATCAATAGAATACTTTATAAAAGATGAAACTTTCAAACGAATTGTTACTGAAGCATTGCTGGATATACTCGACGCAATAATAGCACAAGAAAATAAATAAATAGGTTACATTTGTATTCACAGACCAAAAATATACTATATAGATAGGCGACTCCTATGTTATTCATTGTAACTAGGGTACCTTTATAACCAGGGTATGGCCATGGCGTGGCTCACGTTTCGTCCGCCATTACCGGGACATCTGTTATATGTGTTGTTCTTGCGCAAAGTATTATGTATTTTCGTGGCTATTTGTTTTATTTTAATGAAAAACACATTTAATTATCATTTTAATATGTATTTAAAGTGTAAGTAATATATTTTATCTTATTTACTTGTGTAGTTTGTTAAGATACCCACCACGATTACTGTCACTGAAAACAACTAAAAATTACCAATATTAAGCACAATCATTTAAATTTTTAAAAGGTAAGTTTAGAATATACAATTATTATGTAAATAAGAACTACAGATATTAAATTGGATGTGATAATAACAACCCATATCATATATTCTATGTACATAACCTCTAAATGTGTCATAATAATAATTGTATATATCTTAAATAAATTCATTTTTATTACCTTTTTAAATTCACAGTGTGATTATTTAATATTATTTTATAATATAATATCACATTTATTACAAATAAATAGGAAAATCAATTACCGACAATGGCGGCGATCTTGGCCCATGGCCATACCCTGGCTATAAAGGTACCCTAATTGTAACTAGGGTACCTTTATAACCAGGGTATGGCCATGGTGTGGCTCACGTTTCGTCCGCCATTACCGGGACATCTGTTATGTGTGTAGTTCTTGCGCAAAGTATTATGTATTTTCGTGGCTATTTGTTTTATTTTAATGAAAAACACATTTAATTATCATTTTAATATGTATTTAAAGTGTAAGTAATATATTTTATCTTATTTACTTGTGTAGTTTGTTAAGATACCCACCACGATTACTGTCACTGAAAACAACTAAAAATTACCAATATTAAGCACAATCATTTAAATTTTTAAAAGGTAAGTTTAGAATATACAATTATTATGTAAATAAGAACTACAGATATTAAATTAGATGTGATAATAACAACCCATGTCATATATTCTACATAACCTCTAAATATATATCTTAATAATAATTGTGTATCTCTTAAGTAAATTAATTTTTCTTACCTTTATAAATTCACAGTGTGATAATTTAATATTATTTTATAATATACTATCACATTTATTACAAATAAATAGGAAAATCAATTACCGACAATGGCGGCGATCTTGGCCCATGGCCATACCCTGGTTATAAAGGTACCCTAATTGTAACCGTCTTCTGACACCATCTCGTGGTAGGTACGAACACTAAGCGAACATTTGGTACTTGGTTGGTGGCCATTTATTTAAATAAAATAGGAAAAAAAAAGAAATGATACAGAAATACATTTTATACAAAAAAAATATTATTTTATTTTTAAAAATATTTACAAGATATATCATGACACATTTTTTTTTAGAATTTGTCCAGATTGTGTGTATCGAGATTAACACGTTTTTCCCTTTTAATATTTGGTTTTAATTTTATAAACATATACAGAGAATTTATTTTAAAATGCTACATATGGTTAATCACTTCCATAGTTACTCACTACTGTCAAAAATGATAGCAATGTAATATTTGTCCATTTTAAAATGCAACATTATAAATAGTATTACAGCACAGGAGATACCTTCAGAACACATCACAAATGGTGAAAATTCTTTCTACTGTCGTCTAGGATATTGCCTTAGTGTGAATGGGCTTATTTTTGAACATTTATTACATTACAATTATGTATGTTTGTAAGCCAAAGTTTGTTAAGATGTGCTACAATAAAGTTTTAAATTTTTGTTAATCATATGTAGGCTAATTTATTAGTAATTAGTATTACTAATACAAATTACAATTTTTGTATGTTGCATTTTAAAATGAACAAATATTACATTGCTGTCATATTTTGACAGTAGTGTGTAACCATGGAAGAGATTGATCATATGTTGCATGTTAAAATAAATTTTCTGTATAATATAATGATGATGCACATCCAACAACACATCACTTCATTATTTTTCTCGGCATCACAAATATAAAGACAACAAACAAAAAACAAAACCAAAGGGCACGAATCTTACAGGTCGAACAACAGAAGCAAAATGGAACGTCAACGGCCAACGAAAACATGAACCAGCGATTTTAAATTAAGGCATGACATTCAGAGTCATCTGTCGGACGGTACGAAAACTAAAACGTGGTTCCAAGGTCACCCATAAGACTCGCCTATCTATATAGTATATTTTTGGTCTGTGTTTGTATTATAACACTCATAACATATATTTCATAACCTAAATTTGATTAGTAATGAATATAATTCAACTTAATTTATAGAATGTTTGCATTATAATTTGTATGAAAGATGTCACTGTATTATAAAGCTTATTCACACCAAATTCATTTTTAATTGTATGAAATACATTGAAAATGCGTTTAGAATTCACTCCTGCATTCCTAATGTAGTTACTACTATTCAAATAATAGATGGCACTGATTTCTAAAGGTTAATTTACAATAATTATACCTTAAATTGCATGAAATACATCAAAATACATGGAAAAAACGTTGATATACAGTATGTAAATTTACCTTTACAATTCACAAATTTACTTCCTCATTCCTGTTGTAGTTCAAATATTTTATAACTGATGTCTCTTCACGTTTAAAATAAATGTAATAACAATGCAGGGTAAATTCTTTATAAACGTATGGGAACATTTTCTCACTAAAATATTGAGGTTATTACGTACAAATAAGAAAATATCATTTATGTTTTATTTACATTTTGATGAATTGCATTTGAAATAATACAGACAATAACAATTAAACAAGAAAATATAAATGATCCTGCTGATAATGAAAACCCTGAAAATGCCGAGGAAGAAAAAGAAACAATTCCGTCGTACCTTAAACATTTGGAACAAAGATTATTAGACAATGGGTTTGTATCTGTAACAGACTCATACGGAAAGAATTAGAATTGAATTTTAATTATTTATTAACTTATAAATTAATATTAAATTAAACTAGCGAATTAGAAAATTTATAATTTCTGTGTTTATGAACTTCCATAATTACTATTTGAGCCTTATAATTTGTGAAATAAATTAAACATTTTCCGACAATAATTTGAGATATAAAAGGTATCCATCATTGGAACTGTTTGTAAACATTGGCCGCGCAAAGCGTTTCACACACTTTTTGTTCTTCCCATATAATCACTGAATAAAACCGGATATGTATGTACAAAACTATGAATGTAAAACACTATTAAATATTTATATTAATAAATAATATACTTACTGTCCTTTTAAATATCATATTTACGGAGACTTTACCAGACGAACTGCTCGAGTTGTTACGCTAAACCTTTGACAGAACCTAAATTCGTAAAATTGTCCCACTCACCAACATTAAAATTAATTCTATACAAGTAAAATTTATGCAATAAATTTATACTTAAGTTATAGAGAAAACTTCAGGAAACCAATGGTATATCTTTTGTCACGAAAAAGTCTTTAGGAAGCGAGGAAATCAGCAAAAACTGTCAAGGTCAAAAAATGACCAAAAAGGTTTTTATATAAATTAACAATGTACTTAGTAAATTTACACATAAATTTTCACTTAATATTCACAAAATCACTAACAATAACTTTTCTCTCCATAGTTTGTTGATAACAGTTGAATTACTACGGACGGCTGTTATTGGGCGCGGAGTAGTACGCGAGACAAAATAGTGCCAATTTGAAATAATACATTTGAATTTAAATAAATATGTTTGATATATTTTATTGACAAATCTTGAATATCGTACGGTATGGCCAGCTAAAATATCTTCTTCTCAAGATGTCAAGTGATGTTTTTATTGGGTTATATACGAAAGAAACTATGTACACATATATAAAGAAGTGTGCTGAATCTAAATTTGCAATCCCCAGGTCGCTATCTCGATTAGTTTTCGAGATATTCAATGATAAATTGTTTAAATCTATTGACGCTTACCGTCATTTACTCGTTGGAATTTCAGGATTTCTGGAAGGATTTAAAAATAATCAAATGTACAATTTCACAGGAATAATCGTTTATTCAAAACAGGATAATACAATGAATAGGATAATATCCATAAACAATTGACACAGGATGTGAAGGATAAAACACGAGTTGGATGGACGGCGTGAACTTGATAAGAAAACAACGTACCCTACCATCAAAGATTTAGGGCGCGATGTCTGTCCATCTGTTCGGCCGCAGGGCTCTATCTATATACACGCGCTGTCTTCAGCCAATCGTCGTTCAAGTTGTTCCACAAGTTTAACAACTCCAGAATTACGTCAAGCAATGTCTTAAAAAAATGTTTTTGTTAAATTACTATTTCAGAAAACACGAAAATTTACGTAGAATATGTAAAATTAAGTATATAATCTTAATTTACACTTGTGGTAAACCGGTTTCAATACCTGAAACATAATAAATTTACATATCTATTCTAATATTTTCTAATCATTAGTTTTAATTTTTATACCCTCAGAGTCGTGAACGTATTACGTGCAAATTATATTATTTAAATGAGATTACCCGTTTTTAAAAACAAACTTTTATTGATAAGGAGCGAGTTACAATGTATGGGAATACATACAGGATGACATGTATACACAGAATGCGTCATACATTCAATAGAAGCGTTATATAGGATACAAATATGCAAGCTTAGCGTTTTACAATGTTTATATGAGAACAAAGGACTTAGTGTTCTTATCACCTTGATAAAGGGTGAATCTCTCACATAACTCCTCCCCCATTAAAGGTGGGCATCCCCTGGAAGATTGAGAGGTATTACAGGGATGTTACAATTTCCCTGTTTTTTAAACATATTACATTTTAATTTCTTTTTTAATAAAATTATAATTATAAAAATAATAATAATAACAAGTATAACATATTTAATTATATTATGTTTATTTATTTCATGGATATGATTAATTGGTAATAAATCATGTCTAATTATTTTCATTTCTTTAATATTTTGCAATTCAATTTCAGAATTCAATTTTTGACTCTGAGTAATATTAAATTTGTAATTTGAAATTATGATTGGTTGACCATTTACATTTTCGTTTATTAACAATTTATTATTCAATTTGCATTTATTATTTTCTAATAAATATATCCCTTTTAATATTATAAATTCTTCGTTCTCATTTTGGCACTTAATATTTAACTTATAATTATTCGGGTAACATAATACAAATTTATTAGTATTACTTATTTCTAACATATTAATAACATTACTATTTATTTTAATATAAGTACAATTACTTAAAACTTTATTGAATATTATTTGATAATCACATTCGGTTTCCCTTATGACATCATTGTTTGTATGTTTGCAATAGTAAAATTCACTAACTCTTTTGCAACTATTTATCACTGAATACACTTTATTGTTATCTTTTAATAAAAGGTGTTCACTTTGGAAGGTTGTTAACATTTCATTATTTTGGATTGTAGGTACAGGTGTGTATTGTAAAAGTTCTAATGCATTTTCAAAAAACAATGGCACCAATATTAAGTAGTCTATTTCAAAATTTTCTACTTTACAGTATGTTGAGATTAATTCCTTTACTTCATTATATTTTAGATTATCTGGAAATTCAAATTTATTATCTTTATTGATTTCGATCAAATTTTGCTTTAATAAATTATGAGGCATTATACTTTCATGTAATAATCCCAGATTACAAAAACTTATAGATATTTCTAAATTATTTAACGTGTTTTGAATAATATTGTACAAATGAATAATTTGGTTTATTATATCTTTAATAAATAAATGATCAATCCTACTAGATTGTTTCTTTAGGAAATACTGTACGTTTAATATTCTTTCCTTTAAAATTATTTGATTGTGTTCTATATTGCCTATCGTTTCATTAAATTGTTTAATAATTTGGGTATTGGTATTAAAATTTTCTAATACATTCTGATTTATTATTCTCTGATTTTCTTTCAATTCTTCTATTAATTTATCGTATTTTTGGGCGTCTTCGTAGTCTAAATTTCCTGTTATACTTTTAATTACTGTACCTAGACCGTTTATTATTCCTCTTTTATTCCTTTTATGAACATTTAAATTTTCAAATTTCAATGATATTTCATCTTGGTAATAATTCATTATTTTCCAATAATTTTCGAATTCTTTTATGTTATTATTTCCATGTTTATTTAATTCTAAATTCAATAACTCAGATTGATTATTCAAAAATAAGTACTCAGTGTATAATGTTTTAAAATTGTAATAAAAATGTATCGTATGCCTATTTGAGTAAATTTTGGCATCTCCTAATTTAGTTATTAACGCACCAGGGTTGTGTGTTATCTCATTCAGGTATTTGGTTGATTCTCCTGATCCGAGCAGGATGAACCTGGAACAACAGATTCTGGTATTATTTTTCGGGGTCTTTTTATTTTAGAAATTTTATATTTCTTATCTTTCTGTGTTCTTAATGTTCCAAATTTTGGTTGGATACTTGCTACTTGATGTGTGACAAATTTAGGTTTGGTAATTTTACCAGAGTGTCTTACATTTTGTTTTATTCTCACATCTTCTGGGATTTCAGGAATCTTTTCAATTTTATCGTGATTTCTTTTTCCTGCTATATTTGCTTTCCTTTCGTCTAATTTTTTCTCTAAATCTTTATAAATAATTTGCATTTTCTCCTTATGATTTTGCACATAATTTTGACTAAGGTGTTTTTCTAAATCTAAATTTATTTCTCCACTTTTAAAATGTCCGAAAAGTATATCGATAGGTTTATAATTTGTTGCCGAATGAATAGTATTGTTATATCCTATCATGGCATATTTTATTTTATCTTTTAATATTAGATTTTTATATTCTTTTTGTAAATTTAGTAATCGTAGGTGTTCAATCAGGGTTGAATGGAATCGTTCAATTTGACCGTTTGAGTTTGGGTTATCTATACTAGTGAAATGAATATTAATTTTATGTAAAGCTAAAAATTCCTTTATTACTATATTGTTAAATTCTTTACCGTTGTCACAAACTATCTTATCAGGAATAGTATATTGTGATAGGAATTTTAATAATTTATTAGCAATTTCTATTGAAGTCATATTTTTTAATCTATAAACTTGCGCAAATTTTGAAAAACTATCAATGATCGTAAGGTATTTATCCTTTTCTAATGAAACGACGTCCATATGTAAAGTTTCTAAAGGCTTTGCACTTGTTGGAGTAACTCGTAAATTTAACTGAACAGGGTTTCTTTCATATTTATTTTGTAAGCATATTTCACAAGTGTTAATATAGTTTTGTACTGATACATGAAGATTTGGCCAATAATATTTCTCTTTAATTCTTTTTATGGTTTCTGTGATCCCTCTGTGATTTGTTTTCCCTTCATGATACATAGTAATTATTTCAATTTGTTGATCTTCCCGTATGACATCTTCTAATTTATTTTTACAGCTAATAAAATCTAAACTTTTATTTTGAAAGAATTTCTGTAATATTTCATTTACATTGAAATATAAGTTATTATTAAAAATACAAAAATATCTAGTATTTGGTTTACAGTAATCTTTTATAAATGATAATATTGATTCTGATACTTTTATTTTTGGTATATAAGTTTCTAATCTAGTTTTTCCTTCGAATGGTCTAGTTATATCTACTTTCAAATGTGGGAAGTCTGTGATATTAAAAATTATTTGATTTTTACCGGTATTTATAGGTGAATCTAGGAATCTTATTCCAGAAATAGGGTTTTCTTCATCTGAATGACATGTGTTTTGTGAAT
This sequence comes from Harpalus rubripes, assembly GCA_963082715.1. Taxonomy (NCBI): domain Eukaryota; kingdom Metazoa; phylum Arthropoda; class Insecta; order Coleoptera; family Carabidae; genus Harpalus; species Harpalus rubripes. The sequence continues at coordinate 269,271 of CAUJCB010000366.1, forward strand.
CGGACGATACACTCGTATTTGCCATGTTACTTTCGTTTTCAGTGTCTATAGCATAGTTTTCAAGATTTTGTTGTGAATTTCGTGGTAATAGGTATACCGTTATTTTTATATTTGAATCTGAAAAAATTTCATGTAATATTGTTTTTACTTTCTCCCATGATAATGTATCTTTACCACATCCAATTTTTGGGATAGAAATATTATCTATATTATTACTAATTAAATATTGTTTTAAATTTTTCAATGTTTCTCTAAAATTTTTATAGGATGGTTTGCGATTGAATTTTTCTTTGGTTACTAAATGAAATAATAATTTCTCATTAGGTAATTTTTGCATTAATATGTCTGTTATTTTCGGTTCTTTAAATTTTAATAAATATTTTCTACTATCAAATTTTAAATTTATATCTGCTGCTATTCCACTTCCGAGTTTTCTATCTACACTTATACAGTGAGCTATGTTGTCATTAGTTTCAAATAAATTTCCTTGCTTTTCTAATATTTCGAAATTATTTATTTTTATTCTGGATAATGCGTCAGCATTTGTATTTAATTTTCCCTTTTTGTATTCTACAGTGTAATCGAATTCCTGTAGTTTAATTTTCCAACGTAATAATTTTGAATTTGGTTCTTTAAGGTTAAAAAGCCATACTAAAGGTTTATGATCCGTAATTATTTTGAATTTTGTACCATAAATATAATGTCTAAATTGTTTCGTTACAGCCCATACAATGGCTAATAATTCTTTCTCGTAGGTTGAATAATTTTCTTCATGATTGTTTAGAGTTCTACTGGCATAAGCAATTGGTAATTCTTTGCCATTAATACTTTGGGATAATACTGCGCCTATTGCCACATTACTGGCGTCTGTAGTTACTATGAATGGTTTTGTCGTGTCCGGGTACTGTAAGATTGGGTCGTTCATCAGGAGATTTTTACATGTCTCGAAACTTTGTTTGTATTCCGCGTTATTTATATCAATTGTTGCGCCTTTTCTTAATGCTTTAGTAAGGGGTTTAGTAATTTTCGCAAAATTTTCTATGAATCTTCGGTAATAACCGATTAATCCGAGAAATGATTTTATTTCTGTTTGGTTTTTAGGGATAGGGAAATTTTGAATTGCTGCAGTTTTGTCTGGATTAGGTTTTACTCCATTTTCAGTTACAATATGTCCGAGATATTCTACTTCTTTCCTTAAAAATTCGGACTTGTCGAGTTGAACTTTCAAATTTGCTTGACGTAATGTTTGAAATATTTTTCGAGTATTTTCTAAATGTTCTTCTAAACTGTTTCCTAATATTATGATGTCGTCTAAATATACTAAGCATATAGTTCCAATATATTCTTTTAATACGTGGTTCATTAAACGCTGAAAAGTACTAGGTGCATTTTTCAAACCGAACGGCATTCTAGTAAATTCATAATGACCGTTTTCGACATTAAACGCTGTTTTGGGAATATCATTAGGTGTTACTTCAATTTGATGGTATCCTGAGACTAAATCAAGAGTGGTAAAATACTTACATCTCCCTAATTTATCTAATATGTCATTAATATTTGGTATCGGGTATTTATCGTCTATGGTTTTTTCATTAAGTTTCCGATAATCAATGACCATACGGAACTTTTTCTTTCCTGAAGCATCAGGCTTTTTGGGAACTACCCACACTGGTGACGACCAGGGCGAATAACTATGCCTTATAATATCGTCTTCTAGTAATTTTTTGATTTGGGTTTGAACCTCATCTTTATAGCAATTTGGATAGCGATATGTTTTAGTATGAACGGGAATTTCATCATAAGTTCTTATTTCATGTTTTACTTCATTTGTGAAAGTGAGTTTATCTGTTTCTTTATAAAATATGTCGCGATATTCTTGAATTACTTTTATTAATTTTTCCTTCTCCATTTCTTTTAAATGATCTGTCCTAAAATTTGATAAATCAATCGGTTCTTGGGGTGGATTTTTAATTTTGAAATTTTTCGTAAAATTGGGAATCATTAAATTATTTATTTCAATTTCCTTATTTGTTTTATTTACCAAGGGAACTGTTAATTTTTTATCTTTAATTTTTACAAGACTATCGGGGATTTGAAAATATGTATTAATATTGTTGTTCTCTAATAACACGTCGGAGTCTTGTTCATTTACAAAATAACTTATTAATTTTGCTTCTTTCGGTTTCAATTTTATTTTATTAATATTATAATTTAGTTTATACTCATGCCCTAATAAATAAATTTTATCATTTGCTATATCATATTGAGCTTTTAAAATTTTTAAATCTTCCAGTCCTAATAATATATCGAACTGGGTATGGAAGTCAAAAACATAAAATTTTATTGGAACATTATCAAAATATATTCTTGTATAATTACTACCTTTTGAGATACCATGTGCCGTAGATAATGTAAAATTCTCTTTAAATATTTGAAATTCATTTTTGTTTTCTTGTACAATTTTCGAATTAATAAAAGATCTGGTACTCCCTGAGTCTACTAAGCATTTGTATTTTCCTAATTGTAAATTTGGTAACTGTGTCGGATTTTCAATATTCATGATTTCTCCGAATTTAAATTCTGGCCTAATTCTAAAAAAGAATTGTCTTCGCTTTCATTTTCTTCTGTATTTTGTTCAAAATAATTTTGTTCATCGAAATTTGGGTCGATTTCATTTTCTTGCAAATCTATATTTTCTAAATTATGTAATTCATTACGAACACGAGTAGTAGGTCTTGTTTGATATGTATTTCTCGTAGAAATTGACATTGGGGTTGGTTCGGGTTGTCTAGGTCTTTGATTTATTGGACCTCTCGGGAACGAAGTTGTTTGTCTAGGTGGTGTGAAATTTGGAATATGTACTGGTTGTACAAAATTTTGATTTCTAGGTATTGTTCCTGTGTATTTATTTTGATGTACAGGGACATTTGGTTTTTTATTAGGAAGTGTAGATGCCGATCTAGTAGCTTCCATTTGATAATCGTTTGTCAAAATTTTCAGAGCACCATTTAAACTCTGGGGATTACGGGTTTGCATGAATGATCTTAAAGGATCTCGTAAACCTCTTAAAAATGATCGAACAGCTAAATTTTGTCCGTACATAATTATTGACGGTCTGTGAGCTGCTTCTACTTGAGTTTCAGTGTACGATGTATGAGCATTTAATAATGTTAACATCTTATTGTAATATTCAAAGGCATTTTCGGAACCTTGACGTAAATTTGACATTTCAATGGCTAGAGTATAACAATCACGTTTGTCCGCGTATGTTGTGACTAGCGCGTTTTTTAAATCTGTCCAACTATTTACCGTGTAATGTGAGATTGCTTTTGCAGCATCCCCTCGTACTTTATTCCTAATATTCGCTAATAATACGAAATTTTCGTAATCATTTGGATCAGCTCTATTATAAAACTTTGTAATGAGTGCCTCACTCATACGTATAAAATATGCTAAATCATTTGAATTTCCAGAGAATACAGGAATCGTGTCCAAATATCTCTGTTCACACTGTTGTGCCATTTTCGTTGGCTTTTTAATTACTGCCTAATGTTACAATACAAAACTGTACTTACAGTATTACTGCAATGAGCATAGGACTTCTGTCGGTAGTGTCACTTATGTTCCTTCTTCGTAGGTCGGGCACTAGGACGATGATTCTGTGGGTTGTGGACCGCTGACTTTTCCTTAAGAGGACTGGGCGCACTAACACTCTAACTGCTCCGTCGAAAGTTGTCTTGGAAGTCTGGACTCGTTGTCGTCATCAACTTGTACTGAGGTTGCGATGATGCGATGGCCTGGTGATGGCTTATGGATTCAAGCAAATGAATCGTTAAAACGAACCAGAGTGTTGTATTTGTAAATTTTCGCTTTACGACTCTGTCACGCAGAAAGCACTTATACACAGCTTTTTAATTACACTCAGTTTTGCCGGATTTTCCCATATAGGATTACTACTGATATCCCATGGATTATCACTGGTATCCCATCCTCGTCGCCAATTATATTATTTAAATGAGATTACCCGTTTTTAAAAACAAACTTTTATTGATAAGGAGCGAGTTACAATGTATGGGAATACATACAGGATGACATGTATACACAGAATGCGTCATACATTCAATAGAAGCGTTATATAGGATACAAATATGCAAGCTTAGCGTTTTACAATGTTTATATGAGAACAAAGGACTTAGTGTTCTTATCACCTTGATAAAGGGTGAATCTCTCACATAACTTGCATAGTTCTTATATTAGCCCTAGCCGCTGTACACGATTCACTGCGTTTAAAAAAAAGCATCAATGCACGATATTTTAGAAAATTTGGTGCATGGATGCTTCTTTTTTACTGGATTAAAATTCTTAATAGGTGTATCAAATATAGAATCCTGTGCACGATTCACTGCGTTTAAAAAATCATTCATGCACGGTGCATGGATGCTTTTTTTTACTGGATTAAAATTCTTAATAGGTATATCAAATATAGGATCCTATGCATATATATTTGATACACCTATTAAGAATTTTAATCCAGTAAAAAAAGAGCATCCATGCACCAAATTTTCTAAAAAATCGTGCATGAATGATTTTTTTAAACGCAGTGAATCGTGAATAGGATCCTATATTCGATATATCTATTAAGAATTTTAATCTAGTAAAAAAGAAGCATCCATGCATCAAATTTTCTAAAATATCGTGCATGGATGCTTTTTTTACACGCAGTGAATCGTGCATAGGATCCTATATTTGATATACCTATAAAGAATTTTAATCCATTAAAAAAGAAGTATCCATGCAACAAATTTTCTAAAAAATCGTTCATGAATGATTTTTTTAAACACAGTGAATCGTGCATAGGATTCTATATTTGATACACCTTTTAAGAATTTTAATCTAGTAAAAAAGAAGCATCCATGCACCAAATTTTCTAAAATAACGTGCATGAATGATTTTTCTAAACGCAGTGAATCGTGCATAGGATCCTATATTTGATATACCTATTAAGAATTTTAATATAGTAAAAAAAAAAGCATCCATGCACCAAATTTTCTAAAAAATCGTGCATGAATGATTTTTTTAAACGCAGTGATTCGTGCATAGGATTCTATATTTGATACACCTTTTAAGAATTTTAATCCAGTAAAAAAGAAGCATCCATGCACCAAATTTTCTAAAAAAACGTGCATGAATGATTTTTTTAAACACAGTGAATCGTGCATAGGATCCTTTATTTGATATACCTATTAAGAATTTTAATCCAGTAAAAAAGAAGCATTTATGTACCAAATTTTCTAAAAAATCGTGCATGTATGATTTTTTTAAAAGCAGTGAATCGTGCATATGATTTTATATTTGATATACCTATTAAGAATTTTAATCCACTAAAAAAGAAGCATCCATGCACCAAATTTACTAAAAAATCGTGCATAAATGATTTGTTTAAACGCAGTGAATCGTGAATAGGATTCTATATTTGATATACATATTAAGAATTTTAATCCAGTAAAAAAGAAGCATCCATGCACCAAATTTTCTAAAATAACGTGCATAAATGATTTTTTTAAACGCAGTGAATCGTGCATAGGATCCTATATTTGATATACCTATTAAGAATTTTAATCCAGTAAAAAAAAGCATCCATGCACCAAATTTTCTGAAAAATTGTGCATGAATGATTTTTTTAAACGCAGTGAATTGTGAATAGGATCCTATATTTGATATACCTATTAAGAATTTTAATCCAGTAAAAAAGAAGCATCCATGCACCAAATTTTCTGAAAAATTGTGCATGAATGATTTTTTTAAACGCAGTGAATTGTGAATAGGATCCTATATTTGATATACCTATTAAGAATTTTAATCCAGTAAAAAAGAAGCACCCATGCACCAAATATTCTAAAAAATCGTGCATGAATGATTTTTTAAACGCAGTGAATCGTGAATAGGATCCTATATTTGATATACCTATTAAGAATTTTAATCCAGTAAAAAAGAAGCATCCATGCACCAAATTTTCTAAAAATTCGTACGTGAATGATTTTTTTAAACGCAGTGAATCGTGCATAGGATCCTATATTTGATATACATATTAAGAATTTTAATCCAGTAAAACAGAAGCATCCATGCACCAAATATTCTAAAAAAACCTGCATGAATGATTTGTTTAAACGCAGTGAATCGTGCATAGGATCCTATATTTGATATACCTATTAAGAATTTTAATCCAGTGAAAAAGAAGCATCCATGCACCAAATTTTCTAAAAAATCGTGCATGAATGATTTTTTTAAACGCAGTGAATCGTGCATAGGATCCTATATTTGATTTATCTATATAGAATTTTAATCCAGTAACAAAGAAGCATCCATGCACCAATTTTTTAAAAAAATTGTGCATTAATGATTTTTTTGTACACAATGAATCGTGCATAGGATCCTATATTTGATATATCTATATAGAATTTTAATCCAGTAAAAAAAAGCATCCATGCACCAAATTTTCTAAAAAATCGTGCATGAATAATTTATTAAACACAGTGAATCGTGCATAGGATCCTATATTTGATACACCATTTAATAATTTTAATCTATTAAAAAAGAAGCATCCATGCACCAAATTTTCTGAAAAATCGTGCATGAATGATTTTTTAAACGCCGTGAATCGTTCATAGGATTCTATATTTGATAAACCATTTAATAATTTTAATCTAGTAAAAAAGAAGCATCCATGCACCAAATTTACTAAAATAACGTGCATGAATGATTTTTTTAAACGCAGTGAATCGTGCATAGGATCCTATATTTGATATACCTATTAAGAATTTTAATCCAGTAAAAAAGAAGCATCCATGCACCAAATTTTCTAAAATAACGTGCATGAATGATTTTTTTAAACACAGTGAATCGTGCATAGGATCCTATATTTGATATACCTATTAAGAATTTTAATCCAGTAAAAAAGAAGCATCCATGCACCAAATTTTCTAAAATAACGTGCATGAATGATTTTTTTAAACACAGTGAATCGTGCATAGGATCCTATATTTGATATACCTATTAAGAATTTTAATCCAGTAAAAAAGAAGCATCCATGCACCAAATTTTCTAAAATATCGTGCATGGATGCTTTTTTTAAACGCAGTGAATCGTGCATAGGATCCTATATTTAATATATCTATTAGGAATTTTAATCTAGTAAAAAAAAGTATCCATGCACCAAATTTTCTAAAATATCGTGCATGGATGTTTTTTTTAAACGCAGTGAATCGTGCATAGGATCCTATATTTAATATACCTATTAAGAATTTTAATCCAGTAAAAAAGGAGCTTCCAAGAATCAAATTTTCTAAAATATCGTGCATATATGCTTTTTTTTAAACGCAGTGAATCGTGTATAGGAACCTATATTTAATATACCTATTAGGAAATTTAATCCAGTAAAAAAGAAGCTTTCGTGCACCAAATTTTCTAAAATATCGTGCATGGATGCATTTACCAAATTTTCTAAAATATCGTGCAGGATGCTTTTTTTAAACGCAGTGAATCGAGCATAGGATCCTATATTTGATATACCTATTAGCAAATTTAATCCAGTAAAAAAGAAGCAAATTGAAAGGAGAGTAAACGTATCTAGAGAAGCTCGTTTAAGTGTGTATAATGGAGTGCTACTGCCTCCTTTGATGTATGGAAGCGAATGTTGGGCATGGATGGGAAAGCATAAAAAGAGAGTGACAGCCGTGGAAATGAGGTATTTACGTGGTGTATGTGGATATGTAAGACGGAATCGCGTGAGGAATAATTTGATGTATAAAGAATGTATGGTTAGGAAGAATGTTGTTAAGAGAGTAGGAATGAGCCAGATGAGATGGTTTGGTCAGGTGGAGAGAATGAAGAGTGAACGGCTTGTAAAGCGTATATATCGTGGTGAAATTGAAGGGGTTCGATTGCGTGGCCGTCCAGTGTGTAAGTGGATGGATGTGATTGATAAGGTGCTAAAAGAGAGAAAGTTTCCGAGTAGGAAGAGTAGAAGAGCGAGGCCGAGGCGAAAGAAGTGTGCTTAAACAGGAATGTGTGGTGAAGGATGATTGTTTCGTAACTATTAATGTGGTCCGGTTGCGGTATTTCACTAGCAAAAATCAGTCATTTTAATTTGTTAAGAGCGAGGAATATTTGTTATATGATGTCAGGTTAGTGAAAATGTTGTTGAAAGAGAGAGTGATTATTTTTGTGGTTGATGTTATTATTATTATTCTTTCGGGTTTGTGCTATCACACTAAGTGGGAAATGCGTGATTTTGTGTATATATGTATATTTATATCATGTGAACGAAGATATTAAATCTGACCCAGTTTGAAGCCACGATGCCCGAACAAAAACGCAGTGCTAGGGGCAAAAAATAACATGTGTAACTTATGTTATTCCTGAGAAAATTAACTAAATAACATTTTGTAGAGAAAAATGTCAGATGGTATGTAATGAAGATATAGATATGGAATGTACGCTAACACAATAAGGCGGGTCAGTTTTTACCAAATAAATAAATAAATAAAAAGAGAGATGTGATTGCATTATAAGCAATAATTTATGAACATGTTTAAATTAATATTATGTTTGTGTTTCCTAATAAAATAAATATTCTCTAAATAAGCAACTTTTCGTTTTCTAATTTCTAAAATTTTGTTGGAGAAAGAACATGTTTGGAATTGCATTTTCCACACTCACAAGCATTTTGCTTGCGTGGAATATGGACCATTTCAATACTTATACTATTCCATATGCGGCAACTAAATCTATTATTATAATTTATTTCATTCTCATACGTTTGATCATAATGATTGAGCGAGAGGTGACGCCTGGTAAACGCTCGCACGGTACAAATATGTCATCATCATTACCGATATCTGCGTACAAAGCAGATGGGTAATATGCCGCGATGATATATTTATTTTATATATTTTTTGAGAGAGAGAGTGGTTTATTATGACAGTTGCATATCTTAAATTAAATTGTTTCAGTTTGACATATTTCTTTACATTTTTATAATTAACTTTAAAATGATTAAAGAAACGGGAATTGGAACAGCCTTAGGAATCCAAAGTATGAATTTAAAGTTGACAATTATTTGAACAATTTTTTTATTTGTCTTGAATCGAACGTTTCGGAGATAAAATTTTCTCCATCATCAGCAATATGGTAATAATATTCTTGTCGTTTTTACATTATGGATACATAGTTTGAAACTTTAACATGTTATATATAAACAATCATTTTCTAACGGTAAGTCAGATGACCTCCACAGAAAATACGTCTCCTCCACATGGGAGTCAACGAAATATAACCATTATATATAACATGTTAAAGTTTCAAACTATGTATCCATAATGTAAAAACGACAAGAATATTATTACCATATTGCTGATGATGGAGAAAAGTTTATCTCCGAAACGTTCGATTCAAGACAAATAAAAAAAATTGTTCAAATAATTGTCAACTTTAAATTCATACTTTGGATTAAAATTAAACAAACAAGAAGATTAAAATATTATTATGCGTGATGTGTATAATAAAATAATTATTAATTAATGAGACGTCATAACTGAAGTCGGCTACTGGCAACAATACATTTTATCGGCTACCGGTAACGATACATTTTGCCGTCGCCGGCAACGGAGGCAGTCCCTAATAGTAAATAATTAAAACCATTAATCTTCGGTTTAAACCACTTTTTCCGAATTAAACCATTTTAAACTAAACCAATAGCCTGGTTTTTATTAGAAAACGTGATTTTTATATTTCTGGTTAGTAGGTAGATAATAAAATTATTGCTTTTAATTGCTAAGCAGGTTATGGTATAGGTTTGACTTCAGAAAACTATATTTAGGCGTTTTACATAGAGATTACACCGAAATTTTCAATTCTAAACATTAATTTTTGCCCTTGCACCTTAAAATTAATACTAATGAACTCTGCTGAATGAGTAGAATCTAAAAATATATTGGGTCATACGATTTTCATCAAAAGAGGTAACAATCCTTTCTAATATAAACATTTTAATATACAAAATATAACCTACAAAATTTTTAAAAATTTACTTACGATTTCAGGTAGACAATATTTTACTAGAGTCACAACTTTCTCGTCTACATCTTTACATTTTTTATTTTTAATGCACATAAAACACACATTAACTGCAGAATCCATGTTCAAATATCCACTGTTTATTATTATTATTTAATATTAGTATTAACTTGTAGCTCACAGATCAACGACGCAAAATAACTCTATCCACTGATAAACATCAGACAACTGTATGTATATTGTAAATAGGGAGGGAAAACAATTTAAGATCGCTGCGCCATCAGTGTATATCAGTTATAAGTTCAGTACATCTTGTGAACTATTTAATCCAGGATTATTATTATTATTATTATTATTATTATTATTATTATTGGTTTAGATTATGGTATATATGTGACTTTTTTTTAATAATAATAATTTATTTATCGCCCAACAGTTAAACACCATTTACAGGACAATATAATAAAACACTGTAACTATGTACATATTATAAAGAAAAAAAACATATGTTAAATTTGAAACTACATAATACTCATGGATAAACAAAGAATAAGGTTAAATTATTTGCAAACTATACAGAAGTTGTCTTAGTCTAGGGTATGTAGGTACTATTAAATAAATCAACATCGATATTGACTTCATTAACAATATTGCACATATGTATGAAAGATCTAATTAATAAATTTGTTCGAACAAAGTTTACAAAGAAAGTTATATATGTAGCTACATATATTCGAGCCATTGAACTAAATATAAAACGGGAACTCGTTTTAAGGTTCAATTTGCGCGCATCATAGGAAACCGCCATACTGCTTTACCCCCGGTTTTTCAAAGCGCGAATTTTGAATTTTTGTTTTGATTATACGAGTAGATTCCAAAATAAAAATAAAATGAATCGAAGGACAGTAAGAAAAACACAAATACATATAATAAAAAAGGTTGGTGTAAAGGATAATAATTTATCATTGATGTATAAAAGAATAATTTATTAAGAGATGTTTTTAAATTTGCTCCTCCCAAAAATTCTGGCGCTTCTTTGCTAAATTGTAAAAGTGAATTTTACAATATGATCTTGTAATTAATTGTTTCTCATTGCCATCAAATTGCACCAACAGCTGTTATAAACAGCTGATCATTATCAATTTTTATTAAAACTTTCAGAAATATTTCAAAACTAGGCGATCACAATAAATTATTATTTATTTATTTATTTTATTGGCTATATTATACATTGTGTTTATAGTACGTCATTTTATAATCTATTACTAACATACATAGAATAATTAAATAATATATTTAATATGTTTCACGTCAAATTTTGTTGAAATTGAAATTCAGAAATTCTTCAGTGGAATAGAATGCATTTTTTATTACGAATTTGTAATTGTGTTTTTAAAATTTTTATTTTCTAACATTTTTACATCTTGTGGCAGTATATTGTAAAAATTAAGATTTAATTTATTTCTAGCACTTCGGGAAAACCACTTCCAAGGGCTGGCAGCACTACAGACAGACTTATAGGGAAAACGTTGAATTTTACATTTGTATTCGTTGTAGTTTGATGCTTTGTTTTAGGAAATATTCTATTATTTTTGATTAAATTCAGAATGTTTATTACAATAACAGATGTATATATTTATTTAAAAGGTGTATAACCGAAAGAGAAGCACTGTATAAATGTAAAATGAAATACAAAATTGTGGTTATCTTGCTTGTTAACTTATTTATTTTTAGTTATAGACACATTATTTTATACGGATATGAAGACAATGGGGCACCTAATTCTATCGTGATAACAATAAAACAAATGCCATCGTGTGGAAATATGTGTGCAGCTGTAAAGCAGGACAGAGAGAAAAGTAAAGACACCAAACTATTAGATTTAAAATTCATTTTAGTTACATAATTATAAGTTAATTTTTGTCCATAAATTGTAATATTAAGAGGAAATTGTATTTGTTTGATTAAAAAACCATCTACATGTATCGTTTCTTCTTCTCTATCTTTCCTATAAACAATATAAAATAAATGTAGTTATAATGTTAAAAAAATAATAATTATTACTACTACTTACAGGCAAGTAACTTCTCTCTATTTTTCTTCTCTGTACCAGAAGTTCTGGTTACGGTAATTTTTTGCATGGAATAGCATTTTTACCTTCCGTCACCTTTGGGGAAACAAATATTTCAAATCTTCGGAAACAAAAAGAAACTCGCATGTTTATGCAGAAATAGTTTTTAATTCAATGTCAAATATTGAATAATAATCGAATATGGATTAAAATTAATTATAATGTCTCTGTCTATATGTATGTTGAAAATAAATTTTTATTAAAATATAAGTCAATTCGTTCAAAACAACTCCAACCTCAATTTACTGATCGACAGTCGGCGATGATAACCGAAACCCTCCGATGACTCGTTTTGAAACTTCATCGCAAGTTATGTTGATTATGAAGTTTCCAATGATCATTACATAAATGATAGTATGACAGACGATAACTTAATTAAGTATTAAATGTTAATGATCATTAACTTCTGTCGTGTGTCCCGGGCATAAGGAAGGTATTGTCTTTGGTCAAAAAATTCGGTGGTGTTTTTGATGAATAAGCTCGTTTTAGGGTCCCTAGAATACGATTTGACTATTTTTACGATGATGTCTGTATGTGTGTGTGTGTGTGTGTGTGTGTGTGTGTGTGTGTGTGTGTGTGTGTGTGTGTGTGTGTGTGTGTGTGTGTGTGTGTGTGTGTGTGTGTGTGTGTGTGTGTGTGTGTGTGTGTGTGTGTGTGTGTGTGTGTGTGTGTGTGTGTGTGTGTGTGTGTGTGTGTGTGTGTGTGTGTGTGTGTGTGTGTGTGTGTGTGTGTGTGTGTGTGTGTGTGTGTGTGTGTGTGTGTGTGTGTGTGTGTGTGTGTGTGTGTGTGTGTGTGTGTGTGTGTGTGTGTGTGTGTGTGTGTGTGTGTGTGTGTGTGTGTGTGTGTGTGTGTGTGTGTGTGTGTGTGTGTGTGTGTGTGTGTGTGTGTGTGTGTGTGTGTGTGTGTGTGTGTGTGTGTGTGTGTGTGTGTGTGTGTGTGTGTGTGTGTGTGTGTGTGTGTGTGTGTGTGTGTGTGTGTGTGTGTGTGTGTGTGTGTGTGTGTGTGTGTGTGTGTGTGTGTGTGTGTGTGTGTGTGTGTGTGTGTGTGTGTGTGTGTGTGTGTGTGTGTGTGTGTGTGTGTGTGTGTGTGTGTGTGTGTGTGTGTGTGTGTGTGTGTGTGTGTGTGTGTGTGTGTGTGTGTGTGTGTGTGTGTGTGTGTGTGTGTGTGTGTGTGTGTGTGTGTGTGTGTGTGTGTGTGTGTGTGTGTGTGTGTGTGTGTGTGTGTGTGTGTGTGTGTGTGTGTGTGTGTGTGTGTGTGTGTGTGTGTGTGTGTGTGTGTGTGTGTGTGTGTGTGTGTGTGTGTGTGTGTGTGTGTGTGTGTGTGTGTGTGTGTGTGTGTGTGTGTGTGTGTGTGTGTGTGTGTGTGTGTGTGTGTGTGTGTGTGTGTGTGTGTGTGTGTGTGTGTGTGTGTGTGTGTGTGTGTGTGTGTGTGTGTGTGTGTGTGTGTGTGTGTGTGTGTGTGTGTGTGTGTGTGTGTGTGTGTGTGTGTGTGTGTGTGTGTGTGTGTGTGTGTGTGTGTGTGTGTGTGTGTGTGTGTGTGTGTGTGTGTGTGTGTGTGTGTGTGTGTGTGTGTGTGTGTGTGTGTGTGTGTGTGTGTGTGTGTGTGTGTGTGTGTGTGTGTGTGTGTGTGTGTGTGTGTGTGTGTGTGTGTGTGTGTGTGTGTGTGTGTGTGTGTGTGTGTGTGTGTGTGTGTGTGTGTGTGTGTGTGTGTGTGTGTGTGTGTGTGTGTGTGTGTGTGTGTGTGTGTGTGTGTGTGTGTGTGTGTGTGTGTGTGTGTGTGTGTGTGTGTGTGTGTGTGTGTGTGTGTGTGTGTGTGTGTGTGTGTGTGTGTGTGTGTGTGTGTGTGTGTGTGTGTGTGTGTGTGTGTGTGTGTGTGTGTGTGTGTGTGTGTGTGTGTGTGTGTGTGTGTGTGTGTGTGTGTGTGTGTGTGTGTGTGTGTGTGTGTGTGTGTGTGTGTGTGTGTGTGTGTGTGTGTGTGTGTGTGTGTGTGTGTGTGTGTGTGTGTGTGTGTGTGTGTGTGTGTGTGTGTGTGTGTGTGTGTGTGTGTGTGTGTGTGTGTGTGTGTGTGTGTGTGTGTGTGTGTGTGTGTGTGTGTGTGTGTGTGTGTGTGTGTGTGTGTGTGTGTGTGTGTGTGTGTGTGTGTGTGTGTGTGTGTGTGTGTGTGTGTGTGTGTGTGTGTGTGTGTGTGTGTGTGTGTGTGTGTGTGTGTGTGTGTGTGTGTGTGTGTGTGTGTGTGTGTGTGTGTGTGTGTGTGTGTGTGTGTGTGTGTGTGTGTGTGTGTGTGTGTGTGTGTGTGTGTGTGTGTGTGTGTGTGTGTGTGTGTGTGTGTGTGTGTGTGTGTGTGTGTGTGTGTGTGTGTGTGTGTGTGTGTGTGTGTGTGTGTGTGTGTGTGTGTGTGTGTGTGTGTGTGTGTGTGTGTGTGTGTGTGTGTGTGTGTGTGTGTGTGTGTGTGTGTGTGTGTGTGTGTGTGTGTGTGTGTAACAAAATTTTCGTCTGCGATAACTCTAATACTACAATTCTAAAAATTATAATTCTTTCGTATTTCTCTTCGTTACATCCATGTGAAGAGCTGGTTAGAATTGGATAACCGGAAGTACCCTCATTTGAAGATTTTAACAGTTTTTCTTGAAAAAACTATGTTAAATATCATTTTTTCACATTTAATGTTATTATAAATATTAAAGAATATTTTATTCTCTATACGATTTGACTGCATTTTATACTTAATATTAAATGGATATAGAGTTAATAAATGATAAAGAAATTAAAATTCATAAAGTAGCCATAGCTGTGGAAACAGCTACTATATTAAGAAAATTTTGATTGAAAGATGTCAGTGTCAAGTGAAATTGACATAGTGTGTGTGTCTTATAATTTTACTGGAAATATAGGATCTTTCGCTATAAATTGTATGGAATTTGCATAAAATATATGCAACTGCCGGAAGGTAAAGTACAAGAAATATAATCTTTAGCAATAAGGAACTTTCTGTAATGTGCTGGCCACATCAGATTTTTTGTTATTTTTTGTCCTAATCCATAGCAAGCTTCATTAGAAAAACCAAAAAGTATATAAGTTTTAAATTTACATATCTCGCTTATACAAAGGGCTAATTTAATAATACTTAATGTGCTAGACGCAGAATTTAATTCTCTAAATCTCTTATTTGAAGTATTTATTTCTATAATGAAAATGAAACCATTTTATTGAAGAAAAACTGTTAACACCTTCAGGTAATATATCACTTCCGGTTAGCCTGTTTTAACCAAATTCTGCTATGTTATTCTGGACTATATTTTAATATAGTTTTTCATTAAAATCTATTATAGGCTTCAAATAAAGTACCATTTCTGGTAATTATGTAATGACCAAAAAGGGAGGTGCACAACTAGATGTTATAGAAGTCCTAAATACAAAATTTCAACTTTCTACGGCTTACCGTTTTTGAGTTATGCGAGATACGTACGTTCGTACAGACGTCACGACGAAATTAGTCAGAATGGATTCAGGGATGGCCAAAATGGATATTTCCGTTGAAATCTGGAAACCGAAATTTTTCCCGAATACAATACTTCCTTTACTTTTTGTACAAGGAAGTAAAAAACGCGATATAAATACTATCAAAATCATTAAGGAAATTCGGTTTTTGGTTTATCTCGCCGATATACATATACAAAAATTATTTTTACCAAGTTAAGCAGTATCAAACGGACCAACTCTCAGTTCGAAAGATTATTTTGCTTAAACAGTTTCATTAAAATGGGTGTCCTAAAATCTTTATGTTTTTTTATTGTACTTGAGCAAATTGTAAGTTATCATTAATATAAGTTCATAAAATAAACCATATTATTATTAAAATTTAGGTATTCAGTAACATTCAGATCATTCACACGTATGAGGCTTTTGTTAGTTTTGGAACTTTCAATATCCCTTACACACTTGGCTGGATAAAGCTATTTACAGCCATTAGCCAATTACTTGTAACTTGCATTTTAGCACAAGGTTTATTGGAGGTAAGTGTAATTTTTATTTCAATACAGATAAATTTTCCCAAGTTTTTTGTCATTAATTTTATTCAAAAAACTAACAATAACTTAATACTAAATTTAGTTACAAGTGATTGTGTGGTGTAATAAACTTTGTTGATAAATTATTAACCGCTCAGTATTTCAATTTTAATCTTTACGTAATTTTATATAAATTTGATATTATTTGAACGAATCTTGATTATTATACAAAATTATCCGCGTAGTTTTTACCTCCTATCATCAGGGTCGGATTGGCCAGTCAGGATAATCGGGAATTTCCCGAGAGGCCGCTGCTCGGTGATTACAAACTAAGATTTAAGTACGTATCATCTAATTAACTTAACCGGGTAACCGTTCTTATTTAAATCGTTTTTATTATTTTCTAATTCTTGACAAAATTGTTAATGTTTGGAATTATAGTTAAGGTATTTGTCCGGTGCCGGTGTGTTGGTTTACGGTAGGGTAGACTGATGTTACTAGTCCATAGTTCGTTTTCTCTGTTAAATCATATGCAAGGACAGAAGGACTCCATGAGATTTTTTCTCCATTGTGAACCTAATATAAAGTATCATCGACACAAAAGTTTAAGTCTTATATTGGCTGTATCTAGTGTTAATTCTTCAAAAATTTCCTTGTATAAATTGGCTATAACTGAGAAAAACCCATCAGCAAACCATCTTCTTGTACAAAATACCTATCTTTTTCTTGGAAATATGACAAGGAGGTTTTGTGGTTGTAATTGTATTTAGCTCAAAAGTTCTACAAAATGTTTTGAATTCTTCACATATGATGTTCTTTTTCCTTGAAGTAGCTGAATGATTGGTAATAGAAATTGTGATAGTTTGTAAGTAGGAGAATTTATGGAACTTTTGACGGGTTTCTGAGATGCTTAAATATTTCTTATGGATTTTTGGAAGCCCCCCGTACAGGTGTGGAAGCTTGCTAAAATATGGAGTGAGATCTGTTCTTGTTCTAAACGAAATATAATTATTTATATATAGATGTAGTAGAATATTTTCCAAGTTTCTTATAATTTCATTGATTCAAAAACTCTTCTATTTTCTGATAATATAAATTGGGATCCAATATTACTGTAACACTTCCATTATCTGCGGGTAGGTTTGATCACATAATCTTTTTGCTTCAGAATTTTCCTCACTCTCCATTTATTTATAATTTAATATTGTCTACAACTTTTAAACGAAACTAAATGTTATTTTCTTAACTACAGAATGTTCTATATTTTAAATACTATTTTTAGGAGCGTTTTTTTTATATTTCAACATCTTTTATAACTGTTCAATTTATATGTAGGCAAAAAATTCGTATTATCCAACACCAAAACTAATTTATTACTTTGTGGTAATATAATTTTAAATTTTTAAAAAACTGGGATGAGGCTGATCATGCTAGAATTTTCCCGGACCGCTGAATCTTCCCAATCTGGCCCTGCCTATCATACAGAAGGTAAGGGAGGTAATGTAATCGTGCCAAAAATTCGATGGTGAGTTTTCAGTAAATAAGCACGAATTAGGGTCCCTACAACACGTTTTTACTATTTTTACGATGATGTGTGTGTGTGTGTGTGTGTGTGTGTGTGTGTGTGTGTGTGTGTGTGTGTGTGTGTGTGTGTGTGCGTGTGCTTGTGCTTGTGCGTGTGCGTGTGCGTATGCGTGTGCGGGTGCTTGTGCGTGTGCATGTGCGTGCGCGTGCGCGTGTGTGTGTGTTACGATTTTTTCGTCCACGATAACTCTGTTATATTTCTATTTTCCGTGTTTAAGCGTTCTGCATTCATATAAAGTGTTACTAAATTTTGGGTAAAATTAATAAACCAGAAGTGACACTTTACTTGAAGCTCTGAACAGATTTTCGTAAAAAATATATTACGATATATTCCAAAATTTGTCAAATTTAGTATTTAAAACTTTTATATGAAGAGGAACAACATATTAAATTTTGGCTAAAATTAATAATCCGAAAGTGATACTTTACTTGAAACTCTCAACATATTTTCGTGAAAAATTTATTATGATATATTCCAAAACTTTTCAAATTTAGTATTTAAGACTTTTATATGAAGAGAAACAACATATTAGATTTTGGATACAATTGATAAACCGGAAGTGATACTTTATTTGAAGCTCTGAACAGATTTCCGTGAAAAATAAATTGATACAATCCAAAAATTTTCAAATTTGGTATTAAAGACTTTTATATTAATGAGAATGACATATTAGATGTTTTCTAAAATTGATAAACCGGAAGTACTACTTTATATTAAAACAATATATATATATATATATATATATATATATATATATATATATATATATATATATATATATATATATATATATATATATATATATATATACAATAAAACCAAAACTTCTTAAATTTGGTATTTAAAACACGTGTATAATTTGAAACAACATTAGAGTTTTACTATACCTATATGATAAACCGGAAGTGGTACTTAATTTGAAGCTCTTAACAGATTTTCTAGGAAAAACATAATAAAATATAACGCAAAATTTAGTATTACCTACTTTTCTAATTATTGGAACAACAAATTAGGTTTTTTTTACGAATGATCAACCGGAAATGATACTTTACTTAAAGTTCATTGCTATATCAAACATGGAATTGACGGGAGGTCATGTTTGGCCACATCAGATTTTTACCTTCCGTCACCTTTAGTTAATGAAGGTATTGTCTTTGGTCAAAAAATTCGGTGGTGTGTTTTTAATGAATAAGCACGTTTTAAGGTCCCCAGAATACGAGTTTACTATTTTTACGATGATGTCTGTATGTGTGTTTGTGAATATATATATATATATATATATATATATATATATATATATATATATATATATATATATATATATATGTGTGTGTGTGTGTGTGTGTGTGTGTGTGTGTGTGTGTGTGTGTGTGTGTGTGTGTGTGTGTGTGTGTGTCTGCGATAACTCTAATACCACAATTTCAAAAATTATAATTTTTCGTATTTTTCTTCGTTACATCCGTATGAAGAGCTGATTAGATTTTGGTTACAATTGGTCAACCGGAAGTACCATCATTTGAAGATTTTAATAGTTTTTCTTGAAAAAACTATGTTAAATATCATTTTTTCACATTTAATGTTATTATAAATATTAAAGAATATTTTATTCTCTATACGATTTAACTACATTTTATACTTAATATTAAATGGATATAGAGTTAAAAATTATAACGAAACAGCTACTATATTAAGAAAATTCTGATTGAAAAATGTCAATGTCAAGTGAAACTGACATATTGTGTTTGTCTTATAATTTTACTGGAAATATAGGATCTTTTCTAATAAATTTTCTGTATGTAATTTGCATAAAATAAATGCAACTGACAGAAGGTAATGTACAAGAAATAGAATCTTTAGAAAGTACCTTACTTTCTGTATGAAATTTGTACAAAATACACAGAACTGACGGAAGGTAACGTGCTGGCCACATCAGATTTTTTTTAATGTTTTTCTTCTAATGACTATAAAAACAATCTAATAATGCATTGAAGCATAAATTTATATAAATACTTACATGTAATTAAATTTCTAGGCAAAAATTATTTTGAATAAACGTTATTGTATGGTGACATGTTCTTGATTTCTAAAGCGATTTTCCATTGATTTTTTAATATTTTAGTTTTTGGGAAATAGTGAGCGGATATGTCTTTACTTGCATAATTATTGCATTGCGGTACAACACAATATCTTTTCGGTTTGCTGGTCATTTTTGGCTCTTGTTTACTATATAACCGTGTATGACAGAACAACGTTTTCCCTACGACCTATATGTTCTATTTTGCCACCAGATGTCAGCTACTTTGTTGGCTCTTGCCAATATCTCACTCATGTAAACAGGTTATTTAAAAATGAAAACAATGATGAATATGGCATTACAACAGTTTACAAGTGACACACCTTTAAAATATACCTAAGTGCAAACCTTAAAAAATGAAATACACTAGAAGTAGAGTAATACGGCAGTCTTCTATCGAGCGCCGGAAATGCCAATGTTGTGATATGACCAAGGACGTTCAAGAGAGGGGGATATGGCTTAACGTCGAGAAAGTGAGGCAAGGCAGATTAACAGAGACAGACATATATTTTCTGCACCGTGCTTAGCCTACTATTGTGCGAGTTTGGAAGATCGAATCATGGTTTGTTTGAAATTACAAGCGTTTTTAATATTTACTAGTAAGAAAAAAATAATATTAATATTGTACTGAGTAAGCTTGATAATAAATTTAAATATCATATTTTGAAATAAATTAAAACTATTATAATAAAACAATTTTGTTTTGCAATGCATCTACCTTAAACTTAAAAATAAGGAGAGGAAAAACAACATAGTTATATTAAAAAATATATTTTTATTTTATTCATTTCTAAACAGTGTTAGTTTATTTAATGTTTTTCTTTTTATTATTTTATTTTTATTTATAACTGTAGCAGAAAATTTTAATTTTAGGTCTATATAAATATTTAAAATTGTATTGATTAATTGAGTTCTGTGATTAACAGCAAAATCTTGGGAAATAATGTAGTCGTCCATTGCTTTAAAAACTTGTCCGGAAACAATACGCCTGACCTTATTTTTTATTATAATTTTGATGTTATTCCAGCATAACATATGCACTTTAGACCTTAAAATACTTTCTGCAGTTTGACATATTTCGATGGATTAAAACAATCCACCACGATTTTTAAATTTAATTAAAATATTGTCTGCATTATTTATATACAAAAATGTTTTGCATATGGAGCAGGTGATATTTTCTATAATAATGATCAAATTATTAGAAAGAAGAAGGGATTTAGCTAAGCACGGTGCAGAAAATTATTGCTATCTCTTTCCCTTACCCTTGCCTCAGCTTAACCAATGTTACTAGCATTATGAAGGCACATCCCCCTCTCTTGAACGTCCTTGGATATGACATAAGCTTTCCCGTTTTATATTTAGTTCAGTGGTTAGAGCACAAGGGCGGCACGTCCGTAAAAGCTGCAGGCCTGCAGCCTGTCCACTATAAAATAAAAGTTCCAGTTTTATTATCTATTTTCTGGTTTTTTCAATAAAATGGGATTGCATGAAACATACGAATACTTTTACATAGCCCTCTTCAAATCACGACTTATGCATATCTCGACTCCGCAAATCTAGTCCATGAAGTTGGCGCGTACCAAAATGCTCAAATCTTGACTTCGACAAAGATGGCTGACAATCTGTAATGGTTTGTTCGTTTGTTCTACAAGATTTCCTTTTGATCGTGTCTATACTCTATCCGTTTTAACTATAGAGCGTTGTAGTCCAGTAAACAGAGGTCGAAAAAGGGGGTTACCTTGCAAAACGTCGGGTAGTTCTGAATTTTTGATACGTTGTATAGGATGGTTGGTTAATGAAAAATCCAAATTTCCACAAATCCCCTTCCTCCGCTCCCTCCGCCATCTTGTAAAAACCACCATAAATCGGCACTTTTTTCAGTTTTTTGCCTATAACTTCTATCTGGTGAATTTTAGCGAAAAAAAAAAGTTATCTGCCGACATGTAGACGATGAAATTTTCTAAAAATTTAATACTAAAGGTTTTTTTCCACGATTCATGGCAACGGAGCCATGAAGCGCCCAAGAAAGGTTACAATTGCGCACTTAGCAAAATTTTGAGGTTCTTTCCATTTTACATCGCAATAACTCCGTAACACTTCATTTTAACGTAAAAGTCCTCAGAATGAGTCTTGTAGAGAATTTAATTTCCCTACAAAATCCATTTATTAATTTCTTTCTACTACTAATGCAAAAGTGTAGGGGTAAATTTACAAAAAAAAAAAAAAAAACGAAAAAATGTGTTTTTTTACAAGTTTAGTGCAGCAACATTCTTTGGCTCATTATTTCTAATTATACAACTATTATTTCAAACAAAATATCCTATATTGATGTAAAATAAACGTAATTATATGTTGGTGAACGTCAGTGAAGTCTTGTGGGACTACTAGGAAAAACTGTTATAAAACAGCACTTACTTCTTTTATTTGCCTGCGAGATCTTTCTAGTGCTCTTAACTCGACATGGGACATTTACCGTATATTATATATATACAAGTATAGTGTCAAAAATCGGAAACAACGTTGCTACACTAAAAAAAAACTTTTTCGTTTTTTTTTTGGTAAGTTTATCCCTACTCCGTTGCATCGGTAATAAAAAAAATAGATACATGGATATTGTAGGTAATTAAATTCTCTAGATTGATTATAATGACTTTTACGCTAAATTAAAGGGTAACGAAGTTATTGAGATGTAAAGTGGAAAGAAATTAAAAATTTTGCTAAGTACGCAATTTTAGCCTTTTTTGGGAGCTTCATAGCTCCATTGCTATTAATCGGAACAAAAAAAAAATCACATACAAAATTTACAGGAAATTTTGTCCTCTACAAGTCAACAAATAACGTTTTTCGCGCTAAAATTCATCAAAAAGAAGTTATAAACGAAAAACTGGAAAAGTACCAATTTGCGGTTGTTAAAATATGCATAAAAAAAATATGAAAATGGATGTTTCGCGGTAATCTGTGTATTCTATATTTTCTCCATTTTGTAACTATAGAACTGAGTATAGCAACTAAACCTATATAATGAAATTTTATGATAATGATATATTTATAGCTATGAAAAATGGGAAAAACCTCAATATTTTTCTAAGAGCACTAGAAAGATCTTGCAGGCAAATAAAAGAAGTAGGTGCTGTTTTATAACAGTTTTTTCTAGTAGTCCCACAAGACTTCACTGACACATAATTACCTTTATTTTGAATATGTTTGAAATAATAGTTGTATAATTAGAAATAACGAGCCAAAGACTGTTGCTGCACTAAACTTGTAAAAAAACACACTTTTTCGTTTTTTTTTTTTTGTAAATTTACCCCTACTCTGTTGCATTGGTAGTAGAAAGAAATTAAAAAATGGATTTTGTAGGAAATTAAATTCTCCACAAGACTCATTATGAGGACTTTTACGCTAAAATGAAGTGTTACGGAGTTATTGCGATGTAAAATGGTAAGAAACTCAAAATTTTTCTAAGTGCGCAATTGTTGCCTTTTTGGGAGCTTCATAGCTCCGTTGCTATGAATCGTGGAAAAAACTTTTCGTATCAAATTTTTAGAAAATTTCATCCTCTACAAGTTGGCAAATAACTTTTTTTTCGCTAAATTTCACCAGATAGAAGTTATAGGCGAAAAACTGGAAAAAGTGCCGATTTATGGTGGGTTTTAGAAGATGGCGGGGGAAGCGGAGGAAGGGGATTTGTGGAAATTTGGATTTTTCATTAACCAACCATTCTATACAACATATCAAAAATTCAGAACTACCTGACCTTTTGTGGAGTAAAATCCTTCATTTACTGGACTATTGGGTGAGATAGGGTCTAACATTCTAGCTCTCTGATTGGTTCAAACGTGAACCGAGTTTACACAGAAAAATAATTGACACGAAATTTGCCGTCTGATATAAAATAAATAAAAGTCAACAAAGTCAATATTACACGATTTATTACATATTATTAATTTCTATTCAGTATTGTTTGTTAATTATATTATTGTTCTTTTCGTTTATATAATTTTCATTGTGTTTTGGCGTTATATTTCATATTACATAGTTTTCGTTGTGCGCTTTTTCTTAGTTTTGTTATTTTTCTCATCGTTAATATTATGGATAAAAATCTTGAACCTGGCTCTGCTAATGTTTTACAACATCTAATAGGAAAGGCCCTCCGAAGCGGGCAAAAAATAGCGTATAATTTATACTGCACATATCATTTTCTTCGAAATAATTGTTAGACAACCCTATGCTATATTTATATTTTTGACATCAGAAAATGATATTCTATTTCAAGGGCTAAAAAATTATATAGTGTACCATTTAAAGAAATATAATTTTGTTCTACCGTTTGAGAACCACTAGTTAAATATTCGATTTGTTACTATAGATACATTATCCCCTTATTCTTGATCATTTTTGGTATAAAACATTTTTCTCTAAAGTTGTTAGTTCGCCCAAAAAAGCGCTGGTTGTTTTAAAGGAAACACCTTGTATATATTTTGTAATAGCGCCACCCGTAGGACATATGTAAATAATTAATAAAGTTTGCGTTATATCCTATGTGAATATATTTTTAGATACCTCCTTTGTAAGTCCGCGTGCCGCTTTGAAATTATTATAAACAAATAGTATGCATTATAACAAATTATTTGAAATATATTTTAATATAGCGCCTGCCTTACGATAGTATTTTTTTTTTTTAAATCATGAAAAATAAGTGGTCGGTCTAATGTGTATAATCTCAGATATTTCCTATATAAGACTACCTGATGCCTTTAAATTATTATAAATAAATGGTATAATAAATTATTTACTATATATTTGAAAATAGCGCCTTCCCAGCTATACAAATATCTGTAGAGGTTAGAATTTATTTTGTGTTATAATTCGTATCATAGATGGCACTGTAGCATAAAGTATGATTTACATATTACTGAAGTAAAACTTTATACGATAAATTATATATTGAAATTTAGAGCATAAAATGATTTATTTTGTAACGGCTTCAAGAAAGATAAAATTTAACAATGAGTTAACTTTAAGCAAGCTTTTATGAAATCGGGCATTATTTGTTTGAAATATGTCTTTCCGCTAAAAATTTCGATAGTCATGTTAGATGCTCCATTACCCAGTTCATATTTCGGGTATTTACATAGAAGAAATTCAAAATTTTGTGAGAATAAATTGGAACAAATTCAGCACAAATTATTTAATATATTATTTTTTGCCATTAACTGTTATTTAAATTATAAACGACAACAGTAATAATTTAAATTTGCAATGTAGATAGTTCTCAATTATTACAAAATGAAAATAATATATCGTGCCTAACGACTTTAAAATTAAGTACTTTATTATTATTGTTATATGATAATTGAAAAATGTGGTACATGCCTGTATTGATAATCCAATTTTTCATGCGTTCTGTATATTTTACAGGTATTCTGTACATTTTCATTTCTGGATGACATCTTTTATTTATTTTACAGTTATGCACACTTACTCCCAGACATAAGCAAAATACAACGAAAACGATAATAATTATTTAGAAATAAAATTGTAATATTTTTCACAATGTGACTAGGTAGTATCAGTGAAGTGCGTTCAGCTGCTTACGTAATTTTCGTATAGGGTACGGAAGATCACGTGACCTATCATATGTTTTTTTTCTTTTTCACTTCAGACTCGATCTTCAGCTCTGTCCCATGCTAACTTCAGACTGTACTTTATAACGCAGTGCGCATGCGTCAGTTTGAATAGCTGTCATATTTTTCTAGCGGTAAATTTTATGAATGAGTTTGCGCAAGCGTGGAATTTGTTGCCATTTTGTTAGTTGGCGGTTCTTGTGCATATAGCGATTGATTGTTATTCATTGTTGTGTTTTATTATTTGTTTCTTTTTGGTATCTTGTTTGTTGTTATTTCTTTTATTGTTATTTTCTTGTTGTCAATCTTTTTCAAACGATGCCAGTGCGTTGTTGAGTGCAACAGTTTGTCGTCGGACAATAACATAAAAGTGTTTGCTATCCAAATCAAGCACCGATTATCGAAGTAAAATTTAAAACCTAATCATATTTGAACATAAGTAACAAGTGACAATTTGTATAGGTAGGGTAGGTGTGAAAAACAAGAGAGACGTCTGTGGCTCGTGGCCGTTTATATTTATGAGAATATCACTTGCTGACATATTATCAATTACCCAGATTTGATAGTAGGTCGTTGATGAAGCCCTAAATTTATAAATTGTCAATTACTGTTGGTAATATTTGCTTTCTCTTTTCCTTTCAGGAAGCAAGAATGAACACGAAGAGCATCCTGATCGTAATACTTATGAATATACATATGATCACATTACATTGTTATCTTCCATTATATTATATTATATTATTGAACAACTCAATAAAAACCTATTTGATTCTTATTGTCTTCATTTTATTCTCATTTGATATCACAGATTAGAAATATGTTTTGTTTGATAATAGATCGGAATCGGTAATGTTGTCTGAAGGGACCATCTTCAGCGCCACTCTTTGGTTGCTACCGGAACTATTTTGAGTATGTAGGCAACTCCATAACATCTAAATATGCAATCCGCATTGCCTCCCTATGTTTCATATTTATGTTATTTATTAATAAAGTAGACAATGAAAACCAACATTTATAAAACATGTATGTTTCATAAATGTTTTTTACAATAACAAAAATAATTATTTCATATAATATTTATAAACAATTATAAGAAAATATAAACGCTTTTGTATTGTTTTTATACAGATTGAATCTTTGATTAAAGTAGAAGTAATCAGTCTCGGTATAAATAAATAGTACAGTTTTTTATGCTTTACCTGTATAAAAGGATATTGATGTCATTAATGACGATGACGAATTCAAAAAGCATTTGTATTGTAAAACATATTATAAGAACATTTTTCCTATACCGTTAATACGAATAGAATAGTAGAAACTTGAATCACACATACGCATACGTAAAAGAAAATATTAGACACTATGTAATATATCTCAACTATTCAAATAAGAATAAGAAAATTAAAATTCTTGAAAGTTTTGTTAGAATACTTACAGGATTTTGACAACTTATAAAAAAATATGAATGTAAGCACAGCACACTTAACCATTTCAATTTATGGAGCTTCCGGTCCAAATGTCAACCATTTAAGTTCCCATAGCCTGTTTGATATCTTGCTAGAAATTTGACAGCTATTCAAACCAACGCATGCGCACTGCGTTATAAAATACAGTCTGAAGTTAGCATGGGACAGAGTTGAAGATCGAGTCTGAAGTGCGAAGGGACAAAACATATGATAGGTCACGTGATCTTCCGTGCCCTATTGGGAAATAACTGAAGAAAGAAGTAGAGGAGGTGTACATACGCGCCCGACATCTCTTGGTTGCGTCTAAAACTAAAATGATTCAATATTGCCCTCTACTTTTGGCGTCCAAATAGTGGTTTAATTTTTGTAACACGTGTTCGAACGATCTGGATAGTTATGAAATCTGTGCTGTTAATTTCGTGACGTCATTATCTAATTACAAACTTTGCACTCTGCATAAATATATTACTATAGATCAGAAACTATTAACGTGAGGATCACCCAACGACCAAATATAACTATACTCACTCCGTTTTAACTATAGACTAGATGGCGTTTCGAGCGCGGCCGTTTTTGCATGTATTAAAGAAAAAATTCAAATTTTGGCGCCATTTCTGGATTTTAAATAATGTTTCTAATTGTCATTTTTTCAGTAATTTTGTCTTGTACGTACATATCTATTTATTTTTATCCATAATATTAACGAAGAGAACAATAACAAAACTAACGAACTACTAACTAAAAACTAAGAAAATGCGCACAACAAAAACTATGTAATATGAAATATAACGCCAAAATTCTATGAAAATTATATAAACGAAAAGAACAATAATATACTTAACAAACAGAACTGAACAGAAATTATTTTTTTATGTCAGACGTCAAAATGTAATTGATACAGTTGTCAAGCAAATTTAAATTTCGCGTCAATTATTTTACTGTGTAAACTTGGTTCACGTATGAACCAATCAGAGAGCTAGAATCTTAGGCCCTATCTCACCCATTGCTCTATAGTTAAAACGGATAGAGTATAGATAAACTTCATTTGGTTTGTTTTGATTTCGGCTGGCCAGACAGAGAAAGTAGAGATAGAGATATGTCTTGTCTAGTCCGAGTATTTCTCACTAAAGGTCACCACTGAGGTCACGTAGATTATCAGTGTTTAGTTTGTACGTTCCTGACTAGAGGCGCAAGTGTTCTTAGTTAAAATTTCGTGGTTAACATTAAATAATTTAGAAGGTATAATATTAAAGAAATCCCAACATGTCACTCACAAAACCCCTACAACTACAAAACAAATACAAAATACACATGCTTCTACGTGGCCTCTAGTGAGCAACGTTGAAACTGAACACTAGACTATACACTGACACTCTACGTGGCCTCTAATGAGAAATACTCGAACTAGACAAGATATATCTCTATCTCTGGTTTCTCTGTCTGGCCAGCCGAAATCAAAACATTCAGTGAGGAGGGATAGGGAATGTTTTGTCTAGTTATATTTGGTCGTTGGGATTACCACATTTAAAACAGCGAGTAATTCGTTTTTCATCCACTAGATGCCAACTCTTTCTGCCGCTCCTTCCCTATAAATAGAGGGACATTTACTAAATTTTCTGCAGGGTTATTATAATGTACATTTGCCCGGATTAAGGAACAATTCGTCAAAATGTTAAAATTGAATTAAAATAAAAAATATGGTTAAAAAATACATAATTACTTGAAAAATCGTAGTAAATTTACAAATAACTTTTTTGAGCCTCGCCTGATGGATTGATTTAGATGGGGTATTTATCACGAACTACAGAAAAATTCTAAATGTTAATAATTTATAAATATCTGTGATTTGAATATCATATATTTTCTCATATCTTATATTTAATATAAACTAAATGTACATATCACTCTTATAAAAACTTACAACTCTAGTGTTATGAAAAAGAAAAATTAAATTTATTTAATCCCTGGACCGACATCCCCCAGAAATTACCATTTAAATCTACATATGCCGTTAAAAAAAAAAAACAAAAAAATACTTCCTATTGAACATTGTGTACGGCAATGCAGTATAATACATATACCTTGTTCCATTTAAGCCATTCGGTATTGCAAAGCATAGGGAATAGTTTTGACATCTCTGATTGGCTGTGACAAGTTTATCTAATGTAATTTCAGCTATTTCAGATTTGCGCTGTTGCCAGTGCCATCTACGGAATGGCTTAAATGGAACAGAACATAGAATCATATAACGGATGGCGCTCGAAATTCGTTACAGATGCATTAACGTGGGAAATTAGAATATTATAAATGGCTGCTTGCCATTAAAATTTATTCAAGTAAAACTTTGTACACATGTTTGTGAACACCTACTGCATCATTTTAATGATTAAATATTCAACATTAATAAAGAATAATTAATGAAAATCAGAAAATAATATAACAATTCAAATGTAATACTTATTATTTCGCTTAAAAGATATTTGAATATAAGGGTATCCGTAACACAATCGTAGCGTCCATACTTTTTGTTCGACGGTCGTGGGTTCAAATCCAGATACACTTCTTCATTTTTTGTTCTAATTTTAAATACATTCCAATTTTATCTGTTTATATTAAATAAATATAAGGAAAAAAAGAAATATACCAAATTTGAAGCCACGACCTTTCGAAAAAAAAAAACAGAGACGCTACCATTGTGTTATGAACACCCTCATGTTATATTTTTTAAGCGGATTTTTGTTAATTTATTACATTTGTGTACAAAGTTTTTCTACAATAAGTTTCAATGGGAAGCAACAATTATAATACTCTAATTTCCCATGTTAAATGCCTATGTTGCGAATTTCGAGAGCCAGCCGGTAGATACATATTATTTAAGCTTAAAGAATATCATACCAAAATTATGTAATTAACTAAAATGATTTACACAATTTGTGAATGTAATATACTCAATCTTTATAGTATATGTTTAAATAATTCACTTTGTTGTGTAAATACTTTCGGACAAAGTAGGCACTTATAATGTCCTACTCCTTGACATGCTTCCTTTTGTTATTTTACTAAATGTTTACTTGTTGATTTAAATTCATTATGAATTTTCATATGGTATTTTAAGTTTTTCTTGTTATCAAACACTTTCTTGCAAATTCGACAAGAATAACTCTTAATTGATATAGTATGGCCAACTTTAATTAACTTTTCACCATTATCATCATAGTTCTCTTCCCGCTCTTCTACTGTACTAGTATTTCGTTTAAATTTTTTATTAACCTCCCTTTTTTTGTGAATTCTTGCATCCTCTACTAATTCCTTTTCATCATAGGGATTTGCAAAAGGTAACGTTACTGTTTCCTTCTGTGAGTTGGCCACCCTCTCCTTATTGCATTGCGCCTCTTTGATGAGTTTTTCTACAAGTAGGCTGTTCTCCAAGCATTTTACTTTCATTTTTCTGAACAAGCAGAGTATCTCTTTACAAGCGGAACAGATGCGCAGTTTAGCGTCCAACTTAATGATTGTCTGAAACATACATTTTTATTAGAATTAATGAATTAAAACTATGTATAGAGTGTCCCAGGACGATCTTATGCTATCATTATTTTAAAAACTATCCAATGTTATTTTTTCTATTTCGGTGTTCTTATGAGTCTATAAAAGCACTATTTATCACTTAAAACATGACGTTTAGAAGATCTATAAACGTACTGTTTTTGACACCTTTCGTATTCTAGAGGTGGTAGTCATGACAGATGAATTACATATAACCTCAAAATTGTAAGTTGTTTATGTTGAAATATTACTTCTAATTATTGATTTTTATCTTTTCTCCAGAAAGAAGACGAATTTATAACTATAGCTGTGTTAGTTCAAAAAGAAGAATCTGTGAAGTTAAAATCTTTCAACTAAAAAATTACGAAACAAGAAACAATGCGCTCAGATTTACTTTGTTAAAACAAGTTAAACGGTAAGTTTTATTTATTACAATTTAATTTTATGGTAATATTGCAATTTTCAGCTGATTGTATTGTTATATAAGGCAGATTTTGAAATGTATGGTGCACGTTACTTGAAGTGTTGACACTGTCAACTCAATTTGTAGCAAATATGAAAATTTAACTATCCATGATTTTCAGTTCCACGTCGAGACGAACTGTCGAATATTAAATTTTTAAATATGATTTAGACATAAGTGCCATATACAAATACAACATATGTTTTGTATTGAAGAATGTAAGAACAGCTGTTGCTGTTATGTCTGCAACTGAGCAGTGGATGTGTTGACAAAATTGTGGAATGTAAAAGTGTAGATCAATAAATTGTTCATTAAAGTGTTTCATTATTTAAAAAGTTTTATTTATGACAATAACTAACACAAACCAGCGATCTAGATTCGTTATTTGATAAATTTATCTTTATTACAAGACATATCAAATTAGGTGATTCATTAATAAACCGGTGGAGTAATTAACACGATTATATAATATTTGATATAATGTTTTAATGTAAACAATCAGTCAGAATCACACAATACACAAACTGTAAAAATGTGAAATTTCAATTATTAGCTGGAAGCGCTGCCAACATAACTGACAAAAAAACACTAAGACATATTTTTGACAAGCCCTTTAAAAAAAATCTAATTGTAAAATTACCTCAATAGAAAAAATAGTATAAAAAACATGTATCATAAGGCCTGTTAACGCACTCGTCCTTTGCAAAACTCGCATAGCGGCTCGTTTTCCAAACTTGGACTCGTACGTAAACAGATTGCTTTATGATACTTGTGTTTTAATGTACTATTACGAAATTAGGTATCAATGGGTTTTCCAACATGCCCACTTCCGGATTTACCGGAAGTAGACCCTAACTTTCTTATTTTAAATGGAATACTATATTTTTATTTTACCAATGAATTCAGAAGAAAATTTTACATAATCAAAAAATAAATTTTTACTCATGATCAATGACTTCCGGTGTAATTCAACTTTTTTGATTTTTTCACTAATAACGGCCACTTTTTATCACTCAATATCTCGCGAATAGAAACGAATTTCTATAATCTGTAAAAACAGTTTTATAAAGAAAGCTTTTGTTTACAATAAAATAAATGAACAATAAACAATTTTTGAATACGCTATTTTTTGCACTCCCGTATCAAATGGAACCATATTAGTGTAAAAGAAATTAATCTTACAATTTGACAATACAAATGTCAAAAATTTTGTTCAATTTTGAACTCAACGCCTGCTCAAAATGTAGTACAGATACGACTAAATAAATCATAATCCCTCTGGGACTGAATTTGAACTTATATTCCTAAAATGAGTGATTAGAATCGCTCTTTGGTCTCGGAAGTGCGAAAATTATGTTTAGTACCTATCAGTATTTTTTATTTTAATGAATTTTTATGTATTACTATCATATTACATGGGTAATAAGCCATGATGACATATTTTATATATTTTTTAATGTAAAATACAGAAGTAAACAGAAATAGAAAATATAACATAAAGCTAAACAAAATGTTCATACCAACTACATTAGACTAATAAACAAATACTAA
The DNA here is from genome assembly GCA_963082715.1 of Harpalus rubripes. Lineage (NCBI taxonomy): Eukaryota > Metazoa > Arthropoda > Insecta > Coleoptera > Carabidae > Harpalus > Harpalus rubripes. Next base: position 301,797 of record CAUJCB010000366.1, read on the forward strand.
CGCATGCAATTTAAATATTTTTCTTTTACTAAAAATCTATCAAATTTCAACATAGAACATGCTACACAAACTACCCTTATTTTTTAACGAAGAATTCATTTACATAATAAAAAATCTGATGTGGCCAGCACATTACATTCCATCATTTCTATGTTTTTTGTATAAATGTCATACAGAAAGTTCCTTGCAAAAGATTCTACTTTTCGTACATTACCTAAGGTAGTTGTGTGTATTTTATACAAATTTCATACAGAAAGTTTCTAGCAAAAGATCCTATATTTCCAGGAAAATTATAACACATACATTCTGTCAACCGCACTTGACAATGACACCTTTCAATCAGAATTTTCTTAATATAGCAGCTGTTTCCAGAGTTATAGCATAGCTGGCTAATATATATTTAATTTCTTTATAATTTTTTAACTCTATATCCATTTAATATGAAGTATAAAATGCATTCAAATCGTATAGAGAATAAAATATTTTTTAATATTTATAAAAACATTGAATGTGAAAAAATTATATTTAACATCGTTTTTTCAAGAAAAACTGTTAAAATCAAATGAGGGTACTTCCGGTTGACCAATTATAACCAAATTCTAATCAGCTCTTCATATGGATGTAACGAAGTGGAATACGAAAGAATTATAATTTTTGGAATTGTAGTATTACGAGACGAACACAACACGAAATTAATGGTTAGTATTAGTAGTTACGATTAGCGAAGACAGCTTGGCATACGTAGTTGTAGTTTAGCGTTCACAATAACGAAATTAGTGCAGCCCAGGTCCTCGCTAAGTTCAATTAGCGCAAGAGTTTGTAAGCTCCAAACTTAAGGTTAGTGGTTAACATAGTAACCAATCACAGAACAGAGAAAAGAAAGATGTTGTGACATTGGTTGAGTTTGACAGTTGTTTAAGAAGAAATATATTTTTGTTGATGTAGAATTTGAAAGGTACTGACTTTATTATTCTGTTATAATCATTTTTAAAATGTGTGTCTTATAAAAATATCAGTTTTGTAGACTGTAGACAATAAAACTGTATGGTGTTGAACTTTTTTATACAAAAAGAGAAAGCTACAAAAATATTAAATAATAGTCAAATCTACTAAACAAAAAGTATCAAATCAAACCGGCTCATAAAAACTTTGAATCACATGTACTATTTTGCCAACAAAAATTGTTATTCGTAGTCGTTAATTTTATGTATTGTGAACG
>CAUJCB010000367.1:0-41630 GCA_963082715.1 Harpalus rubripes
CTCGCCAGCGCAGCTAGAGTGCCGAATTGAACTATAGAAGTTACTGCAAAACACATTAAAAACACGTAATTCGCTTAGAAAACGCATTTTCAAGTGATTTGGAGACATGTTTTGAGAAACAGTTTTTACATCATATTTGAGCGTTTCACGGTCTGAAACGACGATTTTGCATGTATCTTTGGAAACATATTCTACCTTTAGTTTCGATGGAACTAGGTTATTTATGCTACAATAAGACAAAATACACTGATTTTTAGTGAATACAAGCTTTTGGAGGCATTCCGTGGTGCACTCGCCAGCGCAGCTAGAGTGCCGATTTGAACTATAGAAGTTACTGCAAAACACCTTAAAAACACGTAATTCGCTTAGAAAACGCATTTTCAAGTGATTTGGAGACATGTTTTGAGAAACAGTTTTTACATCATATTTGAGCGTTTCACCGTCCGAAACTACGATTTTGTATGTATCTTTGGAAACATATTCTACCTGTAGTTTCGATGGAACTAGGTTATTTATGCTACAATAAGACAAAATACACTGATTTTTAGTGAATTCAAGCTTTTGGAGGCATTCCGTGGTGCACTCGCCAGCGCAGCTAGAGTGCCGATTTGAACTATAGAAGTTACTGCAAAACACCTTAAAAACACGTAATTCGCTTAGAAAACGCATTTTCAAGTGATTTGGAGACATGTTTTGAGAAACAGTTTTTACATCATATTTGAGCGTTTCACGGTCTGAAACGACGATTTTGCATGTATCTTTGGAAACATATTCTACCTGTAGTTTCGATGGAACTAGGTTATTTATGCTACAATAAGACAAAATACACTGATTTTTAGTGAATACAAGCTTTTGGAGGCATTCCGTGGTGCACTCGCCAGCGCAGCTAAAGTGCCGATTTGAACTATAGAAGTTACTGCAAAACACCTTAAAAACACGTAATTCGCTTAGAAAACGCATTTTCAAGTGATTTGGAGACATGTTTTGAGAAACAGTTTTTACATCATATTTTGAGCGTTTCACGGTCTGAAACGACGATTTTGCATGTATCTTTGGAAACATATTCTACCTGTAGTTTCGATGGAACTAGGTTATTTATGCTACAATAAGACAAAATACACTGATTTTTAGTGAATACAAGCTTTTGGAGGCATTCCGTGGCGCACTCGCCAGCGCAGCTAGAGTGCCGATTTGAACTATAGAAGTTACTGCAAAACACCTTAAAAACACGTAATTCGCTTAGAAAACGCATTTTCAAGTGATTTGGAGACATGTTTTGAGAAACAGTTTTTTACATCATATTTGAGCATTTCACGGTCTGAAACGACGATTTTGCATGTATCTTTAGAAACATATTCTACCTGTAGTTTCGATGGAACTAGGTTATTTATGCTACAATAAGACAAAATACACTGATTTTTAGTGAATACAAGCCTTTGGAGGCATTCCGTGGTGCACTCGCCAGCGCAGCTAGAGTGCCGATTTGAACTATAGAAGTTACTGCAAAACACCTTAAAAACACGTAATTCGCTTAGAAAACGCATTTTCAAGTGATTTGGAGACATGTTTTGAGAAACAGGTTTTACATCATATTTGAGCGTTTCACGGTCTGAAACGACGATTTTGCATGTATCTTTAAAAACATATTCTACCTGTAGTTTTGATGGAACTAGGTTATTTATGCTACAATAAGACAAAATACACTGATTTTTAGTGAATACAAGCTTTTGGAGGCATTCCGTGGTGCACCCGCCAGCGCAGCTAGAGTGCCGATTTGAACTATAGAAGTTACTGCAAAACACCTTAAAAACACGTAATTCGCTTAGAAAACGCATTTTCAAGTGATTTGGAGACATGTTTTGAGAAACAGTTTTTACATCATATTTGAGCGTTTCACGGTCTGAAACGACGATTTTGCATGTATCTTTAGAAACATATTCTACCTGTAGTTTCGATGGAACTAGGTTATTTATGCTACAATAAGACAAAATACACTGATTTTTAGTAAATACAAGCTTTTGGAGGCATTCCGTGGTGCACTCGCCAGCGCAGCTAGAGTGCCGATTTGAACTATAGAAGTTACTGCAAAACACCTTAAAAACACGTAATTCGCTTAGAAAACGCATTTTTAAGTGATTTGGAGACATGTTTTGAGAAACAGGTTTTACATCATATTTGAGCGTTTCACGGTCTGAAACGACGATTTTGCATGTATCTTTAGAAACATCTTCTACCTGTAGTTTCGATGGAACTAGGTTATTTATGCTACAATAAGACAAAATACACTGATTTTTAGTAAATACAAGCTTTTGGAGGCATTCCGTGGTGCACTCGCCAGCGCAGCTAGAGTGCCGATCTTGAACTATAGAAGTTACTGCAAAACACCTTAAAAACACGTAATTCGCTTAGAAAACGCATTTTCAAGTGATTTGGAGACATGTTTTGAGAAACAGTTTTTACATCATATTTGAGCGTTTCACGGTCTGAAACGACGATTTTGCATTTATCTTTGGAAACATATTCTACCTGTAGTTTCGATGGAACTAGGTTATTTATGCTACAATAAGACAAAATACACTGATTTTTAGTGAATACAAGCTTTTGGAGGCATTCCGTGGTGCACTCGCCAGCGCAGCTAGAGTGCTGATTTGAACTATAGAAGTTACTGCAAAACACCTTAAAAACACGTAATTCGCTTAGAAAACGCATTTTCAAGTGATTTGGAGACATGTTTTGAGAAACAGTTTTTACATCATATTTGAGCGTTTCACGCTCTGAAACGACTATTTTGCATGTATCTTTGGAAACCATATTCTACCTGTAGTTTCGATGGAACTAGGTTATTTATGCTACAATAAGACAAAATACACTGATTTTTAGTGAATAAAAGCTTTTGGAGGCATTCCGTGGTGCACTCGCCAGCGCAGCTAGAGTGCCGATTTGAACTATGGAAGTTACTGCAAAACACCTTAAAAACACGTAATTCGCTTAGAAAACGCATTTTCAAGTGATTTGGAGACATGTTTTGAGAAACAGTTTTTACATCATATTTGAGCGTTTCACGGTCTGAAACGACGATTTTGCATGTATCTTTGGAAACATATTCTACCTGTAGTTTCGATGGAACTAGGTTATTTATGCTACAATAAGACAAAATACACTGATTTTTAGTGAATACAAGCTTTTGGAGGCATTCCGTGGTGCACTCGCCAGCGCAGCTAGAGTGCCGATTTGAACTATAGAAGTTACTGCAAAACACCTTAAAAACACGTAATTCGCTTAGAAAACGCATTTTTAAGTGATTTGGAGACATGTTTTGAGAAACAGTTTTTACATCATATTTGAGCATTTCACGGTCTGAAACGACGATTTTGCATGTATCTTTAGAAACATATTCTACCTGTAGTTTCGATGGAACTAGGTTATTTATGCTACAATAAGACAAAATACACTGATTTTTAGTGAATACAAGCCTTTGGAGGCATTCCGTGGTGCACTCGCCAGCGCAGCTAGAGTGCCGATTTGAACTATAGAAGTTACTGCAAAACACCTTAAAAACACGTAATTCGCTTAGAAAACGCATTTTCAAGTGATTTGGAGACATGTTTTGAGAAACAGATTTTACATCATATTTGAGCGTTTCACGGTCTGAAACGACGATTTTGCATGTATCTTTAAAAACATATTCTACCTGTAGTTTTGATGGAACTAGGTTATTTATGCTACAATAAGACAAAATACACTGATTTTTAGTGAATACAAGCTTTTGGAGGCATTCCGTGGTGCACTCGCCAGCGCAGCTAGAGTGCCGATTTGAACTATAGAAGTTACTGCAAAACACCTTAAAAACACGTAATTCGCTTAGAAAACGCATTTTCAAGTGATTTGGAGACATGTTTTGAGAAACAGTTTTTACATCATATTTGAGCGTTTCACGGTCTGAAACGACGATTTTGCATTTATCTTTGGAAACATATTCTACCTGTAGTTTCGATGGAACTAGGTTATTTATGCTACAATAAGACAAAATACACTGATTTTTAGTAAATACAAGCTTTTGGAGGCATTCCGTGGTGCACTCGCCAGCGCAGCTAGAGTGCCGATTTGAACTATAGAAGTTACTGCAAAACACCTTAAAAACACGTAATTCGCTTAGAAAACGCATTTTCAAGTGATTTGGAGACATGTTTTGAGAAACAGTTTTTACATCATATTTGAGCGTTTCACGGTCTGAAACGACGATTTTGCATTTATCTTTGGAAACATATTCTACCTGTAGTTTCGATGGAACTAGGTTATTTATGCTACAATAAGACAAAATACAACACTGATTTTTAGTGAATACAAGCTTTTGGAGGCATTCCGTGGTGCACTCGCCAGCGCAGCTAGAGTGCTGATTTGAACTATAGAAGTTACTGCAAAACACCTTAAAAACACGTAATTCGCTTAGAAAACGCATTTTCAAGTGATTGGGAGACATGTTTTGAGAACAGTTTTTACATCATATTTGAGCGTTTCACGGTCTGAAACGACGATTTTGCATGTATCTTTGGAAACATATTCTACCTGTAGTTTCGATGGAACTAGGTTATTTATGCTACAATAAGACAAAATACACTGATTTTTAGTGAATACAAGCTTTTGGAGGCATTCCGTGGTGCACTCGCCAGCGCAGCTAGAGTGCCGATTTGAACTATGGAAGTTACTGCAAAACACCTTAAAAACACGTAATTCGCTTAGAAAACGCATTTTCAAGTGATTTGGAGACATGTTTTGAGAAACAGTTTTTACATCATATTTGAGCGTTTCACGGTCTGAAACGACGATTTTGCATGTATCTTTGGAAAGATATTCTACCTGTAGTTTCGATGGAACTAGGTTATTTATGCTACAATAAGACAAAATACACTGATTTTTAGTGAATACAAGCTTTTGGAGGCATTCCGTGGTGCACTCGCCAGCGCAGCTAGAGTGCCGATTTGAACTATAGAAGTTACTGCAAAACACCTTAAAAACACGTAATTCGCTTAGAAAACGCATTTTCAAGTGATTTGGAGACATGTTTTGAGAAACAGTTTTTACATCATATTTGAGCGTTTCACGGTCTGAAACGACGATTTTGCATGTATCTTTGGAAACATATTCTACCTATAGTTTCGATGGAACTAGGTTATTTATGCCACAATAAGACAAAATGCACTGATTTTTAGTGAATACAAGCTTTTGGAGGCATTCCGTGGTGCACTCGCCAGCGCAGCTAGAGTGCCGATTTGAACTACAGAAGTTACTGCAAAACACCTTAAAAACACGTAATTCGCTTAGAAAACGCATTTTCAAGTGATTTGGAGACATGTTTTGAGAAACAGTTTTTACATCATATTTGAGCGTTTCACGGTCTGAAACGACGATTTTGCATGTATCTTTGGAAACATATTCTACCTGTAGTTTCGATGGAACTAGGTTATTTATGCTACAATAAGACAAAATACACTGATTTTTAGTGAATACAAGCTTTTGGAGGCATTCCGTGGTGCACTCGCCAGCGCAGCTAGAGTGCCGATTTGAACTATAGAAGTTACTGCAAAACACCTTAAAAACACGTAATTCGCTTAGAAAACGCATTTTCAAGTGATTTGGAGACATGTTTTGAGAAACAGTTTTTACATCATATTTGAGCATTTCACGGTCTGAAACGACGATTTTGCATGTATCTTTAGAAACATATTCTACCTGTAGTTTCGATGGAACTAGGTTATTTATGCTACAATAAGACAAAATACACTGATTTTTAGTGAATACAAGCCTTTGGAGGCATTCCGTGGTGCACTCGCCAGCGCAGCTAGAGTGCCGATTTGAACTATAGAAGTTACTGCAAAACACCTTAAAAACACGTAATTCGCTTAGAAAACGCATTTTCAAGTGATTTGGAGACATGTTTTGAGAAACAGATTTTACATCATATTTGAGCGTTTCACGGTCTGAAACGACGATTTTGCATGTATCTTTAAAAACATATTCTACCTGTAGTTTTGATGGAACTAGGTTATTTATGCTACAATAAGACAAAATACACTGATTTTTAGTGAATACAAGCTTTTGGAGGCATTCCGTGGTGCACTCGCCAGCGCAGCTAGAGTGCCGATTTGAACTATAGAAGTTACTGCAAAACACCTTAAAAACACGTAATTCGCTTAGAAAACGCATTTTCAAGTGATTTGGATACATGTTTTGAGAAACAGTTTTTACATCATATTTGAGCGTTTCACGGTCTGAAACGACGATTTTGCATGTATCTTTAGAAACATATTCTACCTGTAGTTTCGATGGAACTAGGTTATTTATGCTACAATAAGACAAAATACACTGATTTTTAGTAAATACAAGCTTTTGGAGGCATTCCGTGGTGCACTCGCCAGCGCAGCTAGAGTGCCGATTTGAACTATAGAAGTTACTGCAAAACACCTTAAAAACACGTAATTCGCTTAGAAAACGCATTTTCAAGTGATTTGGAGACATGTTTTGAGAAACAGTTTTTACAACATATTTGAGCGTTTCACGGTCTGAAACGACGATTTTGCATTTATCTTTGGAAACATATTATACCTGTAGTTTCGATGGAACTAGGTTATTTATGCTACAATAAGACAAAATACACTGATTTTTAGTGAATACAAGCTTTTGGAGGCATTCCGTGGTGCACTCGCCAGCGCAGCTAGAGTGCTGATTTGAACTATAGAAGTTACTGCAAAACACCTTAAAAACACGTAATTCGCTTAGAAAACGCATTTTCAAGTGATTGGGAGACATGTTTTGAGAAACAGTTTTTACATCATATTTGAGCGTTTCACGGTCTGAAACGACGATTTTGCATGTATCTTTGGAAACATATTCTACCTGTAGTTTCGATGGAACTAGGTTATTTATGCTACAATAAGACAAAATACACTGATTTTTAGTGAATACAAGCTTTTGGAGGCATTCCGTGGTGCACTCGCCAGCGCAGCTAGAGTGCCGATTTGAACTATGGAAGTTACTGCAAAACACCTTAAAAACACGTAATTCGCTTAGAAAACGCATTTTCAAGTGATTTGGAGACATGTTTTGAGAAACAGTTTTTACATCATATTTGAGCGTTTCACGGTCTGAAACGACGATTTTGCATGTATCTTTGGAAACATATTCTACCTGTAGTTTCGATGGAACTAGGTTATTTATGCTACAATAAGACAAAATACACTGATTTTTAGTGAATACAAGCTTTTGGAGGCATTCCGTGGTGCACTCGCCAGCGCAGCTAGAGTGCCGATTTGAACTATAGAAGTTACTGCAAAACACCTTAAAAACACGTAATTCGCTTAGAAAACGCATTTTCAAGTGATTTGAAGACATGTTTCGAGAAACAGTTTTTACATCATATTTGAGCGTTTCACGGTCTGAAACGACGATTTTGCATGTATCTTTGGAAACATATTCTACCTATAGTTTCGATGGAACTAGGTTATTTATGCCACAATAAGACAAAATGCACTGATTTTTAGTGAATACAAGCTTTTGGAGGCATTCCGTGGTGCACTCGCCAGCGCAGCTAGAGTGCCGATTTGAACTACAGAAGTTACTGCAAAACACCTTAAAAACACGTAATTCGCTTAGAAAATGCATTTTCAAGTGATTTGGAGACATGTTTTGAGAAACAGTTTTTACATCATATTTGAGCGTTTCACGGTCTGAAACGACGATTTTGCATGTATCTTTGGAAACATATTCTACCTGTAGTTTCGATGGAACTAGGTTATTTATGCTACAATAAGACAAAATACACTGATTTTTAGTGAATACAAGTTTTTGGAGGCATTCCGTGGTGCACTCGCCAGCGCAGCTAGAGTGCCGATTTGAACTATAGAAGTTACTGCAAAACACCTTAAAAACACGTAATTCGCTTAGAAAACGCATTTTCAAGTGATTTGGAGACATGTTTTGAGAAACAGTTTTTACATCATATTTGAGCGTTTCACGGTCTGAAACGACGATTTTGCATGTATCTTTGGAAACATATTCTACCTGTAGTTTCGATGGAACTAGGTTATTTATGCTACAATAAGACAAATTACACTGATTTTTAGTGAATACAAGTTTTTGGAGGCATTCCGTGGTGCACTCGCCAGCGCAGCTAGAGTGCCGATTTGAACTATAGAAGTTACTGCAAAACACCTTAAAAACACGTAATTCGCTTAGAAAACGCATTTTCAAGTGATTTGGAGACATGTTTTGAGAAACAGTTTTTACATCATATTTGAGCGTTTCACGGTCTGAAACGACGATTTCGCATTTATCTTTGGAAACATATTCTACCTGTAGTTTCGATGGAACTAGGTTATTTATGCTACAATAAGACAAAATACACTGATTTTTAGTGAATACAAGCTTTTGGAGGCATTCCGTGGTGCACTCGCCAGCGCAGCTAGAGTGCCGATTTGAACTATAGAAGTTACTGCAAAACACCTTAAAAACACGTAATTCGCTTAGAAAACGCATTTTCAAGTGATTTGGAGACATGTTTTGAGAAACAGTTTTTACATCATATTTGAGCGTTTCACGGTCTGAAACGACGATTTTGCATGTATCTTTAGAAACATATTCTACCTGTAGTTTCGATGGAACTAGGTTATTTATGCTACAATAAGACAAAATACACTGATTTTTAGTAAATACAAGCTTTTGGAGGCATTCCGTGGTGCACTCGCCAGCGCAGCTAGAGTGCCGATTTGAACTATAGAAGTTACTGCAAAACACCTTAAAAACACGTAATTCGCTTAGAAAACGCATTTTCAAGTGATTTGGAGACATGTTTTGAGAAACAGTTTTTACAACATATTTGAGCGTTTCACGGTCTGAAACGACGATTTTGCATTTATCTTTGGAAACATATTCTACCTGTAGTTTCGATGGAACTAGGTTATTTATGCTACAATAAGACAAAATACACTGATTTTTAGTGAATACAAGATTTTGGAGGCATTCCGTGGTGCACTCGCCAGCGCAGCTAGAGTGCTGATTTGAACTATAGAAGTTACTGCAAAACACCTTAAAAACACGTAATTCGCTTAGAAAACGCATTTTCAAGTGATTGGGAGACATGTTTTGAGAAACAGTTTTTACATCATATTTGAGCGTTTCACGGTCTGAAACGACGATTTTGCATGTATCTTTAGAAACATATTCTACCTGTAGTTTCGATGGAACTAGGTTATTTATGCTACAATAAGACAAAATACACTGATTTTTAGTGAATACAAGCTTTTGGAGGCATTCCGTGGTGCACTCGCCAGCGCAGCTAGAGTGCCGATTTGAACTATAGAAGTTACTGCAAAACACCTTAAAAACACGTAATTCGCTTAGAAAACGCATTTTCAAGTGATTTGGAGACATGTTTTGAGAAACAGTTTTTACATCATATTTGAGCGTTTCACGGTCTGAAACGACGATTTTGCATGTATCTTTGGAAACATATTCTACCTGTAGTTTCGATGGAACTAGGTTATTTATGCTACAATAAGACAAATTACACTGATTTTTAGTGAATACAAGTTTTTGGAGGCATTCCGTGGTGCACTCGCCAGCGCAGCTAGAGTGCCGATTTGAATTATAGAAGTTACTGCAAAACACCTTAAAAACACGTAATTCGCTTAGAAAACGCATTTTCAAGTGATTTGGAGACATGTTTTGAGAAACAGTTTTTACATCATATTTGAGCGTTTCACGGTCTGAAACGACGATTTCGCATTTATCTTTGGAAACATATTCTACCTGTAGTTTCGATGGAACTAGGTTATTTATGCTACAATAAGACAAAATACACTGATTTTTAGTGAATACAAGCTTTTGGAGGCATTCCGTGGTGCACTCGCCAGCGCAGCTACAGTGCCGATTTGAACTATAGAAGTTACTGCAAAACACCTTAAAAACACGTAATTCGCTTAGAAAACGCATTTTCAAGTGATTTGGAGACATGTTTTGAGAAACAGTTTTTACATCATATTTGAGCGTTTCACGGTCTGAAACGACGATTTTGCATGTATCTTTGGAAACATATTCTACCTGTAGTTTCGATGGAACTAGGTTATTTATGCTACAATAAGACAAAATACACTGATTTTTAGTGAATACAAGCTTTTGGAGGCATTCCGTGGTGCACTCGCCAGCGCAGCTAGAGTGCCGATTTGAACTATAGAAGTTACTGCAAAACACCTTAAAAACACGTAATTCGCTTAGAAAAAGCATTTTCAAGTGATTTGGAGACATGTTTTGAGAAACAGCTTTTACATCATATTTGAGCGTTTCACGGTCTGAAACGACGATTTTGCATGTATCTTTGGAAACATATTCTACCTGTAGTTTCGATGGAACTAGGTTATTTATGCTACAATAAGACAAAATACACTGATTTTTAGTGAATACAAGCTTTTGGAGGCATTCCGTGGTGCACTCGCCAGCGCAGCTAGAGTGCCGATTTAAACTATAGAAGTTACTGCAAAACACCTTAAAAACACGTAATTCGCTTAGAAAACGCATTTTCAAGTGATTTGGAGACATGTTTTGAGAAACAGTTTTTACATCATATTTGAGCGTTTCACGGTCTGAAACGACGATTTTGCATGTATCTTTGGAAACATATTCTACCTGTAGTTTCGATGGAACTAGGTTATTTATGCTACAATAAGACAAAATACACTGATTTTTAGTGAATACATGCTTTTGGAGGCATTCCGTGGTGCACTCGCCAGCGCAGCTAGAGTGCCGATTTGAACTATCGAAGTTACTGCAAAACACCTTTAAAACACGTAATTCGCTTAGAAAACGCATTTTCAAGTGATTTGGAGACATGTTTTGAGAAACAGTTTTTACATCATATTTGAGCGTTTCACGGTCTGAAACGACGATTTTGCATGTATCTTTGGAAACATATTCTACCTGTAGTTTCGATGGAACTAGGTTATTTATGCTACAATAAGACAAAATACACTGATTTTTAGTGAATACAAGCTTTTGGAGGCATTCCGTGGTGCACTCGCCAGCGCAGCTAGAGTGCCGATTTGAACTATAGAAGTTACTGCAAAACACCTTAAAAACACGTAATTCGCTTAGAAAACGCATTTTCAAGTGATTTGGAGACATGTTTTGAGAAACAGTTTTTACATCATATTTGAGCGTTTCACGGTCTGAAACGACGATTTTGCATGTATCTTTGGAAACATATTCTACCTGTAGTTTCGTTGGAACTAGGTTATTTATGCTACAATAAGACAAAATACACTGATTTTTAGTGAATACAAGCTTTTGGAGGCATTCCGTGTTGCACTCGCCAGCGCAGCTAGAGTGCCGATTTGAACTATAGAAGTTACTGCAAAACACCTTAAAAACACGTAATTCGCTTAGAAAACGCATTTTCAAGTGATTTGGAGACATGTTTTGAGAAACAGTTTTTACATCATATTTGAGCGTTTCACGGTTTGAAACGACGATTTTGCATGTATCTTTGGAAACATATTCTACCTATAGTTTCGATGGAACTAGGTTATTTATGCTACAATAAGACAAAATACACTGATTTTTAGTGAATACAAGCTTTTGGAGGCATTCCGTGGTGCACTCGCCAGCGCAGCTAGAGTGCCGATTTGAACTATAGAAGTTACTGCAAAACACCTTAAAAACACGTAATTCGCTTAGAAAACGCATTTTCAAGTGATTTGGAGACATGTTTTTACATCATATTTGAGCGTTTCACGGTCTGAGACGACGATTTTGCATGTATCTTTGGAAACATATTCTACCTGTAGTTTCGATGGAACTAGGTTATTTATGCTACAATAAGACAAAATACACTGATTTTTAGTGAATACAAGCTTTTGGAGGCATTCCGTGGTGCACTCGCCAGCGCAGCTAGAGTGCCGATTTGAACTATAGAAGTTACTGCAAAACACCTTAAAAACACGTAATTCGCTTAGAAAACGCATTTTCAAGTGATTTGGAGACATGTTTTGAGAAACAGTTTTTACATCATATTTGAGCGATCCACGGTCTGAAACGACGATTTTGCATGTATCTTTGGAAACATATTCTACCTGTAGTTTCGATGGAACTAGGTTATTTATGCTACAATAAGACAAAATACACTGATTTTTAGTGAATACAAGCTTTTGGAGGCATTCCGTGGTGCACTCGCCAGCGCAGCTAGAGTGCCGATTTGAACTATAGAAGTTACTGCAAAACACCTTAAAAACACGTAATTCGCTTAGAAAACGCATTTTCAAGTGATTTGGAGACATGTTTTGAGAAACAGTTTTTACATCATATTTGAGCGTTTCACGGTCTGAAACGACGATTTTGCATGTATCTTTAGAAACATATTCTACCTGTAGTTTCGATGGAACTAGGTTATTTATGCTACAATAAGACAAAATACACTGATTTTTAGTGAATACAAGCTTTTGGAGGCATTCCGTGGTGCACTCGCCAGCGCAGCTAGAGTGCCGATTTGAACTATAGAAGTTACTGCAAAACACCTTAAAAACACGTAATTCGCTTAGAAAACGCATTTTCAAGTGATTTGGAGACATGTTTTGAGAAACAGTTTTTACATCATATTTGAGCGTTTCACGGTCTGAAACGACGATTTTGCATGTATCTTTGGAAACATATTCTACCTGTAGTTTCGATGGAACTAGGTTATTTATGCTACAATAAGACAAAATACACTGATTTTTAGTGAATACAAGCTTTTGGAGGCATTCCGTGGTGCACTCGCCAGCGCAGCTAGAGTGCCGATTTGAACTATAGAAGTTACTGCAAAACACCTTAAAAACACGTAATTCGCTTAGAAAACGCATTTTCAAGTGATTTGGAGACATGTTTTGAGAAACAGTTTTTACATCATATTTGAGCGTTTCACGGTCTGAAACGACGATTTTGCATGTATCTTTGGAAACATATTCTACCTGTAGTTTCGATGGAACTAGGTTATTTATGCTACAATAAGACAAAATACACTGATTTTTAGTGAATACAAGCTTTTGGAGGCATTCCGTGGTGCACTTGCCAGCGCAGCTAGAGTGCCGATTTGAACTATAGAAGTTACTGCAAAACACCTTAAAAACACGTAATTCGCTTAGAAAACGCATTTTCAAGTGATTTGGAGACATGTTTTGAGAAACAGTTTTTACATCATATTTGAGCGTTTCACGGTCTGAAACGACGATTTTGCATGTATCTTTGGAAACATATTCTACCTGTAGTTTCGTTGGAACTAGGTTATTTATGCTACAATAAGACAAAATACACTGATTTTTAGTGAATACAAGCTTTTGGAGGCATTCCGTGGTGCACTCGCCAGCGCAGCTAGAGTGCCGATTTGAACTATAGAAGTTACTGCAAAACACCTTAAAAACACGTAATTCGCTTAGAAAACGCATTTTCAAGTGATTTGGAGACATGTTTTGAGAAACAGTTTTTACATCATATTTGAGCGTTTCACGGTTTGAAACGACGATTTTGCATGTATCTTTGGAAACATATTCTACCTATAGTTTCGATGGAACTAGGTTATTTATGCTACAATAAGACAAAATACACTGATTTTTAGTGAATACAAGCTTTTGGAGGCATTCCGTGGTGCACTCGCCAGCGCAGCTAGAGTGCCGATTTGAACTATAGAAGTTACTGCAAAACACCTTAAAAACACGTAATTCGCTTAGAAAACGCATTTTCAAGTGATTTGGAGACATGTTTTTACATCATATTTGAGCGTTTCACGGTCTGAGACAACGATTTTGCATGTATCTTTGGAAACATATTCTACCTGTAGTTTCGATGGAACTAGGTTATTTATGCTACAATAAGACAAAATACACTGATTTTTAGTGAATACAAGCTTTTGGAGGCATTCCGTGGTGCACTCGCCAGCGCAGCTAGAGTACCGATTTGAACTATAGAAGTTACTGCAAAACACCTTAAAAACACGTAATTCGCTTAGAAAACGCATTTTCAAGTGATTTGGAGACATGTTTTGAGAAACAGTTTTTACATCATATTTGAGCGTTTCACGGTCTGAAACGACGATTTTGCATGTATCTTTGGAAACATATTCTACCTGTAGTTTCGATGGAACTAGGTTATTTATGCTACAATAAGACAAAATACACTGATTTTTAGTGAATACAAGCTTTTGGAGGCATTCCGTGGTGCACTCGCCAGCGCAGCTAGAGTGCCGATTTGAACTATAGAAGTTACTGCAAAACACCTTAAAAACACGTAATTCGCTTAGAAAACGCATTTTCAAGTGATTTGGATACATGTTTTGAGAAACAGTTTTTACATCATATTTGAGCGTTTCACTGTCTGAAACGACGATTGTGCATGTATCTTTGGAAACATATTCTACCTGTAGTTTCGATGGAACTAGGTTATTTATGCTACAATAAGACAAAATACACTGATTTTTAGTGAATACAAGCTTTTGGAGGCATTCCGTGGTGCACTCGCCAGCGCAGCTAGAGTGCCGATTTGAACTATAGAAGTTACTGCAAAACACCTTAAAAACACGTAATTCGCTTAGAAAACGCATTTTCAAGTGATTTGGAGACATGTTTTGAGAAACAGTTTTTACATCATATTTGAGCGTTTCACGGTCTGAAACGACGATTTCGCATTTATCTTTGGAAACATATTCTACCTGTAGTTTCGATGGAACTAGGTTATTTATGCTACAATAAGACAAAATACACTGATTTTTAGTGAATACAAGCTTTTGGAGGCATTCCGTGGTGCACTCGCCAGCGCAGCTAGAGTGCCGATTTGAACTATAGAAGTTACTGCAAAACACCTTAAAAACACGTAATTCGCTTAGAAAACGCATTTTCAAGTGATTTGGAGACATGTTTTGAGAAACAGTTTTTACATCATATTTGAGCGTTTCACGGTCTGAAACGACGATTTTGCATGTATCTTTGGAAACATATTCTACCTGTAGTTTCGATGGAACTAGGTTATTTATGCTACAATAAAACAAAATACACTGATTTTTAGTGAATACAAGCTTTTGGAGGCATTCCGTGGTGCACTCGCCAGCGCAGCTAGAGTGCCGATTTGAACTATAGAAGTTACTGCAAAACACCTTAAAAACACGTAATTCGCTTAGAAAAAGCATTTTCAAGTGATTTGGAGACATGTTTTGAGAAACAGCTTTTACATCATATTTGAGCGATCCACGGTCTGAAACGACGATTTTGCATGTATCTTTGGAAACATATTCTACCTGTAGTTTCGATGGAACTAGGTTATTTATGCTACAATAAGACAAAATACACTGATTTTTAGTGAATACAAGCTTTTGGAGGCATTCCGTGGTGCACTCGCCAGCGCAGCTAGAGTGCCGATTTGAACTATAGAAGTTACTGCAAAACACCTTAAAAACACGTAATTCGCTTAGAAAACGCATTTTCAAGTGATTTGGAGACATGTTTTGAGAAACAGTTTTTACATCATATTTGAGCGTTTCACGGTCTGAAACGACGATTTTGCATGTATCTTTAGAAACATATTCTACCTGTAGTTTCGATGGAACTAGGTTATTTATGCTACAATAAGACAAAATACACTGATTTTTAGTGAATACAAGCTTTTGGAGGCATTCCGTGGTGCACTCGCCAGCGCAGCTAGAGTGCCGATTTGAACTATAGAAGTTACTGCAAAACACCTTAAAAACACGTAATTCGCTTAGAAAACGCATTTTCAAGTGATTTGGAGACATGTTTTGAGAAACAGTTTTTACATCATATTTGAGCGATCCACGGTCTGAAACGACGATTTTGCATGTATCTTTGGAAACATATTCTACCTGTAGTTTCGATGGAACTAGGTTATTTATGCTACAATAAGACAAAATACACTGATTTTTAGTGAATACAAGCTTTTGGAGGCATTCCGTGGTGCACTCGCCAGCGCAGCTAGAGTGCCGATTTGAACTATAGAAGTTACTGCAAAACACCTTAAAAACACGTAATTCGCTTAGAAAACGCATTTTCAAGTGATTTGGAGACATGTTTTGAGAAACAGTTTTTATATCATATTTGAGCGTTTCACGGTCTGAAACGACGATTTTGCATGTATCTTTAGAAACATATTCTACCTGTAGTTTCGATGGAACTAGGTTATTTATGCTACAATAAGACAAAATACACTGATTTTTAGTGAATACAAGCTTTTGGAGGCATTCCGTGGTGCACTCGCCAGCGCAGCTAGAGTGCCGATTTGAACTATAGAAGTTACTGCAAAACACCTTAAAAACACGTAATTCGCTTAGAAAACGCATTTTCAAGTGATTTGGAGACATGTTTTGAGAAACAGTTTTTACATCATATTTGAGCGTTTCACGGTCTGAAACGACGATTTTGCATGTATCTTTGGAAACATATTCTACCTGTAGTTTCGATGGAACTAGGTTATTTATGCTACAATAAGACAAAATACACTGATTTTTAGTGAATACAAGCTTTTGGATGCATTCCGTGGTGCACTCGCCAGCGCAGCTAGAGTGCCGATTTGAACTATAGAAGTTACTGCAAAACACCTTAAAAACACGTAATTCGCTTAGAAAACGCATTTTCAAGTGATTTGGAGACATGTTTGAGAAAAGTTTTTACATCATATTTGAGCGTTTCACGGTCTGAAACGACGATTTTGCATGTATCTTTGGAAACATATTCTACCTGTAGTTTCGATGGAACTAGGTTATTTATGCTACAATAAGACAAAATACACTGATTTTTAGTGAATACAAGCTTTTGGAGGCATTCCGTGGTGCACTCGCCAGCGCAGCTAGAGTGCCGATTTGAACTATCGAAGTTACTGCAAAACACCTTTAAAACACGTAATTCGCTTAGAAAACGCATTTTCAAGTGATTTGGAGACATGTTTTTAGAAACAGTTTTTACATCATATTTGAGCGTTTCACGGTCTGAAACGACGATTTTGCATGTATCTTTGGAAACATATTCTACCTGTAGTTTCGATGGAACTAGGTTATTTATGCTACAATAAGACAAAATACACTGATTTTTAGTGAATACAAGCTTTTGGAGGCATTCCGTGGTGCCCTCGCCAGCGCAGCTAGAGTGCCGATTTGAACTATAGAAGTTACTGCAAAACACCTTAAAAACACGTAATTCGCTTAGAAAACGCATTTTCAAGTGATTTCGAGACATGTTTTGAGAAACAGTTTTTACATCATATTTGAGCGTTTCACGGTCTGAAACGACGATTTTGCATGTATCTTTGGAAACATATTCTACCTGTAGTTTCGTTGGAACTAGGTAATTTATGCTACAATAAGACAAAATACACTGATTTTTAGTGAATACAAGCTTTTGGAGGCATTCCGTGGTGCACTCGCCAGCGCAGCTAGAGTGCCGATTTGAACTATAGAAGTTACTGCAAAACACCTTAAAAACACGTAATTCGCTTAGAAAACGCATTTTCAAGTGATTTGGAGACATGTTTTGAGAAACAGTTTTTACATCATATTTGAGCGTTTCACGGTCTGAAACGACGATTTTGCATGTATCTTTGGAAACATATTCTACCTATAGTTTCGATGGAACTAGGTTATTTATGCTACAATAAGACAAAATACACTGATTTTTAGTGAATACAAGCTTTTGGAGGCATTCCGTGGTGCACTCGCCAGCGCAGCTAGAGTGCCGATTTGAACTATAGAAGTTACTGCAAAACACCTTAAAAACACGTAATTCGCTTAGAAAACGCATTTTCAAGTGATTTGGAGACATGTTTTTACATCATATTTGAGCGTTTCACGGTCTGAAACGACGATTTTGCATGTATCTTTGGAAACATATTCTACCTGTAGTTTCGATGGAACTAGGTTATTTATGCTACAATAAGACAAAATACACTGATTTTTAGTGAATACAAGCTTTTGGAGGCATTCCGTGGTGCACTCGCCAGCGCAGCTAGAGTGCCGATTTGAACTATAGAAGTTACTGCAAAACACCTTAAAAACACGTAATTCGCTTAGAAAACGCATTTTCAAGTGATTTGGAGACATGTTTTGAGAAACAGTTTTTACATCATATTTGAGCGTTTCACGGTCTGAAACGACGATTTTGCATGTATCTTTGGAAACATATTCTACCTGTAGTTTCGATGGAACTAGGTTATTTATGCTACAATAAGACAAAATACACTGATTTTTAGTGAATACAAGCTTTTGGAGGCATTCCGTGGCGCACTCGCCAGCGCAGCTACAGTGCCGATTTGAACTATAGAAGTTACTGCAAAACACCTTAAAAACACGTAATTCTAAATATAATGCTTCGTCGTATTTCACGTGTATACAACCTTCTGAGTCAACTTCCTATGAAGTCTTCGTCAGAAGGTGGCCAGCACAGCAGGTAATCACAGACGCGTTTCGCACTTCTTGGTGCTCATCAGTGTGATGTAACCTGGGGGCCTCTGTCTCATCCACAGAGGTGGAATCACGGAGCAGAGGCCACCCAACCTAGCTGTGCTAGCACAGCTAGGTTGGGTGGCCTCTGCTCCGTGATTCCACCTCTGTGGATGAGACAGAGGCCCCCAGGTTACATCACACTGATGAGCACCAAGAAGTGCGAAACGCGTCTGTGATTACCTGCTGTGCTGGCCACCTTCTGACGAAGACTTCATAGGAAGTTGACTCAGAAGGTTGTATACACGTGAAATACGACGAAGCATTATATTTTGAATAATGTACGTTTTCACGGCAAAATTCGCAACTAGTTTGCAATTTGCAATTTTGGCTCAGTCAAGCCTTTTGCAGGTAGATGGCTCTGTGGGTATTAACACTACCTTCTACAGGCCAGATACCTGTAGCGAACGGTCATAAGACCGTTCTTAGCACAGCTAGGTTGGGTGGCCTCTGCTCCGTGATTCCACCTCTGTGGATGAGACAGAGGCCCCCAGGTTACATCACACTGATGAGCACCAAGAAGTGCGAAACGCGTCTGTGATTACCTGCTGTGCTGGCCACCTTCTGACGAAGACTTCATAGGAAGTTGACTCAGAAGGTTGTATACACGTGAAATACGACGAAGCATTATATTTTGAATAATGTACGTTTTCACGGCAAAATTCGCAACTAGTTTGCAATTTGCAATTTTGGCTCAGTCAAGCCTTTTGCAGGTAGATGGCTCTGTGGGTATTAACACTACCTTCTACAGGCCAGATACCTGTAGCGAACGGTCATAAGACCGTTTCTAGCACAGCTAGGTTGGGTGGCCTCTGCTCCGTGATTCCACCTCTGTGGATGAGACAGAGGCCCCCAGGTTACATCACACTGATGAGCACCAAGAAGTGCGAAACGCGTCTGTGATTACCTGCTGTGCTGGCCACCTTCTGACGAAGACTTCATAGGAAGTTGACTCAGAAGGTTGTATACACGTGAAATACGACGAAGCATTATATTTTGAATAATGTACGTTTTCACGGCAAAATTCGCAACTAGTTTGCAATTTGCAACACGTAATTCGCTTAGAAAACGCATTTTCAAGTGATTTGGAGACATGTTTTGAGAAACAGTTTTTACATCATATTTGAGCGTTTCACGGTCTGAAACGACGATTTTGCATGTATCTTTGGAAACATATTCTACCTGTAGTTTCGATGGAACTAGGTTATTTATGCTACAATAAAACAAAATACACTGATTTTTAGTGAATACAAGCTTTTGGAGGCATTCCGTGGTGCACTCGCCAGCGCAGCTAGAGTGCCGATTTGAACTATAGAAGTTACTGCAAAACACCTTAAAAACACGTAATTCGCTTAGAAAACGCATTTTCAAGTGATTTGGAGACATGTTTTGAGAAACAGATTTTACAACATATTTGAGCGTTTCACGGTCTGAAACGACGATTTTGCATGTATCTTTGGAAACATATTCTACCTGTAGTTTCGATGGAACTAGGTTATTTATGCTACAATAAGTCAAAATACACTGATTTTTAGTGAATACAAGCTTTTGGAGGCATTCCGTGGTGCACTCGCCAGCGCAGCTAGAGTGCCGATTTGAACTATAGAAGTTACTGCAAAACACCTTAAAAACACGTAATTCGCTTAGATATTGAGAAACAGTTTTTACATCATATTTGAGCGTTTCACGGTCTGAAACGACGATTTTGCATGTATCTTTGGAAACATATTCTACCTGTAGTTTCGATGGAACTAGGTTATTTATGCTACAATAAGACAAAATACACTGATTTTTAGTGAATACAAGCTTTTGGAGGCATTCCGTGGTGCACTCGCCAGCGCAGCTAGAGTGCCGATTTGAACTATAGAAGTTACTGCAAAACACCTTAAAAACACGTAATTCGCTTAGAAAACGCATTTTCAAGTGATTTGGAGACATGTTTTGAGAAACAGTTTTTACATCATATTTGAGCGTTTCACGGTCTGAAACGACGATTTTGCATGTATCTTTGGAAACATATTCTACCTGTAGTTTCGATGGAACTAGGTTATTTATGCTACAATAAGACAAAATACACTGATTTTTAGTGAATACAAGCTTTTGGAGGCATTCCGTGGTGCACTCGCCAGCGCATCTAGAGTGCCGATTTGAACTATAGAAGTTACTGCAAAAAACCTTAAAAACACGTAATTCGCTTAGAAAACGCATTTTCAAGTGATTTGGAGACATGTTTTGAGAAACAGTTTTTACATCATATTTGAGCGTTTCACGGTCTGAAACGACGATTGTGCATGTATCTTTGGAAACATATTCTACATTTAGTTTCGATGGAACTAGGTTACTTATGTTACAATAAGACAAAATACACTGATTTCTAGTGAATACAAGCTTTTGGAGGCATTCCGTGGTGCACTCGCCAGCGCAGCTAGAGTGCCGATTTGAACTATAGAAGTTACTGCAAAACACCTTAAAAACACGTAATTCGCTTAGAAAACGCATTTTCAAGTGATTTGGAGACATGTTTTGAGAAACAGTTTTTTACATCATATTTGAGCGTTTCACGGTCTGAAACGACGATTTTGCATGTATCTTTGGAAACATATTCTACCTGTAGTTTCGATGGAACTAGGTTATTTATGCTACAATAAGACAAAATACACTGATTTTTAGTGAATACAAGCTTTTGGAGGCATTCCGTGGTGCACTCGCCAGCGCAGCTAGAGTGCCGATTTGAACTATAGAAGTTACTGCAAAACACCTTAAAAACACGTAATTCGCTTAGAAAACGCATTTTCAAGTGATTTGGAGACATGTATTGAGAAACAGTTTTTACATCATATTTGAGCGTTTCACGGTCTGAAACGACGATTTTGCATGTATCTTTGGAAACATATTCTACCTGTAGTTTTCGATGGAACTAGGTTATTTATGCTACAATAAGGACAAAAATACACTGATTTTTTAGTGAATACAAGCTTTTGGAGGCATTCCGTGGTGCACTCGCCAGCGCAGCTAGAGTGCCGATTTGAACTATAGAAGTTACTGCAAAACACCTTTAAAAACACGTAATTCGCTTAGAAAACGCATTTTTCAAGTGATTTGGAGACATGTTTTGAGAAACAGTTTTTACATCATATTTGAGCGTTTTACGGTCTGAAACGACGATTTTTGCATGTATCTTTGGAAACATATTCTAACCTGTAGTTTCGATGGAACTAGGTTATTTATGCTACAATAAGACAAAATACACTGATTTTTAGTGAAATACAAGCTTTTGGAGGCATTCCGTGGTGCACTCGCCAGCGCAGCTAGAGTGCCGATTTGAACTATAGAAGTTACTGCAAAACACCTTAAAAACACGTAATTCGCTTAGAAAACGCATTTTCAAGTGATTTGGAGACATGTTTTGAGAAACAGTTTTTTACATCATATTTGAGCGTTTCACGTTCTGAAACGACGATTTTGCATGTATCTTTTGAAACATATTTCTACCTGTAGTTTTCGATGGAACTAGGTTATTTATGCTACAATAAGGACAAAATACACTGATTTTTTAGTGAATACAAGCTTTTGGAGGCATTCCGTGGCGCACTCGCCAGCGCAGCTAGAGTGCCGATTTGAACTATAGAAGTTACTGCAAAACACCTTAAAAAACACGTAATTCGCTTAGAAAAACGCATTTTCAAGTGATTTGGAGACATGTTTTGAGAAACAGCTTTTTACATCATATTTGAGCGTTTCACGGTCTGAAACGACGATTTTGCATGTATCTTTGGAAAACATATTCTACCTGTAGTTTCGATGGAACTAGGTTATTTATGCTAAAATAAGACAAAATACACTGATTTTTAGTGAATACAAGCTTTTGCAGGCATTCCGTGGTGCACTCGCCAGCGCAGCTAGAGTGCCGATTTGAACTATAGAAGTTACTGCAAAACACCTTAAAAGCACGTAATTCGCTTAGAAAAACGCATTTTCAAGTGATTTGGAGACATGTTTTGAGAAACAGGTTTTACATCATATTTGAGCGTTTCACGGTCTGAAACGACGATTTTGCATGTATCTTTGGAAACATATTCTACCTGTAGTTTCGATGGAACTAGGTTATTTATGCTACAATAAGACAAAAATACACTGATTTTTAGTGAATACAAGCTTTTTGGAGGGCATTCCGTGTTTGCACTCGCCAGCGCAGCTAGAGTGCCGATTTGAACTATAGAAGTTACTGCAAAACACCTTAAAAACACGTAATTCGCTTAGAAAACGCATTTTCAAGTGATTTGGAGACATGTTTTGGGAAACAGTTTTTACATCATATTTGAGCGTTTCACGGTCTGAAACGACGATTTTGCATGTATCTTTGGAAACATATTCTACCTGTAGTTTCGATGAAACTAGGTTATTTATGCTACAATAAGACAAAATACACTGATTTTTAGTGAATACAAGCTTTTGGAGGCATTCCGTGGTGCACTCGCCAGCGCAGCTAGAGTGCCGATTTGAACTATAGAAATTACTGCAAAACACCTTAAAAACACGTAATTCGCTTAGAAAACGCATTTTCAAGTGATTTGGAGACATGTTTTGAGAAACAGTTTTTACATCATATTTGAGCGTTTCACGGTCTGAAACGACGATTTTGCATGTATCTTTGGAAACATATTCTACCTGTAGTTTCGATGGAACTAGGTTATTTATGCTACAATAAGACAAAATACACTGATTTTTAGTGAATACAAGCTTTTGGAGGCATTCCGTGGTGCACTCGCCAGCGCAGCTAGAGTGCCGTTTTGAACTATAGAAGTTACTGCAAAACACCTTAAAAACACGTAATTCGCTTAGAAAACGCATTTTCAAGTGATTTGGAGACATGTTTTGAGAAACAGTTTTTACATCATATTTGAGCGTTTCACGGTCTGAAACGACGATTTTGCATGTATCTTTGGAAACATATTCTACCTGTAGTTTCGATGGACCTAGGTTATTTATGCTACAATAAGACAAAATACACTGATTTTTAGTGAATACAAGCTTTTGGAGGCATTCCGTGGTGCACTCGCCAGCGCAGCCAGAGTGCCGATTTGAACTATAGAAGTTACTGCAAAACACCTTAAAAACTCGTAATTCGCTTAGAAAACGCATTTTCAAGTGATTCGGAGACATGTTTTGAGAAACAGTTTTTACATCATATTTGAGCGTTTCACGGTCTGAAACGACGATTTTGCATGTATCTTTGGAAACATAATCTACCTGTAGTTACGATGGAACTAGGTTATTTATGCTACAATAAGACAAAATACACTGATTTTTAGTGAATACAAGCTTTTGGAGGCATTCCGTGGTGCACTCGCCAGCGCAGCTAGAGTGCCGATTTGAACTATAGAAGTTACTGCAAAACACCTTAAAACACGTAATTCGCTTAGAAAACGCATTTTCAAGTGATTTGGCGACATGTTTTGAGAAACAGTTTTTACATCATATTTGAGCGTTTCACGGTCTGAAACGACGATTTTGCATGTATCTTTGGAAACATATTCTACCTGTAGTTTCGATGGAACTAGGTTATTTATGCTACAATAAGACAAAATACACTGATTTTTAGTGAATACAAGCTTTTGGAGGCATTCCGTGGTGCACTCGCCAGCGCAGCTAAAGTGCCGATTTGAACTATAGAAGTTACTGCAAAACACCTTAAAAACACGTAATTCGCTTAGAAAACGCATTTTCAAGTGATTTGGAGACATGTTTTGAGAAAAAGTTTTTACATCATATTTGAGCGTTTCACGGTCTGAAACGACGATTTTGCATGTATCTTTGGAAACATATTCTACCTGTAGTTTCGATGGAACTAGGTTATTTATGCTACAATAAGACAAAATACACTGATTTTTAGTGAATACAAGCTTTTGGAGGCATTCCGTGGTGCACTCGCCAGCGCAGCTAGAGTGCCGATTTGAACTATAGAAGTTACTGCAAAACACCTTAAAAACACGTAATTCGCTTAGAAAACGCATTTTCAAGTGATTTGGAGACATGTTTTGAGAAACAGTTTTTACATCATATTTGAGCGTTTCACGGTCTGAAACGACGATTTTGCATGTATCTTTGGAAACATATTCTACCTGTAGTTTCGATGGAACTAGGTTATTTATGCTACAATAAGACAAAATACACTGATTTTTATTGAATACAAGCTTTTGGAGGCATTCCGTGGTGCACTCGCCAGCGCAGCTAGAGTGCCGATTTGAACTATAGAAGTTACTGCAAAACACCTTAAAAACACGTAATTTGCTTAGAAAACGCATTTTCAAGTGATTTGGAGACATGTTTTGAGAAACAGTTTTTACATCATATTAGAGCGTTTCACGGTCTGAAACGACGATTTTGCATGTATCTATGGAAACATATTCTACCTGTAGTTTCGATGGAACTAGGTTATTTATGCTACAATAAGACAAAATACACTGATTTTTAGTGAATACAAGCTTTTGGAGGCATTCCGTGGTGCACTCGCCAGCGCAGCTAAAGTGCCGATTTGAACTATAGAAGTTACTGCAAAACACCTTAAAAACACGTAATTCGCTTAGAAAACGCATTTTCAAGTGATTTGGAGACATGTTTTGAGAAACAGTTTTTTACATCATATTTGAGCGTTTCACGGTCTGAAACGACGATTTTGCATGTATCTTTGGAAACATATTCTACCTGTAGTTTCGATGGAACTAGGTTATTTATGCTACAATAAGACAAAATACACTGATTTTTAGTGAATACAAGCTTTTGGAGGCATTCCGTGGTGCACTCGCCAGCGCAGCTAGAGTGCAGATTTGAACTTTAGAAGTTACTGCAAAACACCTTAAAAATACGTAATTCGCTTAGAAAACGCATTTTCAAGTGATTTGGAGACATGTTTTGAGAAACAGTTTTTACATCATATTTGAGCGTTTCACGGTCTGAAACGACGATTTTGCATGTATCTTTGGAAACATATTCTACCTGTAGTTTCGATGGAACTAGGTTATTTATGCTACAATAAGACAAAATGCTCTGATTTTTAGCGAATACAAGCTTTTGGAGGCATTCCGTGGTGCACTCGCCAGCGCAGCTAGAGTGCCGATTTGAACTATAGAAGTTACTGCAAAACACCTTAAAAACACGTAATTCGCTTAGAAAACGCATTTTCAAGTGATTTGGAGACATGTTTTGAGAAACAGTTTTTACATCATATTTGAGCGTTTCACGGTCTGAAACGACGATTTTGCATGTATCTTTGGAAACATATTCTACCTGTAGTTTCGATGGAACTAGGTTATTTATGCTACAATAAGACAAAATACACTGATTTTTAGTGAATACAAGCTTTTGGAGGCATTCCGTGGTGCACTCGCCAGCGCAGCTAGGGTGCCGATTTGAACTATAGAAGTTACTGCAAAACACCTTAAAAACACGTAATTCACTTAGAAAACGCATTTTCAAGTGATTTGGAGACATGTTTTGAGAAACAGTTTTTACATCATATTTGAGCGTTTCACGGTCTGAAACGACGATTTTGCATGTATCTTTGGAAACATATTCTACCTGTAGTTTCGATGGAACTAGGTTATTTATGCTACAATAAGACAAAATACACTGAATTTTATTGAATACAAGCTTTTGGAGGCATTCCGTGGTGCACTCGCCAGCGCAGCTAGAGTGCCGATTTGAACTATAGAAGTTACTGCAAAACACCTTAAAAACACGTAATTTGCTTAGAAAACGCATTTTCAAGTGATTTGGAGACATGTTTTGAGAAACAGTTTTTACATCATATTAGAGCGTTTCACGGTCTGAAACGACGATTTTGCATGTATCTTTGGAAACATATTCTACCTGTAGTTTCGATGGAACTAGGTTATTTATGCTACAATAAGACAAAATACACTGATTTTTAGTGAATACAAGCTTTTGGAGGCATTCCGTGGTGCACTCGCCAGCGCAGCTAGAGTGCCGATTTGAACTATAGAAGTTACTGCAAAACACCTTAAAAACACGTAATTCGCTTAGAAAACGCATTTTCAAGTGATTTGGAGACATGTTTTGGGAAACAGTTTTTACATCATATTTGAGCGTTTCACGGTCTGAAACGACGATTTTGCATGTATCTTTGGAAACATATTCTACCTGTAGTTTCGATGAAACTAGGTTATTTATGCTACAATAAGACAAAATACACTGATTTTTAGTGAATACAAGCTTTTGGAGGCATTCCGTGGTGCACTCGCCAGCGCTGCTAGAGTGCCGATTTGAACTATAGAAATTACAGCAAAACACCTTAAAAACACGTAATTCGCTTAGAAAACGCATTTTCAAGTGATTTGGAGACATGTTTTGAGAAACAGTTTTTACATCATATTTGAGCGTTTCACGGTCTGAAACGACGATTTTGCATGTATCTTTGGAAACATATTCTACCTGTAGTTTCGATGGAACTAGGTTATTTATGCTACAATAAGACAAAATACACTGATTTTTAGTGAATACAAGCTTTTGGAGGCATTCCGTGGTGCACTCGCCAGCGCAGCTAGAGTGCCGTTTTGAACTATAGAAGTTACTGCAAAACACCTTAAAAACACGTAATTCGCTTAGAAAACGCATTTTCAAGTGATTTGGAGACATGTTTTGAGAAACAGTTTTTACATCATATTTGAGCGTTTCACGGTCTGAAACGACGATTTTGCATGTATCTTTGGAAACATATTCTACCTGTAGTTTCGATGGAACTAGGTTATTTATGCTACAATAAGACAAAATACACTGATTTTTAGTGAATACAAGCTTTTGGAGGCATTCCGTGGTGCACTCGCCAGCGCAGCTAGAGTGCCGATTTGAACTATAGAAGTTACTGCAAAACACCTTAAAAACTCGTAATTCGCTTAGAAAACGCATTTTCAAGTGATTCGGAGACATGTTTTGAGAAACAGTTTTTACATCATATTTGAGCGTTTCACGGTCTGAAACGACGATTTTGCATGTATCTTTGGAAACATAATCTACCTGTAGTTACGATGGAACTAGGTTATTTATGCTACAATAAGACAAAATACACTGATTTTTAGTGAATACAAGCTTTTGGAGGCATTCCGTGGTGCACTCGCCAGCGCAGCTAGAGTGCCGATTTGAACTATAGAAGTTACTGCAAAACACCTTAAAAACACGTAATTCGCTTAGAAAACGCATTTTCAAGTGATTTGGCGACATGTTTTGAGAAACAGTTTTTACATCATATTTGAGCGTTTCACGGTCTGAAACGACGATTTTGCATGTATCTTTGGAAACATATTCTACCTGTAGTTTCGATGGAACTAGGTTATTTATGCTACAGTAAGACAAAATACACTGATTTTTAGTGAATACAAGCTTTTGGAGGCATTCCGTGGTGCACTCGCCAGCGCAGCTAAAGTGCCGATTTGAACTATAGAAGTTACTGCAAAACACCTTAAAAACACGTAATTCGCTTAGAAAACGCATTTTCAAGTGATTTGGAGACATGTTTTGAGAAACAGTTTTTACATCATATTTGAGCGTTTCACGGTCTGAAACGACGATTTTGCATGTATCTTTGGAAACATATTCTACCTGTAGTTTCGATGGAACTAGGTTATTTATGCTACAATAAGACAAAATACACTGATTTTTAGTGAATACAAGCTTTTGGAGGCATTCCGTGGTGCACTCGCCAGCGCAGGTAGAGTGCCGATTTGAACTATAGAAGTTACTGCAAAACACCTTAAAAACACGTAATTCGCTTAGAAAACGCATTTTCAAGTGATTTGGAGACATGTTTTGAGAAACAGTTTTTACATCATATTTGAGCGTTTCACGGTCTGAAACGACGATTTTGCATGTATCTTTGGAAACATATTCTACCTTTAGTTTCGATGGAACTAGGTTATTTATGCTACAATAAGACAAAATACACTGATTTTTATTGAATACAAGCTTTTGGAGGCATTCCGTGGTGCACTCGCCAGCGCAGCTAGAGTGCCGATTTGAACTATAGAAGTTACTGCAAAACACCTTAAAAACACGTAATTTGCTTAGAAAACGCATTTTCAAGTGATTTAGAGACATGTTTTGAGAAACAGTTTTTACATCATATTTGAGCGTTTCACGGTCTGAAACGACGATTTTGCATGTATCTTTGGAAACATATTCTACCTGTAGTTTCGATGGAACTAGGTTATTTATGCTACAATAAGACAAAATGCACTGATTTTTAGCGAATACAAGCTTTTGGAGGCATTCCGTGGTGCACTCGCCAGCGCAGCTAGAGTGCCGATTTGAACTATAGAAGTTACTGCAAAACACCTTAAAAACACGTAATTCGCTTAGAAAACGCATTTTCAAGTGATTTGGAGACATGTTTTGAGAAACAGTTTTTACATCATATTTGAGCGTTTCACGGTCTGAAACGACGATTTTGCATGTATCTTTGGAAACATATTCTACCTGTAGTTTCGATGGAACTAGGTTATTTATGCTACAATAAGACAAAATACACTGATTTTTAGTGAATACAAGCTTTTGGAGGCATTCCGTGGTGCACTCGCCAGCGCAGCTAGAGTGCCGATTTGAACTATAGAAGTTACTGCAAAACACCTTAAAAACACGTAATTCGCTTAGAAAACGCATTTTCAAGTGATTTGGAGACATGTTTTGAGAAACAGTTTTTACATCATATTTGAGCGTTTCACGGTCTGAAACGACGATTTTGCATGTATCTTTGGAAACATATTCTACCTGTAGTTTCGATGGAACTAGGTTATTTATGCTACAATAAGACAAAATACACTGATTTTTATTGAATACAAGCCTTTGGAGGCATTCCGTGGTGCACTCGCCAGCGCAGCTAGAGTGCCGATTTGAACTATAGAAGTTACTGCAAAACACCTTAAAAACACGTAATTTGCTTAGAAAACGCATTTTCAAGTGATTTGGAGACATGTTTTGAAAAACAGTTTTTACATCATATTAGAGCGTTTCACGGTCTGAAACGACGATTTTGCATGTATCTTTGGAAACATATTCTACCTGTAGTTTCGATGGAACTAGGTTATTTATGCTACAATAAGACAAAATACACTGATTTTTAGTGAATACAAGCTTTTGGAGGCATTCCGTGGTGCACTCGCCAGCGCAGCTAGAGTGCCGATTTGAACTATAGAAGTTACTGCAAAACACCTTAAAAACACGTAATTCGCTTAGAAAACGCATTTTCAAGTGATTTGGAGACATGTTTTGGGAAACAGTTTTTACATCATATTTGAGCGTTTCACGGTCTGAAACGACGATTTTGCATGTATCTTTGGAAACATATTCTACCTGTAGTTTCGATGAAACTAGGTTATTTATGCTACAATAAGACAAAATACACTGATTTTTAGTGAATACAAGCTTTTGGAGGCATTCCGTGGTGCACTCGCCAGCGCAGCTAGAGTGCCGATTTGAACTATAGAAATTACTGCAAAACACCTTAAAAACACGTAATTCGCTTAGAAAACGCATTTTCAAGTGATTTGGAGACATGTTTTGAGAAACAGTTTTTACATCATATTTGAGCGTTTCACGGTCTGAAACGACGATTTTGCATGTATCTTTGGAAACATATTCTACCTGTAGTTTCGATGGAACTAGGTTATTTATGCTACAATAAGACAAAATACACTGATTTTTAGTGAATACAAGCTTTTGGAGGCATTCCGTGGTGCACTCGCCAGCGCAGCTAGAGTGCCGTTTTGAACTATAGAAGTTACTGCAAAACACCTTAAAAACACGTAATTCGCTTAGAAAACGCATTTTCAAGTGATTTGGAGACATGTTTTGAGAAACAGTTTTTACATCATATTTGAGCGTTTCACGGTCTGAAACGACGATTTTGCATGTATCTTTGGAAACATATTCTACCTGTAGTTTCGATGGAACTAGGTTATTTATGCTACAATAAGACAAAATACACTGATTTTTAGTGAATACAAGCTTTTGGAGGCATTCCGTGGTGCACTCGCCAGCGCAGCTAGAGTGCCGATTTGAACTATAGAAGTTACTGCAAAACACCTTAAAAACTCGTAATTCGCTTAGAAAACGCATTTTCAAGTGATTCGGAGACATGTTTTGAGAAACAGTTTTTACATCATATTTGAGCGTTTCACGGTCTGAAACGACGATTTTGCATGTATCTTTGGAAACATAATCTACCTGTAGTTACGATGGAACTAGGTTATTTATGCTACAATAAGACAAAATACACTGATTTTTAGTGAATACAAGCTTTTGGAGGCATTCCGTGGTGCACTCGCCAGCGCAGCTAGAGTGCCGATTTGAACTATAGAAGTTACTGCAAAACACCTTAAAAACACGTAATTCGCTTAGAAAACGCATTTTCAAGTGATTTGGCGACATGTTTTGAGAAACAGTTTTTACATCATATTTGAGCGTTTCACGGTCTGAAACGACGATTTTGCATGTATCTTTGGAAACATATTCTACCTGTAGTTTCGATGGAACTAGGTTATTTATGCTACAATAAGACAAAATACACTGATTTTTAGTGAATACAAGCTTTTGGAGGCATTCCGTGGTGCACTCGCCAGCGCAGCTAAAGTGCCGATTTGAACTATAGAAGTTACTGCAAAACACCTTAAAAACACGTAATTCGCTTAGAAAACGCATTTTCAAGTGATTTGGAGACATGTTTTGAGAAACAGTTTTTACATCATATTTGAGCGTTTCACGGTCTGAAACGACGATTTTGCATGTATCTTTGGAAACATATTCTACCTGTAGTTTCGATGGAACTAGGTTATTTATGCTACAATAAGACAAAATACACTGATTTTTAGTGAATACAAGCTTTTGGAGGCATTCCGTGGTGCACTCGCCAGCGCAGGTAGAGTGCCGATTTGAACTATAGAAGTTACTGCAAAACACCTTAAAA
This sequence comes from Harpalus rubripes, assembly GCA_963082715.1. Taxonomy (NCBI): domain Eukaryota; kingdom Metazoa; phylum Arthropoda; class Insecta; order Coleoptera; family Carabidae; genus Harpalus; species Harpalus rubripes. The sequence goes on from CAUJCB010000367.1 coordinate 31,488, forward strand.
ACACGTTATTAGCTTAGAAAACGCATTTTCAAGTGATTTGGAGACATGTTTTGAGAAACAGTTTTTACATCATATTTGAGCGTTTCACGGTCTGAAACGACGATTTTGCATGTATCTTTGGAAACATATTCTACCTGTAGTTTCGATGGAACTAGGTTATTTATGCTACAATAAGACAAAATACACTGATTTTTAGTGAATACAAGCTTTTGGAGGCATTCCGTGGTGCACTCGCCAGCGCAGCTAGAGTGCCGATTTGAACTATAGAAGTTACTGCAAAACACCTTAAAAACTCGTAATTCGCTTAGAAAACGCATTTTCAAGTGATTCGGAGACATGTTTTGAGAAACAGTTTTTACATCATATTTGAGCGTTTCACGGTCTGAAACGACGATTTTGCATGTATCTTTGGAAACATAATCTACCTGTAGTTACGATGGAACTAGGTTATTTATGCTACAATAAGACAAAATACACTGATTTTTAGTGAATACAAGCTTTTGGAGGCATTCCGTGGTGCACTCGCCAGCGCAGCTAGAGTGCCGATTTGAACTATAGAAGTTACTGCAAAACACCTTAAAAACACGTAATTCGCTTAGAAAACGCATTTTCAAGTGATTTGGCGACATGTTTTGAGAAACAGTTTTTACATCATATTTGAGCGTTTCACGGTCTGAAACGACGATTTTGCATGTATCTTTGGAAACATATTCTACCTGTAGTTTCGATGGAACTAGGTTATTTATGCTACAATAAGACAAAATACACTGATTTTTAGTGAATACAAGCTTTTGGAGGCATTCCGTGGTGCACTCGCCAGCGCAGCTAAAGTGCCGATTTGAACTATAGAAGTTACTGCAAAACACCTTAAAAACACGTAATTCGCTTAGAAAACGCATTTTCAAGTGATTTGGAGACATGTTTTGAGAAACAGTTTTTACATCATATTTGAGCGTTTCACGGTCTGAAACGACGATTTTGCATGTATCTTTGGAAACATATTCTACCTGTAGTTTCGATGGAACTAGGTTATTTATGCTACAATAAGACAAAATACACTGATTTTTAGTGAATACAAGCTTTTGGAGGCATTCCGTGGTGCACTCGCCAGCGCAGGTAGAGTGCCGATTTGAACTATAGAAGTTACTGCAAAACACCTTAAAAACACGTAATTAGCTTAGAAAACGCATTTTCAAGTGATTGGAGACATGTTTTGAGAAACAGTTTTTACATCATATTTGAGCGTTTCACGGTCTGAAACGACGATTTTGCATGTATCTTTGGAAACATATTCTACCTTTAGTTTCGATGGAACTAGGTTATTTATGCTACAATAAGACAAAATACACTGATTTTTATTGAATACAAGCTTTTGGAGGCATTCCGTGGTGCACTCGCCAGCGCAGCTAGAGTGCCGATTTGAACTATAGAAGTTACTGCAAAACACCTTAAAAACACGTAATTTGCTTAGAAAACGCATTTTCAAGTGATTTGGAGACATGTTTTGAGAAACAGTTTTTACATCATATTAGAGCGTTTCACGGTCTGAAACGACGATTTTGCATGTATCTTTGGAAACATATTCTACCTGTAGTTTCGATGGAACTAGGTTATTTATGCTACAATAAGACAAAATACACTGATTTTTAGTGAATACAAGCTTTTGGAGGCATTCCGTGGTGCACTCGCCAGCGCAGCTAAAGTGCCGATTTGAACTATAGAAGTTACTGCAAAACACCTTAAAAACACGTAATTCGCTTAGAAAACGCATTTTCAAGTGATTTGGAGACATGTTTTGAGAAACAGTTTTTACATCATATTTGAGCGTTTCACGGTCTGAAACGACGATTTTGCATGTATATTTGGAAACATATTCTACCTGTAGTTTCGATGGAACTAGGTTATTTATGCTACAATAAGACAAAATACACTGATTTTTAGTGAATACAAGCTTTTGGAGGCATTCCGTGGTGCACTCGCCAGCGCAGCTAGAGTGCCGATTTGAACTATAGAAGTTACTGCAAAACACCTTAAAAACACGTAATTCGCTTAGAAAACGCATTTTCAAGTGATTTGGAGACATGTTTTGAGAAACAGTTTTTACATCATATTTGAGCGTTTCACGGTCTGAAACGACGATTTTGCATGTATCTTTGGAAACATATTCTACCTGTAGTTTCGATGGAACTAGGTTATTTATGCTACAATAAGACAAAATACACTGATTTTTAGTGAATACAAGCTTTTGGAGGCATTCCGTGGTGCACTCGCCAGCGCATCTAGAGTGCCGATTTGAACTATAGAAGTTACTGCAAAACACCTTAAAAACACGTAATTCGCTTAGAAAACGCATTTTCAAGTGATTTGGAGACATGTTTTGAGAAACAGTTTTTACATCATATTTGAGCGTTTCACGGTCTGAAACGACGATTTTGCATGTATCTTTGGAAACATATTCTACCTTTAGTTTCGATGGAACTAGGTTACTTATGTTACAATAAGACAAAATACACTGATTTCTAGTGAATACAAGCTTTTGGAGGCATTCCGTGGTGCACTCGCCAGCGCAGCTAGAGTGCCGATTTGAACTATAGAAGTTACTGCAAAACACCTTAAAAACACGTAATTCGCTTAGAAAACGCATTTTCAAGTGATTTGGAGACATGTTTTAAGAAACAGTTTTTACATCATATTTGAGCGTTTCACGGTCTGAAACGACGATTTTGCATGTATCTTTGGAAACATATTCTACCTGTAGTTTCGATGGAACTAGGTTATTTATGCTACAATAAGACAAAATACACTGATTTTTAGTGAATACAAGCTTTTGGAGGCATTCCGTGGTGCACTCGCCAGCGCAGCTAGAGTGCCGATTTGAACTATAGAAGTTACTGCAAAACACCTTAAAAACACGTAATTCGCTTAGAAAACGCATTTTCAAGTGATTTGGAGACATGTATTGAGAAACAGTTTTTACATCATATTTGAGCGTTTCACGGTCTGAAACGACGATTTTGCATGTATCTTTGGAAACATATTCTACCTGTAGTTTCGATGGAACTAGGTTATTTATGCTACAATAAGACAAAATACACTGATTTTTAGTGAATACAAGCTTTTGGAGGCATTCCGTGGTGCACTCGCCAGCGCAGCTAGAGTGCCGATTTGAACTATAGAAGTTACTGCAAAACACCTTAAAAACACGTAATTCGCTTAGAAAACGCATTTTCAAGTGATTTGGAGACATGTTTTGAGAAACAGTTTTTACATGATATTTGAGCGTTTTACGGTCTGAAACGACGATTTTGCATGTATCTTTGGAAACATATTCTACCTGTAGTTTCGATGGAACTAGGTTATTTATGCTACAATAAGACAAAATACACTGATTTTTAGTGAATACAAGCTTTTGGAGGCATTCCGTGGTGCACTCGCCAGCGCAGCTAGAGTGCCGATTTGAACTATAGAAGTTACTGCAAAACACCTTAAAAACACGTAATTCGCTTAGAAAACGCATTTTCAAGTGATTTGGAGACATGTTTTGAGAAACAGTTTTTACATCATATTTGAGCGTTTTACGGTCTGAAACGACGATTTTGCATGTATCTTTGGAAACATATTCTACCTGTAGTTTCGATGGAACTAGGTTATTTATGCTACAATAAGACAAAATACACTGATTTTTAGTGAATACAAGCTTTTGGAGGCATTCCGTGGTGCACTCGCCAGCGCAGCTAGAGTGCCGATTTGAACTATAGAAGTTACTGCAAAACACCTTAAAAACACGTAATTCGCTTAGAAAACGCATTTTCAAGTGATTTGGAGACATGTTTTGAGAAACAGTTTTTACATCATATTTGAGCGTTTCACGGTCTGAAACGACGATTTTGCATGTATCTTTGGAAACATATTCTACCTGTAGTTTCGATGGAACTAGGTTATTTATGCTACAATAAGACAAAATACACTGATTTTTAGTGAATACAAGCTTTTGGAGGCATTCCGTGGCGCACTCGCCAGCGCAGCTAGAGTGCCGATTTGAACTATAGAAGTTACTGCAAAACACCTTAAAAACACGTAATTCGCTTAGAAAACGCATTTTCAAGTGATTTGGAGACATGTTTTGAGAAACAGTTTTTACATCATATTTGAGTGTTTCACGGTCTGAAACGACGATTTTGCATGTATCTTTGGAAACATATTCTACCTGTAGTTTCGATGGAACTAGGTTATTTATGCTACAATAAGACAAAATACACTGATTTTTAGTGAATACAAGCTTTTGGAGGCATTCCGTGGTGCACTCGCCAGCGCAGCTAGAGTGCCGATTTGAACTATAGAAGTTACTGCAAAACACCTTAAAAACACGTAATTCGCTTAGAAAACGCATTTTCAAGTGATTTGGAGACATGTTTTGAGAAACAGTTTTTACATCATATTTGAGCGTTTCACGTCTGAAACGACGATTTTGCATGTATCTTTGGAAACATATTCTACCTGTAGTTTCGATGGAACTAGGTTATTTATGCTACAATAAGACAAAATACACTGATTTTTAGTGAATACAAGCTTTTGGAGGCATTCCGTGGTGCACTCGCCAGCGCATCTAGAGTGCCGATTTGAACTATAGAAGTTACTGCAAAACACCTTAAAAACACGTAATTCGCTTAGAAAACGCATTTTCAAGTGATTTGGAGACATGTTTTGAGAAACAGTTTTTACATCATATTTGAGCGTTTCACGGTCTGAAACGACGATTTTGCATGTATCTTTGGAAACATATTCTACCTTTAGTTTCGATGGAACTAGGTTACTTATGTTACAATAAGACAAAATACACTGATTTCTAGTGAATACAAGCTTTTGGAGGCATTCCGTGGTGCACTCGCCAGCGCAGCTAGAGTGCCGATTTGAACTATAGAAGTTACTGCAAAACACCTAAAAACACGTAATTCGCTTAGAAAACGCATTTTCAAGTGATTTGGAGACATGTTTTGAGAAACAGTTTTTACATCATATTTGAGCGTTTCACGGTCTGAAACGACGATTTTGCATGTATCTTTGGAAACATATTCTACCTGTAGTTTCGATGGAACTAGGTTATTTATGCTACAATAAGACAAAATACACTGATTTTTAGTGAATACAAGCTTTTGGAGGCATTCCGTGGTGCACTCGCCAGCGCAGCTAGAGTGCCGATTTGAACTATAGAAGTTACTGCAAAACACCTTAAAAACACGTAATTCGCTTAGAAAACGCATTTTCAAGTGATTTGGAGACATGTATTGAGAAACAGTTTTTACATCATATTTGAGCGTTTCACGGTCTGAAACGACGATTTTGCATGTATCTTTGGAAACATATTCTACCTGTAGTTTCGATGGAACTAGGTTATTTATGCTACAATAAGACAAAATACACTGATTTTTAGTGAATACAAGCTTTTGGAGGCATTCCGTGGTGCACTCGCCAGCGCAGCTAGAGTGCCGATTTGAACTATAGAAGTTACTGCAAAACACCTTAAAAACACGTAATTCGCTTAGAAAACGCATTTTCAAGTGATTTGGAGACATGTTTTGAGAAACAGTTTTTACATCATATTTGAGCGTTTTACGGTCTGAAACGACGATTTTGCATGTATCTTTGGAAACATATTCTACCTGTAGTTTCGATGGAACTAGGTTATTTATGCTACAATAAGACAAAATACACTGATTTTTAGTGAATACAAGCTTTTGGAGGCATTCCGTGGTGCACTCGCCAGCGCAGCTAGAGTGCCGATTTGAACTATAGAAGTTACTGCAAAACACCTTAAAAACACGTAATTCGCTTAGAAAACGCATTTTCAAGTGATTTGGAGACATGTTTTGAGAAACAGTTTTTACATCATATTTGAGCGTTTTACGGTCTGAAACGACGATTTTGCATGTATCTTTGGAAACATATTCTACCTGTAGTTTCGATGGAACTAGGTTATTTATGCTACAATAAGACAAAATACACTGATTTTTAGTGAATACAAGCTTTTGGAGGCATTCCGTGGTGCACTCGCCAGCGCAGCTAGAGTGCCGATTTGAACTATAGAAGTTACTGCAAAACACCTTAAAAACACGTAATTCGCTTAGAAAACGCATTTTCAAGTGATTTGGAGACATGTTTTGAGAAACAGTTTTTACATCATATTTGAGCGTTTCACGGTCTGAAACGACGATTTTGCATGTATCTTTGGAAACATATTCTACCTGTAGTTTCGATGGAACTAGGTTATTTATGCTACAATAAGACAAAATACACTGATTTTTAGTGAATACAAGCTTTTGGAGGCATTCCGTGGCGCACTCGCCAGCGCAGCTAGAGTGCCGATTTGAACTATAGAAGTTACTGCAAAACACCTTAAAAACACGTAATTCGCTTAGAAAACGCATTTTCAAGTGATTTGGAGACATGTTTTGAGAAACAGTTTTTACATCATATTTGAGTGTTTCACGGTCTGAAACGACGATTTTGCATGTATCTTTGGAAACATATTCTACCTGTAGTTTCGATGGAACTAGGTTATTTATGCTACAATAAGACAAAATACACTGATTTTTAGTGAATACAAGCTTTTGGAGGCATTCCGTGGTGCACTCGCCAGCGCAGCTAGAGTGCCGATTTGAACTATAGAAGTTACTGCAAAACACCTTAAAAACACGTAATTCGCTTAGAAAACGCATTTTCAAGTGATTTGGAGACATGTTTTGAGAAACAGTTTTTACATCATATTTGAGCGTTTCACGGTCTGAAACGACGATTTTGCATGTATCTTTGGAAACATATTCTACCTGTAGTTTCGATGGAACTAGGTTATTTATGCTACAATAAGACAAAATACACTGATTTTTAGTGAATACAAGCTGTTGGAGGCATTCCGTGGTGCACTCGCCAGCGCAGCTAGAGTGCCGATTTGAACTATAGAAGTTACTGCAAAACACCTTAAAAACACGTAATTCGCTTAGAAAACGCATTTTCAAGTGATTTGGAGACATGTTTTGGGAAACAGTTTTTACATCATATTTGAGCGTTTCACGGTCTGAAACGACGATTTTGCATGTATCTTTGGAAACATATTCTACCTGTAGTTTCGATGAAACTAGGTTATTTATGCTACAATAAGACAAAATACACTGATTTTTAGTGAATACAAGCTTTTGGAGGCATTCCGTGGTGCACTCGCCAGCGCAGCTAGAGTGCCGATTTGAACTATAGAAATTACTGCAAAACACCTTAAAAACACGTAATTCGCTTAGAAAACGCATTTTCAAGTGATTTGGAGACATGTTTTGAGAAACAGTTTTTACATCATATTTGAGCGTTTCACGGTCTGAAACGACGATTTTGCATGTATCTTTGGAAACATATTCTACCTGTAGTTTCGATGGAACTAAGTTATTTATGCTACAATAAGACAAAATACACTGATTTTTAGTGAATACAAGCTTTTGGAGGCATTCCGTGGTGCACTCGCCAGCGCAGCTAGAGTGCCGTTTTGAACTATAGAAGTTACTGCAAAACACCTTAAAAACACGTAATTCGCTTAGAAAACGCATTTTCAATTGATTTGGAGACATGTTTTGAGAAACAGTTTTTACATCATATTTGAGCGTTTCACGGTCTGAAACGACGATTTTGCATGTATCTTTGGAAACATATTCTACCTGTAGTTTCGATGGAACTAGGTTATTTATGCTACAATAAGACAAAATACACTGATTTTTAGTGAATACAAGCTTTTGGAGGCATTCCGTGGTGCACTCGCCAGCGCAGCTAGAGTGCCGATTTGAACTATAGAAGTTACTGCAAAACACCTTAAAAACACGTAATTCGCTTAGAAAACGCATTTTCAAGTGATTCGGAGACATGTTTTGAGAAACAGTTTTTACATCATATTTGAGCGTTTCACGGTCTGAAACGACGATTTTGCATGTATCTTTGGAAACATAATCTACCTGTAGTTACGATGGAACTAGGTTATTTATGCTACAATAAGACAAAATACACTGATTTTTAGTGAATACAAGCTTTTGGAGGCATTCCGTGGTGCACTCGCCAGCGCAGCTAGAGTGCCGATTTGAACTATAGAAGTTACTGCAAAACACCTTAAAACACGTAATTCGTTTAGAAAACGCATTTTCAAGTGATTTGGCGACATGTTTTGAGAAACAGTTTTTACATCATATTTGAGCGTTTCACGGTCTGAAACGACGATTTTGCATGTATCTTTGGAAACATATTCTACCTGTAGTTTCGATGGAACTAGGTTATTTATGCTACAATAAGACAAAATACACTGATTTTTAGTGAATACAAGCTTTTGGAGGCATTCCGTGGTGCACTCGCCGGCGCAGCTAGAGTGCCGATTTGAACTGTAGAAGTTTCTGCAAAACACCTTAAAAACACGTAATTTGCTTAGAAAACGCATTTTCAAGTGATTTGGAGACATGTTTTGAGAAACAGTTTTTACATCATATTTGAGCGTTTCACGGTCTGAAACGACGATCATGTATCTTTGGAAACATATTCTACCTGTAGTTTCGATGGAACTAGGTTATTTATGCTACAATAAGACAAAATACACTGATTTTTAGTGAATACAAGCTTTTGGAGGCATTCCGTGGTGCACTCGCCAGCGCAGGTAGAGTGCCGATTTGAACTATAGAATTTACTGCAAAACACCTTAAAAACACGTAATTCGCTTAGAAAACGCATTTTCAAGTGATTTGGAGACATGTTTTGAGAAACAGTTTTTACATCATATTTGAGCGTTTCACGGTCTGAAACGACGATTTTGCATGTATCTTTGGAAACATAATCTACCTGTAGTTACGATGGAACTAGGTTATTTATGCTACAATAAGACAAAATACACTGATTTTTAGTGAATACAAGCTTTTGGAGGCATTCCGTGGTGCACTCGCCAGCGCAGCTAGAGTGCCGATTTGAACTATAGAAGTTACTGCAAAACACCTTAAAACACGTAATTCGCTTAGAAAACGCATTTTCAAGTGATTTGGCGACATGTTTTGAGAAAAAGTTTTTACATCATATTTGAGCGTTTTACGGTCTGAAACGACGATTTTGCATGTATCTTTGGAAACATATTCTACCTGTAGTTTCGATGGAACTAGGTTATTTATGCTACAATAAGACAAAATACACTGATTTTTAGTGAATACAAGCTTTTGGAGGCATTCCGTGGTGCACTCGCCAGTGCAGCTAGAGTGCCGATTTGAACTATAGAAGTTACTGCAAAACACCTTAAAAACAAGTAATTCGCTTAGAAAACGCATTTTCAAGTGATTTGGAGACATGTTTTGAGAAACAGTTTTTACATCATATTTGAGCGTTTCACGGTCTGAAACGACGATTTTGCATGTATCTTTGGAAACATATTCTACCTGTAGTTTCGATGGAACTAGGTTATTTATGCTACAATAAGACAAAATACACTGATTTTTAGTGAATACAAGCTTTTGGAGGCATTCCGTGGTGCACTCGCCAGCGCAGCTAGAGTGCCGATTTGAACTATAGAAGTTACTGCAAAACACCTTAAAAACACGTAGATCGCTTAGAAACGCATTTTCAAGTGATTTGGAGACATGTTTTGAGAAACAGTTTTTACATCATATTTGAGCGTTTCACGGTCTGAAACGACGATTTTGCATGTATCTTTGGAAACATATTCTACCTGTAGTTTCGATGGAACTAGGTTATTTATGCTACAATAAGACAAAATACACTGATTTTTAGTGAATACAAGCTTTTGGAGGCATTCCGTGGTGCACTCGCCAGCGCAGCTAGAGTGCCGATTTGAACTATAGAAGTCACTGCAAAACACCTTAAAAACACGTAATTCGCTTAGAAAACGCATTTTCAAGTGATTTGGAGACATGTTTTGAGAAACAGTTTTTACATCATATTTGAGCGTTTCACGGTCTGAAACGACGATTTTGCATGTATCTTTGGAAACATATTCTACCTGTAGTTTCGATGGAACTAGGTTATTTATGCTACAATAAGACAAAATACACTGATTTTTAGTGAATACAAGCTTTTGGAGGCATTCCGTGGTGCACTCGCCAGCGCAGCTAGAGTGCCGATTTG